>JAMPIV010016430.1:0-262289 GCA_024509875.1 Oreohelix idahoensis
GTGAGCGTGTTGGTTACGGTATCTTTATTGATACGATGTTCAGAAGGGTCGAGGGGGAGATAAGCACGTGGTCATAAAATATAAACACGTGAATCTTGAACTCGGTTTTCCAATATGATAATCAGGGTTATGTATAATTTTGATTTGACGCAGGTAGATGCTAGCGAAACAGGATGATATGTTTATTGAATTGTTGCATGTTATTCTGTGTATTCAGAAGATGAGATGACATTTATTTATGTTAAGGGAATTATTTTTGTATTTCATTTTGAATGTGAGTACTATTATTGACGGTAATTTAGGAATTTCCTAGAAAGGCTAGTTTTTAGTTGTGTTTAAACATTACGGCATTAGTGTCAGCGTAAGAAAGTAGCCACCAGTACGTCTGTGCCCAACGCCATTTGAAAATATAGTTTGTTAGCCTACGAGTTAGTCAGCAGAATAAGCGATCTGGTTTAGCCAATGTTTACCTTGTGGGCTCTATAAGAGGAGCTCATAGGGGAGGGACTTCTGTTTGCAAGGTGTGCTCATAAATCGGGAGAGAGTAGGGGCGTGTCTTGATTACTAGACGGGGGGACTTAGTGTTAAGACTTAAGAGGTTTGTCAGGAAGTTAATGTTATTTTACTAGAGTATTAACGTTTTGTTAGCTGTTGTTTTTGCTTTTGTCAAACAGCAGGTGCCGCCGGTGCCGCGCTTTTTATGTGGGACTGAGAGCGGGAATTTTGAGACCACAAAAATTCTTTCCCCACGCACAAGTTGGGGCATTCGCAGAACCGCAAGGGTTTTACTTTAGTTGCCAGTCGTGGACGGAGAGGAAGAAAATACGTTTTCCCACCGGGAAGACATTTTCCAGTCGCATAGGGATTTTTGTGGATAAATCCAGAGCTCTGACGCTCGTTACACACGCGCAGATTTGGCAGCTGCCACGTTGTGGTAATTTGTAGTCGATTCTTCACGGCCATAATAAAGCCGACGGCCCAGTTATAGGTACTCGGGCAGGTAATTTCAGAGTGGTAGAAGTCAGCTACAGTTCCAGTCCAGAATCCAGTGGGGTTCTGTTAAACCTCAGTCATTCAAGTCCAGAAGTTATGGAGGAAGAGTTAGGGTAAAAACATTCTCTCTACTGAAGTCAGCACAGATAGGCAGAACTGTTAGTTTTGGTGAGATATCATAGCAGAGGACAGCTGCTTTGAAGTTTTTAGAGGTGCAGTTAGTTTTGTGTTCAGGAGATTCCAGGATAGGCCTGTGTAAACCGAAGTCTGTGCGAGATTGTGTAGTCACTTCGCCCGTCGTTCCAGCTATCAGCTGGACTTAGATGGTTAGAGTTAGAATTTAGAACTCTAGTTATGGAGTGTAGGCGCCATCAAGTGCATGTGTAGTATCATTGTCATTATACCCGGCCTTACCATCTTTCTCCATACAGGTTGCAATTGTGGGAGAAGGGTTGGGGTTGATGCATTTTTAACTGTGCTTGATTTTTGTTTCAGAGATGGAATCACTCGACTGATGTATGGACATCGCATATGTTTTGTTGTTTTTTATAGTTATAATAAACTGTAGAAATTTGCAGCTTGCGATCATCATTTCCTTTAGTAACAGTAAGCAAATGTTGTCTGTACCTTGTGTTTTGTGGAATCCATGTAAATTGAACCTATCCACCAAAGGGTAGTTAGAGGATCGAGGCCATACAATTTAAACGTCCGAAGTGGCGGAGAAGAATTCAAAACCTCGGTTCTCAACCGCGAGCCAATGGTCTTCAACATTTCACATTTTTGCACGTATTTTCTATCGAATCTATCATTTCAGTCTTTTCTTCTCATAGGTCCTTGTGCCGACTATAGTAGACAGTCTCTAGTCTAAATCCATTTCGGGGAGGGTCAATATATGCGATCGACCGTTGAATCATGCGAGAGATGTTACGTCAAGTCTGTGATCTTGAACAATGGGGCGTGGCTTCGTGCCCTTGGCGGAATCTATCTTTGTTGGAATCAATCTGAGATTCTAATTGTACTCTGAAAGAAAGTTCTGGTTATAGTTTCTTAAATATCCCCCTTACTTGACTATAATAAGACTGACCACTAAAAATTGTTTATCCACTATTACAGTTAGTATTAGATATAGTTGGAGTAAGGTTGTATATATGACTTAGAGTAATTTGAATGGCTGATTTGAATTTTGTTTTTCTTAACAGAAAATAATTCCGGTTTTGTGTGATCCTCTGATAAACTTAATTTTTTCAGGTAGTTATTGCGGCCGTAGACATGGTGCAAGTCACGGAGTGCGGGTTTGTGCGACAGCCATATTCATAGTAGTTAACCTGTATATTTTTCATTGTTACCTTGTTTGAGCATTTCCATCGTGTTGATACTCTGATTTGTCAGTGTAAGGACTGGAGGCATGAAATAGGTCAAGCTACATACTGCATGGAAGTACGCAGTCTAAAAGCATGGGAGAATGAGAGCCGATACTATGGCTTACATTATGAGCGGAACAGAAACCGAAAGCAGACTGCAGAGAAGAAAAGCGAAAGGTAATGCCCAGGAAAGATATTCGTAGATGATAGATACCAGGAGAAAATACAAGCAGAGAAGGAAGCCCCAGGAGAAGAAAGCAGAGAGGACAGAGCCCAGGAGAAGATTGCACAGAGGGAACCCAGAGAAAAGATAGCACTAGAGGGCAAGCCTAAACAGGAGAAAGTTTAGCACACAAGGAAGCCCAAGAAGAGGAGAAGGCATGCATGAGAGACAGCAATGACCTTGTCCCTGCGTTCACTAGAACCTGCAGTAACCATCTTCCGGAAGGCCAGTTCCGGCTAACGGAGAGAAATCTCCCTGGAGCAGGGGCAAACAGACACCTCAGGAAACGGAGGGCCCCCGAGGCAGCCATGTAAAAATTTTTCCGATGATAGACTCGTTATCCTAAACGTAATAAGAAAATTGAAGGTATTTTCTTTATAGAAAAATTTGAACGGATGGAGCAGAAGCAAACGGGCTTGATGATGAGACGTCTGGTGTTCTCAAATTAATCTCTATACTTCTAAGAGGGACATGCGTATGAGGTCTAGAGGCAAGATTGCTGGTATGAGACCAAGGTAACTTTGGGATGGTCTCTGCGGAACGCCCAGTTACTCATTCGATTCCAATGGACTACTCCCAGGAAGTGCCAAAACGATGTATTAGAGAAAGGTCGACTGGTAGATAAGGAAGAAAGTTGTCCCCAGTTCGCAGAGAGGCTAGAGGAATTACCACGTCATATCGCTGGATAGAGTTGACGTCGGTTTGGCCTAAATCGTTTGGAAGACTCGAATAGCTCATCATTGCGAACAGATAAAGCCAACAAGACTCCGGACTTAAGGAAGTACCGGCGACAGCGCCCAGCTACTGGACCAGATTATTCTATTTGCTGAAAGGACGGAATGTTAAAAGAAAGCAGGGTCAATTTATCCAGGAATGGTACTGGTGATGGCCAGTCCTTGTTCTGAAATTGCCAGGAGAACAGAAATAGAGGGAGACCCAAAAAAGACACAGAAAAGAACCAGAAACAGACTTTAGGAAGGTTTAAAAAAATTACCTGGAATGGAAACATAAACAGATCGCCGGGGATGAGAGGGCTTGAAGAAAAATGGTTGAGGGTCTGAGTTGCACAAGGAGCTTGAAGGCAAAGAAAAAGAATGTACAAGCATACAGAAGTAAAGACTAAGGAAGAAATACAAAGAAAATGAACAAATAATATGTATGACCTACAAGATATGGAGAGACGGCAGACAGGGAGATGTTCATTATCAGAAAGAAGTTGAGTAAGGTGTGTTTGAGGCAAAGAGTATTGGCAGAGAATGCTGAAGGTGATAAATTTAAATATAAATAAAAAGACATTTTGTTAAAGTTGAGCAGTACGTTAAATAAAAGGGAAGAGCTGAGCTTGGGAAACATGGCTGTTGAAGTATTTGGTCTTTGAAAAACTGTGATGGTTATGATTTGTGTTTGTGGCTTATTCAGTCGAGAGACTACTTTAGAGGCTTCATTACTAATGCATCAAGCATGTTTGATCAGTAGCACTTTATATTATGAAACAATAATACAAAATTATTATTTTGTATTTTAAAAATGTAGCTTTAGTCTTGGTGTTTTTTGTTTTATATGTAGATATTACACCAAAGCACAGCGAGTTCTACATCAGTATGAACATATGCCAAGTTTCCAAGGCATTCACACGGACTGTGAGACCATGATTAAACAGCTGCGAGGTAAACTTATGGAAAGATTTCGCCAGAAAGAGGTAAATGTTTGAGCAAAGTAGTTGTATCAATAGCTACTTTATCATATTTAGAGACATATTAACAAATACATAAATGCATAATGAGTTTAGTTTGCATTTCGCAAGTTGATGATCTGGTGTTACCCAGCAACCTGATTACTCATGTTGCTGCTCTATTTGCATGTTTATTTCTTTACCATGGGGTTCTAATATCTATTTCTTTATGCTAGGGTTCTGATTTCAGCTTCTTTATCCTAGAGTTTTCATATCTTTTTCGTTATCTTCATGACATAATTACTAAGGTACTTGAATGCTTCAGCATTTTCAAATTTATCTTCAGCTTTGATCTTTTATTTTTATTTTTAAAAATTTTTTAAACATATCTTCAAATTGTGTAATGGTGTGTACTGTCAACAGTTTTTTTGAAATTTATCCGCAGAGGTGAATTTAATTCTAATTATTGCTCTCAGCATAAAGATCTTGTTAAAAACGCAATATCAGAAACAAATATGTTTAAAGCACTTTAAAGATACTGTAGGCAGATGCTACTGATTTGGAAAAAAATTAACTATGCAACACAGTATGATTAAAAAGATTGCCATTTCAAAATAATATAATAGTTTTAAAGTGTATGAAACTACACTAAATTCAACTATACTAGCCGCCATTAAAAACGCATCGCATTAGTTTATGAACCACAACTCGTGCTAAATTTAATATAAATGAAACCACTGATTTTACATTTCTGATCCATTTACTAACCCAAATTTGCTGTATTATTAAACATGAGACAATTCAGAACCGGCTCCTAAGCAGTTGTCAACCCTAGGTGTAAAAACAAAAGTCGCACTCACTGTCATTCAGTCACAGCCATCATTAATACCGTGTATGACCCCCTACAGCATCAATACAGGCTTGGCATCGGCGTCTCATGCTATTGCAGAGTGTCTCGAAAAATGTTTGGGGTATGGCGTTCCATTCTGCAATAAGTGCTCGCTCCAGATCATTCACATTGTTGATGTCATACTGGCGGACCCTTCTGTTCAGTTCATCCCATGCGTGTTCAATCGGATTCATGTCAAGAGAGTTTGCAGGCCAATCCAGTACAAGATTTCTCCTATCAGCAAAGGAGACATTAAACCGGCTTTCATCGGAGAACATTGTTGATCTCCATCCCGCCCTTGGACGACGAATATTAAGGATAGGACTGATGTTGGGACGTCTGTTTTGCAAGCCAGCGGCGCGAAGTCTCCGTCGCACAGTGTTTGCGCTGACAAGTCTCCGAGTGCCAGGTGTATGAGCTGCTGTCTGAGTTGCTGTTTGGAAGCGATTGCGCAGATGTAACAATAGAATTTGGCGAACTTGAGCTAGGGTTGTTACACGAGGTTGACCAAGCCTGGGATGGTCATTGGTGGTACCTGTCGCCCGAAATCGCTGGTTCAGCCTCACTATAGTGGACTGGTCACAATTGAAATGTCTGGCAACTTCTCTGGTCGCCATTCCACTGCTGAGCATACCAACAGCTTGCCATCGCTCTTGTGACGACAGTCGAGGCATGACAAAAACATTAACAGACTTTCTTTCGATGAAAACAGATAATGGCGTTTTACTCGCTGAAACTTTACTAATGCGTGTGCCAAATTTCAATGTGATTCGACTTTTAATAAAGTCAGAATGAAGCACGCAAAATTTGAAGTAAGCATCACATCGACAGTAAAGTGGGAATACATGAACTTCATCACTTGCACACTTTCGGGGTTTGAAAATTGCTCACTTGCATAAACATTTCAACAGTGAAAACATGTCACGATTTCGATGCGTTTTTAATGGCGGCTAGTATATATTTAAATTAAATTAAAGACTTGTAATGTGGAAGAATTGTGTAGATTATGAAATTCCTACTGATGAGACAAATCAACCTCAGTTATTAGTTAACAATTGGTCACCAGTAAATGTTTGTGGCATATTTCTCAAAAACAAATGAAGCTTATGAAAAGTAAGGTCATGCTGGTGGAAGATTTCTTAAGAACCGGAACTTTGACTAATATATATGTGTTCAGTAAAGTATTCTTGTAAATAGTTCTGAGAGCCTCAGGTTTAAAATTCACAATGTCAGTGAAGATTCAGAACAGGCCACCTTTTAAAGCAGCATTTCAGAGGTGATTCAGAAAGATAGGCTTGTCCACATAAATTAAATATGTTATAGATTATGTTTTACCTGTGTTATTTCATAGCAGAGACTTTGTTTTCAAGTCTCAATTTTTTTTAAAAGTACTGATGTCTTAAAACTGGTGTTTTCAATGCAGACCAATATATTCCATGATTTTCTAAACTGCAGACACACAAAAATGTTGTGGTGGTGCATCACATTTGATTCTGAAGCTTGAATCCTTTGAAGGAGCAGTTGCATGTTTTTACTTCGCCCTTGGTTTTTATAATTTCTGAACAAATGCTTATCATGATAATTATTATTTTCTTTCAGTCAACGGCCAAGCAGTTGACAGAATGTGTAGATCTGCTAATGCAACTTGGAGAACCAGCAGAATCTTTATGTGATGAGTTTCTGTCACAGTAAGTTTTCCTTCATTATTTTCAGCATCTTCAGCGATGAGTCTCATTTACACTGTTTTTTGTAGTATTTACTGCACATTTAATCTTTGTGCTGAAGTTCTGTCACATGATTTTTTTTTTTTTAAGCATTGTGACGGAAGTACTGAGATTCTGTCTTTCAAATGGCCCATGTCTTTTTCTCCTTGCATTTTGTTCACTATTTTTAGAAGGGATTACAGGTAATCCTTCTCCATGTTTCTTCTCCTTCTATTATTTACGTTTTTTCAAGATGAGATCACGAGGGAGTTTGATCTCATCTGCTTTATGGTTCTTCTTTATGTGTTTAGAATGGGGGTGTAGGGAATTAGAAAGTATTATTCTAGATTGAGATTATAGAGGCTGGATCAGGATTTGCACCAGTGTCCTTTTTTTAAAGATATTGCGTGGCCATATACGCATTTTTCGGGAGTTAAATTATTTGCGGCCATTTTTGCTTCATTTCCGCAGTATAGAACTAGGACCAATTCCCGGTTCTTTGTCTAGCGGGGACTGGTTGCATCAGAAAGATCTAAGGTTCTGATTGGCGGAGAGCTAACTGCAGTTGAAATGCAGAGCGCCCATTGGCTTTAGAACCACGCCGCGCATATGACGTCATGAAGTCGGCGCGTGGGGGCTTGAGAATAAATACGCCCGAACTTCATAAGTTCGGTCTCTAAAAATTAATTGCCAAAGCCGGGTTGCCAGAGTCAAGTCGATTGCCCTTCAGTTGGACATTCGAGATTTGGTAAGCATGAATTTTTGCGTGAGGACTTTATTTAATTTTTCTAGTCCTAGCCGATCATTTAAGTTTCTTGGGAAGTTTTAGTTTAATTTAATTCTTAACTCCAGAGCCATCAATTCGATCTTAGTGATAGACGAGAAACTTTATAGGTCCATTTAATTCCTTGTTGAAGGAATAGCGGCATGGTTTAAAAGTTGAGATATCACCGCTTTGTATTATTGCAAAGTCGGTCGGGAGAGAAACTCGCATCTGCGAATTTTATTTATTTACAGAATGACGGGAGCGTGTGTATTTGGGATTTTATTGAGAATGTATTGCTGCAAGTTATTTATATTATAGTACACATCTATCTGTGGACGGGAGTGAAAGAGGCATAATTTGGAAGCGCGTGGGCGCGTTGGTTACGGAATTGTTATTGATACGACGTTCAGAGGGACGAGGGGGAGATAAGCACGTGGTCATAAAATTATAAACACGTGGTTGAACTACGGGGTTTTCAATTTGATAATCGGGGATTATGTATAACTTTTGACGGCATGTAGATGCTAGCGTAAACAGGGTTATAGGTTATTGATTGTGCTTTGTTATTCTGTGAATTCAGAAGATGGGAGAAGTAATTTTAAAGGGAATTATTTTGTATTACATTTTGAATGTGATTACTATTATTGACGGGAATTTTAGGAATTCCTAGAGAAGGCTAGTTTTAGTTGTGTTAAACATTACAGCATTAGTGTCAGTGTAAGAAGTAGGCCACAGTACGTCTGCCCAGACGGGCCAGTGAAAATATTGTTGTTGCTCGGAGTTAGTCAGGCAGAACAAGCGATCTGGGTTAGCCAATGTTTACTTTGTAGGCTCAGGTAGAGAGGGGAGTTACGTGGTGAAGAGTAAGGAAGTTAATTGTTATTTGAAATGTATTATTATGGTTTGTTTAGCTGTTGTTTTGTTTTGTCTAAAACAGCAGGTACCGGCTTTGTGGGAATGAGAGCGGAATTTTGAGACCACAAAATTTCTCCCACGGCAAAGTTGGGGCATTCGCAGAACCGCAAGGGTTTTACGTTAGTTGCCAGTAGTGGAAGGAGAGGAAGAAAATACGTTTTCCCAGCCAGGGGAAGACATTTTCCAGCGAATAGGATTTTTGTGGATAAATCCTGAGCTCTGACGCTCGTTACACACGCAGATTTGGCAGGCTGCCAGCGTTGTGGTAATTTTGTGTTCGTTTCTTCACGGCCATAATAAAGCCGACGGCCCAGTTATAGATACTCGGGCAGGTAATTACAGAGTGGTAGAAGTCAGCTACAGTTCCATTCCAGAATCCAGGGGGTTCTGTTAAACCTCAATCAATTCCAGAGTAGTGGAGAGAGATAGGGTAAACATTCTCTCTACTGAAGTCAGCACAGATAGGCAGAACTGTTAGTTTTGGTGAATCATAGCAGAGGACAGCTGCTGAAGTTTAGAGGTGCAGTTAGTTGTGTTCAGGAGATTCCAGGATAGGCTGTGTAGAACCGAAGTCTGTGCAGAGATTGTGTAGTCACTTCGCAGTCGTTCCAGCTATCAGTGGACTTAGAGTTAGAGTTAGAATTTAGAACAGCTAGTTTGGAGTGTAGGCGACATCAAGTGCAGTGTAGTTCATTTCAGTTAACCTTACCTTCTTTCTCCATACAGGTTGCAATTGTGGGAGAAGGGTTGGGGTTGATGCATTTTTAACTGTGCTTGATTTTGTTTTCAGGAGTGCATCCTCGCACTTGATGTATGGGACATGCATATGTTTGTTGTTTATAGGTGTATAATAAACTTGTATAAATTGTAGCTGGCATCAGTCATTTCCTTTAGTACAGTAGCTATATGTTGTCTGTACCTTGGTGTTTGTGAATCTTAATTGAACCTTATCCCCATAGGGTAGTTAGAGGTGGTTCGAGGCCATAGCAATTTAAACGTCCGAAGTGGCGAGGAAAGAATCAACCTCGGTTCTCAACCTCGGAGCCAATGGTCTCAACTTTCACTTTTTGCACTATATTTCTATCTGAATCTAATTTTCCAGTCTTCCTTCTCACTAGTGTCTTGTCACTATAGGTAGACAGTCTCTAGTCCTAAATCCATTTCGTGACAAGCATTCCCTCCTTATGAATGGACAAGTGAATAGCAAAATACTTTTTTCTAAAATAAAATAAAAAATCAATTTAATTGCGGGTAGACAATTTCAGATACAGCAAGCCCCACGGTCTTATGCTGTTCGATTAGGGCTTCTTTGAAATAACGCTGTTTCTATTTTATGCCACAAGCCCATTATACGCTTAAAAAATTTGATCTTACGCTGTGCACAAAATTCCATTGGAGGCAGGAATATAACTTTCAAGTTCATTTTGGGTGGTGGCATGGCCAAGAAATGTTGTGATTGCTAACTTAATGAAGCACGACCTAAAAATGGAATGCAGTTCTATGGTAAACCGTTAACGTAAAACAAGATCTAAATTGCTACAAGGTGCTCCTTGACTTGACTTTGATCCACTGTCACTGAGCGTCAGCTCTTGGTGACCTTGATGCCATTGCCATTATGTGGTACTGCACAATTCGTATAAGTTGTTCTGGGCTACTATAAAGTGTATTGTTTATGGATGGGTTGTGTGGTAGGAGTTGTCTCATTCCCTGGAGTGCAGGGCACTGTAGTAGATGGTGTTCTATTCTCTCCAACGGGTTTGGGCAGTGTCTACACTTTGCTATATTTTGTGAACATATTCTGTTTCTGTGGCCATTTAGTGTAGAGTGACCTGTTCTCAATCTGAAAATTTTTAGTTTGATATCTTCGTTCCATATGGTTGATAGCATCTTCCTTATTTGCAGCTGTTTAGTGTATGAAGAGTCTTCCTGTTTTAGCCTGTGCCCACATGTTCAGCCAATCTTCTTTACTGTTGTTTTTTATTATTTGTTTAATTGTTAACATATTCAATGCTTGATCAATTTGTGGCATTTTTGCTCCCTTCTTTGCCAGTCTATCAGCTACTTCATTCAATGTGATGTTTACGTGGCCAGGTATCCATTGCATGTAGATTTATGTTCCATACAAGTTCATAATTTTGTGGCATGTTTCTTTGACCTTCTGGATTGAGCTGGTTTTCCAGTTTCCTATTGCCAAGAAGGCAGCTTGCGCATCTGAGAATACTACATCATCATTTGGTTCTGTTTCATTTGATTCAATGAGTTCAAAGATTTTAGTTAGAGTTTTCTGTATGGCGACTACTTCGGTTTCATATTTTGTGCACCAGGTACCACAGGGGCCTGCAATTTTGATGGGTTCTTCTGTATTGGGTGGGATGATTATGGCCCCTTATCCAGCTTTAAAAGCTGATCCGTCTGTGTAAGCATGGATAATATCTTCTTCATATTGGCAGATGGTTTCCATGGCGTCTGTGGCCTAATGGATATGAACGCAGTTTCGTAATCCAGATATACCAGGTTCGAAACCTGCTGTAGGCAGTTTGGTAGCATATCGCTTTGTGTGGATTTTTAACAATGGTATAAGCGCCGTACCGTTCAGAAAGCAATGGCAAACTACTGAATGAAAAAAATTGCCTAGAAAAATCACAAACAGCCAATAAAAGCTGGGGTTGATTGCCACGTCCTGTAAAGGATAAGCAACTAACTTTTTTCCATGGCAAGTGTTTTCAGCAGTGTGGGTATGAGGCTTTTATTTGCGGGTTGCAGAAGGTTTGTACATATTATTGGTCTTTTTAGTTCTATGTGGGGTGGTAAGTCAGGTACAGCTTGAGTAGGCAGTCTAGTCTCTAGTATGTAGTGCTTCCCTGAAAGCTCTTGGTACCATATAGCGAAGGAGGTCTTTTTAAATCGATACTTGGAGTTGTGGTCACTGATAACATTTCTGCAGGGGTCACCCTTGTCAGCTTGCAAGAACCTTTCTGCTGTTAGGATAACTGATTTCTCTCTCCTTAGTTCTAGGGGGCTCCACATTGGCAGAAATCTCACAAAGTAACCCCTATGTTGCCATGTTGAAAATAAATTACTGTCCCAAATTCCATAGACTGTTGTGGTTGTTCCACAGCCAGCTCAATACCCTTTTCGCAGTTCCACTGAGCCTCTTAAGTGCCCTTGTTCTTGACTGTCCTTTCAAACCCAACAGTTTCAGTAGATAAACACTGAGGCAGCCACTAGACATCTGGCACCTACCTCAACAGCCATGACCTTTGCAGTGAACCCATCATGTCATAAGTCCGCAACCGGATCATTATACTTGGCCACTTTGAATGAATGTTGCTCGTCCAATCTGAATTCAGATGGCACAGTCAGCTCACAATCATTATAATCTAGTGCCATGATGAGGAATGCAGCACTGGGGGTCTCTGGAGAGGCAAAGAAAGAATAGGACTACTGTTCCCTCAGGCATGTCCTAAGAGTTAATTAACATGAGATTGTGCATGAGGTTGGCAGCCTCATCATGTAGAACTAATTTGTACAGAAACCACTACTTCAAGAGGACATGAAAGGCTTTGGTGCAGGCTTTCTGCAAAGGAACTAACAGCAGTGAATAGCTCCATGCTCCAGAAGGAGCGAAAAGGGAAATCATGAATGACATACACTGAATGTATTGTGTAATCTGTTGTGTATACCATTAGATTGATTCTAATCTTAAATATTCTTCTTCTTCTGCGTTTGTCCTGAAAAGGACGTTGGTTACATTGTGTCGTGTTTACAGCGAAGCTGCGATATTTGCGCCTTTCAGCCCGACACATCCGATTTCAGCATGGCATTTTTGGGACCGGTTTGCCTTCCCTCTTCGATCCCTACTCTCTCAGTCAGACTGCAGTGATGCAGCCTGTTTCCAGGACCACCACTTGGAGGTGGAGTAGGGTCTTGGTCAGCTCTGGTTCGCTGACCCTGATGCAAGTAGTCAAGCTATGAGTCGCTGACTGCATTCATCTCTCTTGCTGCATCCTCGGTCCCAATCTTAAATATATATCATTACATTGAGTCAGATAACAGATGCACATTATTTTGTTTTATTTATTTTTGGTTTGCATGCATATAACATTGAATGAGATCTTGCTTGCATATAACATTGAATGAGATCTTGCTTGCATATAACATTGAATGAGATCTTGCATGCATATCATCATGTTAGTGTTATTTTTGTTTTGCTTTCATATCATGACATAATTTGACTAATCTTGTGAGGTTCACAAACATAAGGGGAAAAAATGTGGAAAGTCAGTGTTTCAGGCATTTCTAACATATTTTGACCTGGAAATGGTTCCTACCTTAATGTCATATGATTACATAGCTACAGTTGTACTTTTTTGTGTGGGTTATCATTTTAACTTTGTACTTTATGTTTATATGGATTCACCATCAGGATGGGACAACATAACAAAGAGGTAAAGGAAATAAATTAAAACATAGCTTCAAATAAAAATGGCTTGAAGAAAAATAGCTTCAAAGAAAAATAGCTTCAAAGAAAAATAGCTTGAAGAAAAAAAGCTTCAAGGAAACATGACCTGAAGAAAAATAACTTCAAAAGAGAACGGGATAAAGATCATCCAGAGTCAAATACAACAGAAGCATACTTAGAAACAATAGAAGTATACTAGTCCTTACAAAGAAGATAATTTTCAGACAGTGAACAGGCCATTTCCTGACTTAAATTCCATCTGTTCAACACATAACAAATTGGGTAGATTTGTCCATGTGAGGAAGAAAGGCAAATAGTAGAACATGCCCTCCAAGAATGTTGACTCTATGAGAGGAGCAGATTCACAATTTGCTGTTCAGCAGCCCCTTTGAAGGAGAAACTGTATGGCAGTGAGAGAAGCCCGAGACAGACTGCTAACTTTATGAGAGAAATAGATGTGGTTACATGAGCGTGAATGACAAGGATGAAGATCTGACATAAACTGCCTGCTTATTTTATAAGCTTTTACTGGCATTCTCTTTGTTAGACCACTATTATTTCATTATTCGTTATAAGTTATTGACTGAAGCTCTCCATTTCTTGTCTGTGTCTTTCTTTTTTCTTTCCAGTTTACTCTTTTTTCCATTTAAAAAATTATTCTTATTCCCATTATCTGTTAGCTTCTAGCTCTACTTCATGCTTAATGTGACATTTATTTGTCCCCTTTCCTGTGGATTCCATCCATTTAATGATTTCTTTAAAAATAAAGTCTACTTGTTCAGATGTATCAAGTCGTTGCTTTCTTTCTTTCATTCCACTAGTGCTAGACATAAGCTGGATGAGGACTTGGGTGAGCTGCAAAAGCAGATAAAACTCTACTCTGGTGAACTGATCCCTGGTGAGGAATCACGGCCTGCACAAGCTTATATGAATCCTGGGATGGTCAGTTACTGTGGCAGAACTTTATCTTTTATAGTCAGTCATAGATAAGAGCTGTGCTGCTTGGTCAGTTTAATAGACAACCAGATGTTATTGAGAGGTGTAAAATCAAGATTATGGAGCAAAAACAGTTTAGCGCACTGCTTTGTACATCTGTTGGATAGCTCTAAAACATTGAGGATGGTAAGAATGTTTACCAAGAAATCACATACTTTGGTAATTGGGTGCTTGTATAGAATAGAAAGAAGGAACTGAGGAATATAATCTATTACATACCAGGCAAACAATGTTTTCTGATACGGAACTGAGGTAAACAATCTAGCACATACCACTAAAACAAGACATTAATTTTAACAATTGAAATAAAATGGATTTTGGAATTGGATAGAACACACATTGAAAAAGTTATCTGTTTTAGCATCACAAGACAGTTATTGTTCTAGAACCCCTAAGATAGAAGAAATGAAGAAAGACCCTGACATTTGCTGAGAAAAAAATATGGAGGCAGAAAAAAGGACAAAAGAAGACATGACAACAACAGGACTTGATTCCCAGAACAGATTGCTCAGAGAAAGCTGATTGATGGTTATGTTCTACAGGGAGCAGAGGGGTAAAGAAGAATGGAACAGCAATGATAGATAGATCAGTTGCGAGAGTGTTTCCACAGGTTTAAACCTATATCTCCATTCTATCAGCTCTCCTTAGCTCGTTGTTGTGCCATACTCTTTAGTTCACAGCCTGAGCATTATTATCATATCAACATAGCATAACGACAAGCGTGATATATCCCCTAGCATGAAGACTGCATCAAAGCATTTATGTGCTCTGGCAGAGATGGTTTCTGTATCATGTTTTATTACATGATGAGGTAGCCAAAGTCATACACAACCTCATGACTTTTTTCTTTAAAATTTGATAATAAATGTCCCATTCAACCTCTAATGGGTTATAATTAGGATATATATTGTTTTTAATTCCAAATAATATGAATAATTGCAGATATGCAAAAGTGGCATCACATCTTATTTTTTAAAAAAATTTAATTGATGATGGTTATAATTAGGATATATATTGTTTTAAATTCCAAATACGAGGGGCGTTCAGAAAGTAATGCACCACATCGTTTTTCTCAGCTAATAATGAAGATAGAAGCATGAAATTTTGCACACCTCAAATATGGTAAGTGCCAATTGTGTGCACCAAATTGCACCGCAACCGGACAAATAATATGGCTGCCCTAAACCGTTGAAATGGAGCGTGTTAGCAACTTGCGTTATAAACAGCGAATTGTGATAGAATTTCTCGTTGCAGAGAAGGAAACTTGTGAATATTCACAAGCGTCTATGTGATGTGTATGGAAGTTTTGCAGTCGACAGGAGTACAGTCAGTCGCTGAGTTCAGAGAATCAAAGAATCAGGAAGTGGAGATATGGAGCTGCTTGATCGGCTGCGCTGTGGACGTCCTGCCACAGCCACCAACGCAGAAATTTTGAAATGCGCTGAGGGCATTATTCTTACTGATAGGCGAATCACTACTCAACAATTGGCCTTACAGCTGTCAGTCAGCATTGGTAGTGCAAATGCAGTTATAAAAACTCTCGGATTTTCTAAGGTTTGCACAAGATGGGTTCCTCGAAGTCTCACAAATGACCACCGATTGCAAAGGAAAGCAATTTCTTCTGAATTGTTGGAGCGTTTCAATGCTGATGGAGATAACTTTTTGGCTAAAATCGTTACAGGTGATGAAACCTGGGCACATCATTTTGAACCTGAGACATAAAGACAGTCAATGGAGTGGCATCATCCGCAATCACCAAGAAGAAAGAAATTCTTCTTCTTCGTTCGTCCTGAAAAGGACGGTGGTTGCGTTGTGTCTGTTTACGCCTAAGCTGTGATATCTGCACCTTTCGGTCGACCCATCCGACTTCTGCACGGCATTTTTTAGGACCGGGTTTGCCTTCCCATTTCAATCCACACTCGCTCAGCCAGATTGCACAGCTGCAGACTGTTTCCAGGACCACCATGTGGAGGTGGAGTGCGGTCTTGACCAGCTCTGGTTCGCTGGTCCTGACGCAGGCAGTCAAGCTATGAGTCGCTGACTGCGGTCTCTATTACTGCGTCTTGAGGTCCCAGAAAGAAATTCAAGACAATTCCTTCATCTGGAAAGGTCATGATCACTGTCTTTTGGGACATTGAAGGTGTGATTCTTTTGGACGTTATGCCAAGAGGAGAGACAATCAATTCGCAAGCTTACATTAAGACATTGAAAAAACTCAATCAACGTTTTCGCAGAGTTCGGCAGCACAAGAATCCAGCAGACCTGCTTCTCCTTCACGAAAATGCGCGCCCTCACACAAGTCTGGCAACACAGGAAGCAATCACCGAATTGGGTTGGACTGTACTACCCCATCCACCCAATAGACCCGATTTGGCACCCTCTGATTTTCATCTATTTGGTCCACTTAAAGATGCACTCCATGGGACAAGGTTTGAAGATGATGAAGGAGTGATTCATGCAGCGAAGAAATGGCTACATGATCAAGACAAAATCTGGTACGGGCTAGGAATACATGCACTTGTTTCGCGCTGGCATAAAGCCGTACAAGTTGATGGGGATTATGTTGAATAATACCGATGTTTACATGACATATCCATGTATATTGTGTATAAATATCATGCTTTTTGAATAAACAGCTCCTGAGAAAAACGATGTGGTGCATTACTTTCTGAATGCCCCTCGTAATACGAATAATTTCTGATAACATGACAGTAGCATCACATTTCCTGTCAAATCATTGTAAATAGGGCAAATCAAAATTACCTATTCTGCGTGCATGTTTTAAACCCCCCCCCCCCCCCCCAAAGTTAACCAAAGAAAAAAAAAAAAAAAAAGAGATAAAATAAAACAAAACCACAAAAAAATAAAAAAATAAATGGGAAGGGGTGTAAAGGCCTGGGGTGCTTAGTTAACTTTTTAATTGGCCCTCATTTGTTATAAGTCATATGTTATATAAGAACATCACCAGACCTTCACTTTCCCAATTACTATATATTAACTTTCATTGTTGTTAAATACTGTTTGACTATACTGTATTATGCAGTACCTCCGTCACATGACTTCTTATGACATGCTAGATGGTACAATAGTCCTGTTCTTTATTTATCTGCCAGAGACTACCAGAAACTACACGTGCATATTTTATGTCATCCATTTACAGTTCTTAGAATCCCTCATTTGATTTATTTCAGGATGTCTTGGAGTTTGTAGATTCAGGTTGCAATGGATACCTTAGTAACATCTGTCTAGTCATCGCCTCATACAACGATATGTTCATGAACAGGCCACAGACTGAGTAAGTTTATTGTTCTTGCTCTCTTCAAGACTATCCTCATCATACATTTTCTCAGTAAAATTATCTTTTCCTTCATAAAGCTGTTTTTATCTAAATAGAATTATAACATTCTGTAAAAAAGTATTGTTGTTGTGTATAATATACCTTGTTATTTTACAAGACCAATCTTGTTTTCAATAACAGTTTTTTAGCCAATGCTGCTGTAGGGGAGTTAAGTGTTAGAGACTTTACTGTACTACATCTCAGCATTATGAGGTGACGTGACCAGTTCCTTTCCTCACTGCCTTAGCCTTCCCTGCCTCAAGAGCAGAGTCAGGTACCCATTTAAAACTGGGTAGACACGAGCATGACACTATCAGGTGTCAAACCTGGTAACGGTACCTTGAGAAGCACATGCTTTAAACCTGCAGTATCACCATTTAAAAAAAATATATATGAAACCATGTTTTTCTGTCAAAAGATAAATTGACCTCTACAAGACTACCTTGTTGTTTGTTGCACCCAAGTGAAACCTCTCAGTGTTCTTTATCTCCATTGACATAAATTATGCATACCAGTTGACAAAAATAGATTACGTTATAAACATTGTTCAGTAAACACAATCATTTTTATATGTATTTTATATGATTCCATCACATGTCTAAGATGTACCAGTTTACAAAGTCCAAAATGTTAAAGTCAGGTCTGTGTGTGATACAACTTCAGTAGAACTTCGTACTTTCTTGTAATACCAGCAACTATTTTTAGAGGCTTTAGATTGTTGAAATGAAAGTGAAAAATAACATTTACACACATTTTCATCATCATGATCATTTCCCTTCTTGCTGCTTATAAAGTATGGGGCCAGAACTCCAGCTGGTTCTCGTGCAGAAAGCCTGGGCTAAGCATTCATGTGCTCATATGATGGTGGTTTTTGTGGCGATGTGTTTGACATGGTACAGTTTTCCAGCCCCATCCACAGTCTCACATTAGACACTTGTTATGACATACTTTAGAGAACAGTAGTCCTGTTCTTTCATTGTATCCTCAATGGGAACTACACGGGGTCAACACATTTTAGGGATGGTAAATAGTGTCTAAATAGTGGGAAGACAGCGCTATAAGTGGGAAGATAACATCAAGAGATGGACAGGAAAGAGTCTTTCAGAGTGCACCACCAAGACAAGAGGCAGAAGATGTTGGAGATCCATTACAGCCAACCTTCGTTGTGGAGATGGCGCCTGATGATGATGATGAAATAGCGTCTGATTGGCAGAGTGGTTAGAGCGCTGGTCTCTCACGGCAAAGGTGCCGGGTTCAAATCACGGTACTGACATGCTCCAGTCTGCCCAGCAGGAAATGGGTATCTGACTCTGCTCATTGAGTTAGGGAAGGAAAAGGCAGTGAGGAAGGGAATTGGTCATCCCACCTCTCAGTGCTGGACCTAGTATGGGGAAGTCTCTAACACTTCATTCCCCTACGGCAGTATCTGCTATGGGACTACCTTTACCTTTTTTTAAATAATGACAAGAATGAATAAGATGTGACTTTGTGTTTGTGCCAACAGTGAATCTTTGGACACAGTTGCACTGAGGAAGTTGGTGGTTTTTGTAAATAACCTGATGGAGCAGTACTTTAACTCAGTGCGGCAGAGAGTTCAGTTAGAGGTTGGTGCATATAGTATATATATTTTTTTAATCATTAAAGTTGTGGCTTCTGTTGTTTAATGTTTTAAAACTGTGTTCGTTAACAGTATATCATTTATTATGTTAAATTAGTAAAGTTAGTGTTCAAAAGATGGAAGATATTTTGTTGATACTTTTCTGTTGAAACAAGATTCAAACTATTCATAGGCTTAGTTGGATTGCTCTTATCTGGTGATGAAGTCTGGACACTAATAGTAAAGCCACAAAAATGTTTGAACCATTTAGATGTGGAACTGTGGTAGCATGCATGAGTTATTATGAACAAAAATCCTATATATAATATCCCAGCTTTTTCTGTCTGTAAATAACGCCCGAAAATAGTAACACTCGACAAATAAAAGTGCGCAAACCACGGTGTGCAAGCGCAATTTGAACGGGCGTGCATGTTCGGACTTTTTTTTTTAAAACCTCGGATGTAAAACACATATTTTGATTTTTTAATCCTCTCCCGAAAATAGTAACGCTCGACAAAGAAAAGTGCGCAACGGTTGGTGTGCATGCGCAATGTGAACGGCGTGCATGTTCAGACTTTGTACAAAATTATTTTACTACTACTATAATTAACAGGAATGCGCGTACAATGATTTAAGTTTCACGCTTTTGTTAGAATAAAATCAACTGGTATTTTCCTAATGATCGGCTACCACGACAAGTATGGGGGGAATTAAGAGACTTCACTTTACTAGGTCCAGCATCCAGAGGTGTGGTGACCAGTTCCCTCCCTAACTCAATAGCAAAGTCATGTGCCCATTTACAGCTAGGTAAACAACCGTAATGATACTGTGAATCAAACCCGGCACCATTGCCGTGAGAGACCAGCGCTCTAACCACTCTGTCAATCGGACTCTCCAGAACTAACGTAGTGACTTTTAATAGCAGGCATACAGCCGTGTTCTATATCACTTAGAGTTTAACAATATTTTCTTGATCGAGCCAGTTTTCTCTCACGGACAGCTGTACGTCGCATTGTCTTGATCAAGAAATCACAACAAAACAAAATTAGAAATTAAAACAACAGAAAATCTGTGTACTCTTCTGATGAACAATCAGATATTCACACCTAACATTATTTTTCACAAGAACTTGAATAAGTAAAATTGCCGTTAAGTATCGGTGCTTTTGGATTTAATTCCCGTCATATGATGGGCTTTTACACTAGTAACTAATATTTATCTTCTTGTTCTTATGTGCCTTGCTAGGGGATGTGGACAGCCACATCTCTCAAGAAATCTCTGTCATTACTGCTGCTGTTGTTGACTCTGTTCCATGGCTCATTGTTGGACTGTCCATTTACACTATCTTAGTGAGAGCACTGGATCGTTTTCATAGGCGACTGCAAGCTATGAATAAACTGCTACCAGACACAGATTTTTCTAGGTTAGTTGTCTGTTATGAACAGTCTTTAGATTGAGTTTACTATTTTTTTTTTCTGCTTAAAACCCATTGTACCAACCCTTTGTGCACTACATCCTGATCACTTCTAATAGCCATTGGTTACCTTTTGTAAAGTGCTTCAGTAATAGTTCTTATTCCTAAGCTCTTGTAGGTAGTCTTCTAGGCTGTTTTTGGCTGGCTTTTCATTTTTTTCTTCAGGAGTTCAGTTGCTTTAGTGGAATCCAGATCTTGTGAAATTAAAAAAATATAGGAAAAGATGCATACTAAAGTAGAAAATTATAGTAAAATGACTATCCAGTATTTGTAAATCTGAATTTGTTGCCACAGCTCATTATATGGTAGATGATGTTTAGGAGACAGGAGCAGTTATTTGATACAGTTCTTACCTTCTGTATGCATTTATTTTCTGTATGGTTCAGATGACACTAATGAGTAAAGATGAGGCTGCATAGAATAGAATCACGGTTTACAGACGCATTTGTGAAAGATGATTAATGGAGGATTGGCGAAGGATCTACGGTCATTCACTATTACAGAGGAAAAAGAACTGGCTACAGAAACAATTTTATCCAGGACCAGTTTTTTGGGCTTTGTGAGGAGTGATGCAGACTTGCATGTTTACCTCATGGAAGCTTATAATGGCTTTAACCAGTCCTTTTAGTTTTGGACCCAAGAGAATAAATTATCTGTCAACTGGGATTGTTTGACCCAGATTACAACAGCAGAGAAAGAAACTGGGTTGCTATGAACAGAAGTTTCTTTTACTTTTTTCATTCCATCTCTATTCATTCAGTTAAGAATGATAAGTATTCTTCTGTGTTTTGTAAAGTAATTGATGAGCATTGTTTAACAGTAGTCATTACTGCCTTATCACTAATGTCCAGACTCATATAATTTATTAATGCTGACTGTATACTAAATTCACAAAACACACCATTGATTTATTGGTACCTGTGTTTTAATGTACAGAGCTGGTACAGAAATAGTTTCCAAAGGAGCCAAGGATCGGGTTGCCCACTACTTGAAATCACTGAAGCAACATTTTGCAGGTAAGTCAGTTACTGATATATTTACCATTTTTTTTCCTCATACGAATAGTGTGAGCTGTTCTTTTATTCATTGCCAGTAATAATGATATTAAATTTAGTTTTGTGATTGTTTACTGTATGTTCTGTTATAGTCTTTTTACTATTTACAAAATAAGCTAGCAAAACTAGAAGCAAGCATGGTTCAAACAAACAATCCAGCCAGACATGCCGACAGCGAAACTAATACTCCAAAACAACTTCAAAGAGGAATGGCTGAATCAGTGGGCAAAAGCGACTACTAGGCATGCCTTGCATAATTAAATAACCCACTTAAACAAAAATGACAACAACAACCTACATTGCATGGAGCAGAGCACACCAGACTCAACAAGCTCATACACAAATTCAACCCCTCACATGAGCCTAATTGCTGGAACTGTACCCATCCATTCAAGACAGTTCAACATGGTCTGCTCATGTGCACAGGACTCGCCACTGGAAGAAGGCTATTACTTGGCTCCCCAGCAATCACAAACACTCTATGCCCACGGCGACCGTTGCCTCAATTGGCTGTGTGTGGTGTACCCGGAAACGGGGCCTCCCAGTACTGAGACACAGTTAAGTCCCCGATGTCACTTATCGGTGCAGAGTTGAGAGAGATGGCTGAGCATCACAATCCCCCCTGTGTTGCAGCATGATGAGAACCCAGAATTGCACACTGAGCTTGGGGGGATCACTTGGGCACCAGACTTAATACTGGCTCTTGACTGGATGGCCGCATGCAGGAGATTTCTACAATGGGGGGTTGGCAGGTGGTGGGTATCTGGAAGTGGCTCTGTGCAGGACGTGAGGATTCCTTGGGTGAGCCCAGAACCAGAGCACAGCATTGTGCAAGCTCTGCATAGTTGGAGAGCCCCCTGGATGACGGGGAATGCACAGTGTGCTACCCCACTATCCCCAACTGCTAACTTAGAACCAGAAGTGGGGTCCTCTGTATGCGTGCCAGGCCAGGATAAAATGCCTGGGAAAGAGACTGGAGCTCAGAACTCCCTAACTCAAAGTTGCAGGATGGCAGGAAAGACAGGGCTATTTTGAAGATAATGCAACCATATTTTCACCCCGCGCAGAGCAGTGACACCCCCAGGCTGCTTGCGAATAGTCTACTACTGGGAACATAAACAGATTAGGGATGAGCCCACTCTCCCGTTGAACAGGTGCTAAAGTCATAGATACTGGGCCAGAAGGCGCACCGGAAACCACAGTATCACGCAACTCGCTTTTTTTTTCTATGGAGAGTACACCGTCAAATAAATCTCGTACTGGTACTCGCCCTGTGGAGCTCCACCAGGCAGGGGCAGTGCCGGGCTCTGAGCCTCGACAGAACCCACCCTCAGCTACTGGAGGACCCTCTAGACCGTCTTGTGGAGTCAGCAGACGGCGGAGGAGAACTACTGACCAAAACAAAACAGAAAAAAGAGAAACCCAGAGTGCCACTTGTCATGATGCACTGGAATGCAGAGGGAGTGAACAGCAAGCAGGCTGGATACAGCAAAAAGACAGAGCTGGAAAACATCTTGTATGAGAAGCAAGTCAGTGTTTGCTGTATCCAAGAGACTCACTTGAAAGCAGATCAAACCTTTAAAATAAGGGGATATCAATGCTTCAGATCCGACAGAAAAGATAGACGAAAAGGAGGAGTACTTACTCTTGTAAGGAATAACATTCCTGCACACGAAAGGAAAACCTTCATGGATGGAGCAGAATATCAGCTGTTGCAGATAAAGGTAGACAAGATGGAAATAGAACTCCTGAACTATTACTGTCCGAACAACAAACCCCTGAGTCTCAGCTCTATACAGGTACCAGCCACCAACTTTATAGCAGTTGGAGACTTTAATAGCCACTCCCAGAGCTGGGGCTATAACCATCTGGATCACAGAGGTGAAGAGGTTGAAACTTGGCAAGATGATCACTCCCTAATCCTAGTCAATAATGCCACAGATACTCCTACCTTCTACTCCAGAGGATGGCACACAACTTCAACACCAGATCTTGCCTTCTCCACACCAGATATAGCTGGATCTATTAGTAGAGAAGTAGGAGACCAACTAGGGGGAAGCGACCATCGCCCAATCTTTCTTACTGTCCAGAGTGCAACTCTCAGTACAGGCCCAGCCATTACAAGATGGAACTACAAAAAAGCCAACTGGGGTTTATTCAGGCATCAGGTGAACACGCTGCTGTCTACCCTCAAGGTACAGAACAGAGACATTAATGAAGTGGTAAAAGACTTCAACAGATGCATACTACAAGCTGCAAAAGAAACCATTCCCAAAGGATGCCGGCGTAACTACATACCATACTGGTCCAGCACACTCCAAGAACGTCAGGAAGCTATGGACAGGGCTAGAAAGGACGCAGAGTCTCAGCCTTCACTTGAAACTCACAACAAATGGAAAAAGGCTGTAGCAGAGTTTCAGAGAACAAAGCTAGAAGAAAAACGGAAAAGCTGGAGAACTAAAACGGCATCGCTGAACCTTGAGAAAGACGGCAGGAAACTTTGGAGATTAGTCAAGTCTCTAAATGAAGAGCGTTCCTCACCTAGGCAGACTATCACATTGGATGAAGGTGGCAAACTTTTCAGAGGAAAACAAGCTGCAGACTTGTTTGCTAGAAGATACAGTTCAGAAAGCAACTTACCCATTAACATAGATCATCAGAGAGAGATAAGAAAAGAAATACTGGCAACCATGGGACAGACAGATACTCCTGCCCCAATGAGGGAACCCATCACACTAGGAGAACTACAGAAGGCTATTTCCAAGCTTAAGTTTCAAAAGTCACCCGGCCCAGACAAAATCAGCAACGAAATGCTAGTAAATCTGAGCTCAGCAGCAAAGACAAAACTGCTTGAGATATTCAACCACAGCTGGTTGAAAGGAACGGTACCCCAAGTATGGAGAGAAGCCATCACAATACCCATACTAAAGAAAGGGAAATGTAAGACCGAGGCTGCAAGTTACCGGCCAATCAGTCTCACAAGCTGTGTTGGGAAGACTATGGAGCGAATAGTCAACCACAGATTGAAATGGTATTTAGAGTCTGAGCAGATCCTGGTGCCGGAACAAGCTGGATTTAGAGAATGCTACAGTATAGAAGACCAAGTTACTTACTTGTCTCAAGCAATAGAAGATGCCTTCTGTAGTGAAATTGACAGAGATACAACGGTAAAATTCCTCCCAAGGATAACATTTAAGGATAAAAACATAATGCGTAGGCTGCTGATGTACATGATCGCCTAGACCGCGGGTCATCACCCTCCATAAATTTGACTTGCTAGACCGGAGGGGAACGGAGGATCAAAAAGGAAAAAAAAAATATGACTGGAAAGGCTAAAGAGACGCAATTGGGGGGGGAAATGGATGAAAGTAAAAAAATTCAAGTCCCCCAAATTGACACGAGGTACGGAATTGGACGTTTTGCGATACCAAGCGCTTGATTTGAATTTGAGCGGAAGAACGCAGATGTCTGAAAAAAAAATTACAAAAATTAAAAAGTAAATTTTTCTTAATATTAATGTTAGGAATATAAAAATTAGCTGGCCAGATGGCCTATTCTGAGCAGTGAACGAATATGGTCTTAATTTTACAGACGGATAGAAAATATTGAAAATAATGACAAAAGACAGTGTAGTTTACATCAGCCACAGACTGCATTGAATCTAACATATCGTTATTTGCACACAAAAACACGACCTTGGGGACGCAGGTGTTCAAATTTACTTGGCATAGAAGTGAAGGGACATTGGTGGTAGCTGTGTCTAAATATAACTTTTTACAACAAAAATTTGAAGGGGAGAGAACGGTTGGGTCAAAAAATCGAGCACAATTTTGTAGAAACACAAGTAGAGACGGACAGACTAACAGATAACCATCCATACGTGACTGAAGCTTGACTGAAATGACTTTAGTGAGGAAATTTGAAATTAAAAATAAACCTCGGCAGTGATTGGCCACAGACAATCATATTATTAGCGCTTAGAGCGCATTTGGGGTCATTCTTCAATAATTGTTCAGTGTTAGACACAGATTTTAAAGTGTGGTGTTTTCCCATATGAAAGACAGTGAGTTAAATTTAGGGACGCCATCCTATAGCCAGCAGCTCAGCTGAGTTTTGCTAGCACTTCTGTGTTAATTATTCATAATCTGGTAAGATTGAAATTATTTCTTTATATATTTTGAATATTGTTTCATGTTCGAGTGATTTGATACTGCCATATCATAATCTAGCCTTACAAACAAGTAGGGATTTTGCTCTAGACCCCCCGCCCAAGTCAGGGTCTAGGGACTAACAATGTACCTAAACACCAGCAAGGATTATGCAAGACCGATCAAGAGTTGAGAATAAGGAAACATATTACCTATCCTCTTTTAGGGTAGAAAACTAATAATTATTTTTTCAGAATCTATAGTCTGGGAGGATCTATCGGATGTAAACCCACCATGGTAACTGTGCTGTTTGGTCAGAGAGATCTGACCTGTCTGTATAATGTGGTTGTTGTGTCAGTGTGGTGTCCAGACGTGGGTAGAGAATAGATTTTGACACATGGCCCATACTTTGATTGCAGAGCTGCGAGTTTCTGTCGTCAACGAAGCAGTATCTATTCGGGTGGTGATTTACACAAGTGTATCTGTGCAGTCCTTGTGACAGAGACCACCATTATTGCCCGCCAGCACGGAGAGGTGGGACCGCCTGATTTCAGCACCAGAGCTACAAATACCAGATGAGTGAGCCTCTGGTCTGCTGGATATTCACCAACCCCATTTAATTGCAGATACCCCATAAAAATTCCCACCATTTTCTGGACACTGAGTAGTCAATATAGACAGGTGTGATGAGACCACCCCAACAGCACAGACAATAAATATCCTCCCTAGTAGCTGACTACCAGAACATTTTAATAAAACTAACTATTCTAGTACTTAAATATGTACACTTTTGCATTTATTATGTAACATTCCATGCATAATTTTCATAAATTTTAAATCCTTCTTTTTAAAACAAGTTCTGGTCAAAATAAAACTTGATCCAGAACAAATAAATGTAATATAATTATATCAAAAACTTTACACACGTGAGTTAGTTCAGTGTATTGTAACACTTGTTAATCTTATTAGTCTTGTTAAATATCTATGGGTATATTTATAACTATCACACCACAGTACACATCATAACCCTAGACACTTTACGCAGCTACATTCAAAAAAAAAAATTAAGTGTGAGGTCGTAGTGGTAGCAAGAAAGGCCTTCTGACAATTCTCAATTACATTTTATCTCAGGAGCCTTCACAGCTGGCCTCATACAATTTACATGTAGTACCATCATCATCATACAAAACCATCAATACCACTACATATATTGGGGTCTTGTCCAGGGATAATTAGCCCAACAGTAATATTAAGATCTCCTGGTGGGAGAAATAAAAGTAGGGAAATAAATTGTAAAATTTCCTTTAAAATTAAAAGTGTCCCTGCGGATAAAAGTTGGTGAATCTTCACAGCCAGTAATAATTAATTAGTTAACTGGTTAGTTAGAATTAGTTAGATTATAGTAATTAGAAGTACTTAGTGTATTTACTGGTTAGAGATTTAGCTTATATATTATTATATTGTCTAAAAAGTATGGCTGAGCTAGCAAAGTTTAGATCAGCTGCTGTGCTCACTGCGAAAGAGATGGGGATGGATGGTCAAATTTTAATTCAATACGTAACGACTGAATGTGATAAATATATTGAAAGGGAAGATAGAAAGGTAGCTGAAGAGAAGAGGTTACAAATTGAGGCTGATAGAGAAATTAAGAGGCTGCAGATTGAGGCAGAAGAAAAACGACAGCAAAGGGAGGCAGAAGATAAAAAGGCCGAAAGGGAGGCTGAAGATAGAAGGTTGCAGAGGGAGCACGAATTACGACTAAGGGAGCTGGAATTACAAGGCCCGGCCCCTGAAAATGGTGCCAGCCCTTTTGCCTCAGATGCTACGCCCAGTATGGGAGCCTCAAACTCAGCTATGGGGTTTCATTTAGACCATTTTGTTGAGAAAGACGATGACATAGAGGGGTACCTGGGACGTTTTGAGTTATTAGCTACTACATATGGGTTAGAGAGAGAGAGGTGGAGTTTAAAGCTATCACAGGGATTGAGGGGTGCTTCTTATGAAGTATTTGCCAAAATGAACAGGGAAGACCAAGACAATTATGACATGTTAAAGCAGGCTTTGTTATTAAGGTACGAGAAGAATGGTGAATTTTATCGTAAGAGATTTAGAAATGCCAAACTGTTGTCTGGGGAGACATACCACCAATTCTCTGCCAGACTAGAAACCTATTTGGAGAAATGGACGGCTCTGGGGAAGACCCAAGATCTTAAAGAAATGATCATGATTGAGCAATTGAGAGAGTCCATGGCTCCAGACATGAGAAAATTTCTCATGGAACAGGGTGCAGAGAAGTTGGGGGAAATTTTAAATGTTGCTGAGAGGTATCAGGCAGCTCAGGCAGAGGTAAGTGGTGCTAAGAAGAAGCACATAGACAATTTTAAAGCTCCACAGCAATTTAATAAATTTGATAATAGAGAGCAGGGAAATAAAGGTAGGACAAATTTTGAGCGGCCAAGAAATGACTATCGCGACAGAAACTCACAGTTCAATGACCAAAAGTTCAATGAAAGAAAACCGTTGAACCAAGGGAAAAGATGGTGTAAATAGTGCAAGAAGGATAACCATAACACCGAATTTTGTAGAAGGAAACCTTCAAACATTGCTGCAATGAAGTCGGGGACGCAAAGATTAAAGGTTAATCCTAAGGGACAACAGGAACCTTATCACCCCCCAGTTTGTGAGGATGTTATTTGTAATGGGGTCACCATAAGGTGCCTTTATGATACAGGTTTGGATTATGATTCAGTTGTGAAGTCTAGCCTAGTGGACCCAAGTCAGTATACCACAGAAACAGTGGAAATACAAGGGGCGACTAAGGACATACCACTCATGACACTTCCCATCGCAAGGATAACGGTGAAAACTCGCTATGTGGAAGGAGAAATCAGAGCAGCAGTGATAGATGAACCAATCTACCCTCTGATATTGGGGTGTAGATACGTCTTCTTGGGGAATCCCGAGAAACCTGTGATCATGGCGACAGTGCAGACCAGGTCACAGAAGAAGGAGGAAGAAGGTGAACCTATAAACGCTCATCCAGAGGAGATGAGGAAGGCGCAGGCTGAGGATAGGACACTCAAGCCCTGTTTTTAAAAAATTGCCCAAATGCCACACACCTCCGAGCAAGGGGGAATATTTCATGAAGAACAAACTCTTATACAGGAAGGCCGGAACTGGAACAAATGGTCACAACCAGCTGGTTCTTCCCATTGCATATAGAGAGAAAGTGATGGAACTCGGACATGCAATCCCCTTCAGTGGTCACATGGGGATCAGCGCCACAGGACAGCGTATAGCTTGTCATTACTTCTGGCCAGGGATAACGGAGGATATAAAAAGATATGTCAAATCCTGCCCAGAATGTCAAAGGGTAGCTCCAAAGCACTGGACTGCCCCTGCAACTCTAGGGGAAATGCCCATAGTGGGAACACCTTTTGAGAGGGTTGCAGTGGATATTGTAGGACCTCTCACTCGGACCAAGAGGAGGAACAGTTACATCCTTACTCTGGTGGACACTTGTTCTATGTGGGGAGAGGCGGTAGCCCTGCCATCAATTGATTCAAAACATGTAGCAGAGGCACTACTTACAATATTTACCCGATTAGGATTCCCGCATCAAATCTTGACGGATAATGGTTCTCAGTTCAAGGGGAAACTAACGGAAGAAGTTTTTAAGCTATTTCAAGCCAGGCACTTTCATTGTAGTCCGTACCATCCACAAGGGAACGGCCAGGTAGAGAGGTTCAATGGGACTCTCATTTCTATCCTGAGAAAGCTGGCACACGAAAAAACCGGATCTGTGGGATCAATTCCTGCCCGCCGCATTGTTTGCGTATCGGGAGGTACCACATAGTTCAACCGGGATGGCTCCCGCAACTCTGCTATTTGGGAGGCCAATAAAAGGTCCATTAGAAGCTTTATTAAGGACCTGGACAGATGAGAAGGCGGAAGAGACTATTACCTCATCGTATCAATATGTGAACGAACTGACCACTCGTTTGAAAGCTGGATGGAAACTGGCAAATGATAATTTGAAACAAGCCAGGAAGAAACATGCAGCATATTTTAATAGGAAGGCAAAGGACAGGGAACTGGCAGTCGGAGAGAAGGTGCTGCTTCTACTACCGGGAAGCCAGAATAAATTACAAATTGGTTGGCAAGGTCCATATACGGTTCTAGAGAAGGTGTCTAGAACAAACTATAAAATTGACAAAAAGGGGAAGGAAAAAAGTTTATCATGTAAACCTGTTAAAGAAGTATCTGGACAGACCACTCCAGGAAAGCACCCCCTTATTGACCTTGGCTATTGCAACCCAGATGCAAAAAGAACCACTCACCTCACATGAATACCCATTACATCCTTGTGAAACAGCAGCACAGGTAAAAGTCAGTAAGCACCTGACTAAAAACCAGAGGGAGAGAGTTCAACAAGTTCTGGAGGAACATACAGATGTATTAACAGATAAACCAGGCCATACAAATTTGCTACAGTATGACATGAAACTGGTAGACTCAAACCCAATCTGTATGAGAGCCTATTCTATTCCGTTCGCGAAGGAGAAGGCATTAAAGGAAGAAATAGATTATTTATTGAAGGAGGGGATTATTTCGCACAGTGAATCATCTTTTAGTTCTAGTGTCGTTTTGTTGAGGAAACCGTCTGGGGAACACAGACTGTGCATAGATTACAGGAAACTGAATGCTGTCACAGAAGGACAAGTGGATCCATTACCAGACACAAAACAGCTATTTGCCAGACTGAACAAGGCAAAATACTTTTCAAAGGTGGATCTTAGTAAAGGCTATTACCAGATCCCAGTGAAGCCTGAAGTGAGACCTTATTTGGCTTTTAGCACTTCGGATGGACATTATGAATTCAATATGCTACCATTCGGACTGAAAAATGCTCCGAGTGTGTTTTCAAGGATGATGCGAAAATTGTTGGACCCCCTGAATAACCCATGTATCACGAATTTCATGGATGATATTCTCGTCGCCACAGAGACATTTGAAGAACACATTGAAGCTCTGGAGATGTTGTTTGATAGACTTCGGGAGGCGAACTTAACTGCTAGGCCAACAAAATGTTGTATTGGATGCAAAGAGTTGGAATTCTTGGGACACACTGTATATCAGGGTAATATGACCCCTGATCCTAAGAACTTGGAAAAACTGCAGAGAGCACCTAGGCCGCAAACCAAAAAGGACGTGCGATCATTCGTGTCGTTATGCGGATTTTATCAGAAATACATCAAAAATTTTAACGCCATTTGTGCTCCTCTGACTGATCTGACTCGCAAGGGACTTCCAGATAAAATAATTTGGACTGCACAATGTGAACTAGCGTTCCAAGAGTTAAAGGAAAAACTCACTAGCAAGCCTATTCTCAAACTGCCTGATTTGACACAGGACTTTGTCTTAAGAACCGATGCAAGTAATGTGGGACTAGGAGGGGCTTTGTTGCAAAGATCATCTTCACCTGATGGGGAACTTAAACCAGTCGCTTATGCAAGCCGCAAATTGAATAAGGCGGAACAAGGATACTCCACAAGCGAAAAAGAATGTTTAGCATTAATCTTGGCAATAAAGAAGTTTCAAATCTATCTGTATGGTAGGACATTTGTGGTGGAGACGGATCATCAGCCTCTCGTGTTCTTGTCTCAGGCTAAGCATGAAAACGCAAGATTGCTGAGGTGGTCTTTATTGCTTCAACCTTATCAGTTTAGTATCCAATATATCCCAGGCAAATTGAATGTCGGTGCAGATTTCCTCAGTCGGCACCCCTGTGATCAAAATTAGAGTAATGGCAGACGTGAGGAGTAATTTTACCTATGTGTATCGCTGGTTTTGGAACTTGCCATAGGCATGTTTTCAGGTGGGGAGATGTGTAGTGAAATTGACAGAGATACAACGGTAAAATTCCTCCCAAGGATAACATTTAAGGATAAAAAACATAATGCGTAGGCTGCTGATGTACATGATCGCCTAGACCGCGGGTCATCACCCTCCATAAATTTGACTTGCTAGACCGGAGGGGAACGGAGGATCAAAAAGGAAAAAAATATGACTGGAAAGGCTAAAGAGACGCAATTGGGGGGGGGGGAAATGGATGAAAGTAAAAAAATTCAAGTCCCCCAAATTGACACGAGGTACGGAATTGGACGTTTTGCGATACCAAGCGCTTGATTTGAATTTGAGCGGAAGAACGCAGATGTCTGAAAAAAAATTACAAAAATTAAAAAGTAAATTTTTCTTAATATTAATGTTAGGAATATAAAAATTAGCTGGCCAGATGGCCTATTCTGAGCAGTGAACGAATATGGTCTTAATTTTACAGACGGATAGAAAATATTGAAAATAATGACAAAAGACAGTGTAGTTTACATCAGCCACAGACTGCATTGAATCTAACATATCGTTATTTGCACACAAAAACACGACCTTGGGGACGCAGGTGTTCAAATTTACTTGGCATAGAAGTGAAGGGACATTGGTGGTAGCTGTGTCTAAATATAACTTTTTACAACAAAAATTTGAAGGGGAGAGAACGGTTGGGTCAAAAATCGAGCACAATTTTGTAGAAACACAAGTAGAGACGGACAGACTAACAGATAACCATCCATACGTGACTGAAGCTTGACTGAAATGACTTTAGTGAGGAAATTTGAAATTAAAAATAAACCTCGGCAGTGATTGGCCACAGACAATCATATTATTAGCGCTTAGAGCGCATTTGGGGTCATTCTTCAATAATTGTTCAGTGTTAGACACAGATTTTAAAGTGTGGTGTTTTCCCATATGAAAGACAGTGAGTTAAATTTAGGGACGCCATCCTATAGCCAGCAGCTCAGCTGAGTTTTGCTAGCACTTCTGTGTTAATTATTCATAATCTGGTAAGATTGAAATTATTTCTTTATATATTTTGAATATTGTTTCATGTTCGAGTGATTTGATACTGCCATATCATAATCTAGCCTTACAAACAAGTAGGGATTTTGCTCTAGACCCCCCGCCCAAGTCAGGGTCTAGGGACTAACAATGTACCTAAACACCAGCAAGGATTATGCAAGACCGATCAAGAGTTGAGAATAAGGAAACATATTACCTATCCTCTTTTAGGGTAGAAAACTAATAATTATTTTCAGAATCTATAGTCTGGGAGGATCTATCGGATGTAAACCCACCATGGTAACTGTGCTGTTTGGTCAGAGAGATCTGACCTGTCTGTATAATGTGGTTGTTGTGTCAGTGTGGTGTCCAGACGTGGGTAGAGAATAGATTTTGACACATGGCCCATACTTTGATTGCAGAGCTGCGAGTTTCTGTCGTCAACGAAGCAGTATCTATTCGGGTGGTGATTTACACAAGTGTATCTGTGCAGTCCTTGTGACAGAGACCACCATTATTGCCCGCCAGCACGGAGAGGTGGGACCGCCTGATTTCAGCACCAGAGCTACAAATACCAGATGAGTGAGCCTCTGGTCTGCTGGATATTCACCAACCCCATTTAGTTGCAGATACCCCATAAAAATTCCCACCATTTTCTGGACACTGAGTAGTCAATATAGACAGGTGTGATGAGACCACCCCAACAGCACAGACAATAAATATCCTCCCTAGTAGCTGACTACCAGAACATTTTAATAAAACTAACTATTCTAGTACTTAAATATGTACACTTTTGCATTTATTATGTAACATTCCATGCATAATTTTCATAAATTTTAAATCCTTCTTTTTAAAACAAGTTCTGGTCAAAATAAAACTTGATCCAGAACAAATAAATGTAATATAATTATATCAAAAACTTTACACACGTGAGTTAGTTCAGTGTATTGTAACACTTGTTAATCTTATTAGTCTTGTTAAATATCTATGGGTATATTTATAACTATCACACCACAGTACACATCATAACCCTAGACACTTTACGCAGCTACATTCATAAAAAAAAAAAATTAAGTGTGAGGTCGTAGTGGTAGCAAGAAAGGCCTTCTGACAATTCTCAATTACATTTTATCTCAGGAGCCTTCACAGCTGGCCTCATACAATTTACATGTAGTACCATCATCATCATACAAAACCATCAATACCACTACACCTTCCAGGAGAAGAAAAAGGTCCTAACGATCTGGGTCGACTTCAAGCAGACCTTTGACAAGGTGTGGAAAGATGGCCTCATTGCAAAACTTAGGAGAAGTGGAATCCAAGGCAACATGATGAAATGGATCCAGTCATACTTGCATAACAGGAGAACTAGAGTCACTCTTGACGGTCTGCAGAGCAGAAAAGTGTTGCTCCATCAGGGGGTACCTCAAGGAGGAGTAATTTCCCCAACACTCTTCCTTGTTTACATCAATGACCTGGTGAAAGATCTCCCTGCAGGAGTGAAAGCTGCCTTATATGCAGATGACCTAGTACTCTGGTGCGCTGATGAAAATGTCACCACAGCAAATTATAGAATGCAGCGGGCAGCAGACATGCTAGTGTCATGGGCAGAGAAATGGCTTATCACAATAAACACAGACAAAACCTCCACAACACTGTTCTCCCTCGCCCCCAAGGACAAATCAGCTAACATACACCTAGGGACAACCGTGATCAAGGAAGAAAGCTACCCCACCTATCTTGGGGTGACATTTGACCAAAGGCTTACATGGAATAAGCATATTGAAAACGCAGAAGGAAAGGCCCGAAGACGACTAGGCATACTCAGAAAATTAGCAGGTACCAACTGGGGAGCAAATGAACGAAATCTAAAGAAGATTTATAATGGAGTAATAAGACCACACTTAGAGTTTAGCTCAGCAGCATGGTCATCAGCTGCTAACTCACATCTGCAGTCTTTTGACAAGGTGCAAAATCAAGCTCTCAGGCTCATTACAGGAGCCATGAAAACTACACCAATAACAGAGATGCAGAAGGTTGCTGGATTACAGACATTGTCCCATAGAAGAGACACAAAAAACCATGATCCAGATGGAAAAGTACAACAGTATGCCAATGCACCCAATGAAGGCAAGACTAGATGATCTGGCATTGGGACGTCTAAAGCGTAGCAGCTTTGTGCATCGGGGGAAAAGACTTATAAGACAGCATCAAGAAGACCTATCCATGAAGACAACACCACTGAAGCCCACCCTATACCCTGTACCATGGGAGCAGGCCAGCAGTGCCCTCCAAATTAATACATCAGTCAGTGGTCTCACAAGTGGATGTGAGTATAATGATCTGCAAAAACGAACTGCTACATTGAGTATGATCCAAGAAAGCTATCCCGATCAATCATGGATACATGCCTATACAGATGGATCAGCAACTAATGCTGTTAGGAATGGAGGTGCCGGTATCTTTATCTCATATCCTGACAACCACTATGAGACTAGGCACATTCCCACTGGTAAATTCTGTTCCAACTATACAGCTGAGGTTCAAGCTCTAGAGCAAGCTGCAAATATGATTTATAACACCAACTCTGACTGCCACCAGGTAGTCATCCTCACAGATGCACTGTCTGTCCTGCAAGCTCTCAAGGGTGGTAAACTCCCGCATCTGAGAAATGAACTAAACAAGGTAGCTGCCAAAAAGAGAACCATACTTCAGTGGGTACCATCTCATTGTGGTGTACCCGGAAATGAAAAGGCAGATAAACTTGCAAAAAAGGGAGGAGAATGTGAACAAGAAGATAATGAAGTCACATACTTTGAGAAAAAGAGAGCTATCCAGACTATCAGAAGAGAACAGAACCAACCCAAAGACAACTATCACACTCTCGACCGGCAGGGACAGATAACTATTTTTCGACTCAGGACAGGGCATAACAAACTGAATAAACACATGCACAAGCTACGATTGTCTGCTTCACCACTGTGCACATGTGGATTAAACGAACAAACTGCTGAGCATGTTCTACAGGACTGTCCTCTGTATGACCAGTTAAGAAAGATATACTGGCCCAATGACTCAACACTAAACTCAAAGCTATATGGAGTTAAAGAGGAACTTCAAACAACAGTCGAATTCATCATGAGAACTCGTCTGACGGTGTAATCATCAAAGATGCGATCGCAAGAAGAAGAAGAAGAAGACAAACACTCTATACAGTACCAACCAACAATCACAAACACTATACAGCACCAAACAACAATCATGAACAATCACAAATGCTTTATACAGTACTAGCCAACAATCACAAACACTATACAGTACCAACCAACAATCACAAACACTATACAGCACCAACCAACAATCACAAACACTCTGTACAGCACCAACCAACAACTACAGAACACATGCAGATTCTTCATCTTGGCATTGGCTAGAAAAGAGTGACAAGCATAGCAGCCCTAGTTAAACAACAGAACTATTAAAACAAAACTTATGTTTGGGGTAGAAAATAGTCACAGCAGTTTAGTTACAACAGAGCAGGACCTTTAACAGCAGAAATGTTCATATGCTCATTTGTTTTTCCCCCTAGATTGTTTAACAGACATTAGACAGAATCTGGCTGCCCCAAGGGTAGTGGGCAAGCAGGACCATAGTACCAGGTTGGCTGATTTGTTGGGGAATTTGCAGAGTTCTGTTGTGGAACAGTTTAAGTCTGTGTTGGGGAATCTACAGGTTAGCATATTGTTAAGAAATAAGCAGACCTATTGTGACGTTTCAGATGTTGCTGACTTCATTACATGGTTGTTGTAGTTGAACATGGTATTAGTTTTCCAAGGAGACTGACTTTTAATTTTTTATTCTCCATGTTTTGTTTCACTTTAATTTTAACAAAGGTCACACACCTTAAGATAGTAAATGCCTGCTAAAAAAAAATTTGGGGTTAACAAATTGATTTTACCCATGGCACTTTCTTACAGGCTTTCATCGCTCCAGACATCACTTTTGCAATGAAGCCCTACTTTCGAGGACCATTCTGTAGTCAGGATGTCAGGGAAGGTCTTGTGGTTGCCTTTGTGAAACACGTGTGTGCTGTTTGCAATGTAAGAACTATTGTTTTCTTTGTTTTGGCAGTACTCAGAAGATCCATTACCAAATCTGTGTATCACTATGCTACCTATATTTTAAAACCATATTCTTAGCTGTTTGAATGAAACATTCTGCTTGGTCAGAAAATCAGTAGATAATGGCTTTCATAATGTTTTTAAATGATATGACCTAATTAGCTAGACTTGCCTGGAGTAGTAGTTAGGACTGAGAGGTAAAAGGAGCATGAAAAAATGATAGAGCTGTCACAATTAGAAGCCCTGTATGGCATTTAGAACTTTTGTAATTTAAAGAGAGGAGACTATTTTGGTCTTAAATCATTATGAATTATTCATTCATTTCCATTTTTGCTACTTGTGGGATGTGGAGCCTCCACTGCCGTTGGCCTCCTTGCAGGAAGCAGCATTCATATGTTCTTGCATCTGTGGTTTATGAAGCAATTAGTTTGAGATAATGAGGTAGCCAGCCCCAGTTAAGAATTGTTGCTGAGTAATAAATATGTAGGGAAAATTAAATACAGTTAGCATTTTTCTAAGCTGGTTACTGCTAAATATCTTTTAAAATGACTTATGAAAGTAACAAACAATTTTTAATACTACTAGGATTTCTGTGAAGTGCCTGGAGACAAAACCACAAGCCCACCTGCCTTACTTATAATACTCTCACGATTTTGCATTGATTTGGAAAATGCTGCGATCTCTTATCTGGTAAGCTTATATGATAAGTGCCCAAATGTTATCAAGGCCAGAAATTGGGCCAACTAACAGTAGCTCTATACCCAAACAGGCATGTCATAGAAGGTGACAAAGGAGTATTGGGCATTGGGCCAGTTCACTATTCTGGGAAACGTGAATGCATAAATGCAGAGTTAATCATGGTCAGCCTAACAAAAGGCTTTTAACAACTGAAGAGCAACAGGGATGCCTGTTGTCACCATTTTTCTTAATAGCTATAGACTTGATTATGAAAACAACAGTATCAATTACAGAAATAGAATTTAGTGGACTCTAATAAAACAGCTTGATGATATAGATTTTACTAATAACCTTGCCCTTCCATAACTGAAACCAGATGCAAGACTAAATGAGAGCACTGGATGAGAAATCACATCAACAGGGTCTGAAAATCCATAGGGAAATAAAGATTACACATTGAGGAACACACAAAACATGGACTTACATAAATGTCTTGACAGTAACATAAACAGATTCTGAGGAACGAATGGTGATAAGAAAATGAAGGGCAAGAGAAGCTTTCATTACATTTGGAAATATAAAGAAATCAAATCCAACTTAAAAAAACAAAAAAGAATGTTCAACTCAGATGTCAAGGTAGTCCTATTGTACAGACAACAATCAAACAGTCATTTACTGACACCTTAGAAGACCGTCTCAAATCTATCTCGCTAGACGGCCAAAGTGTGGAAACAAATTGGGCAGCCCTAAGTGAGCAGATCTACAACACTGCTACAGAGGTCCTGGGTCCTTCCATCAAGAAACAAAATGACTGGTTTGATGAGAACTCAGATGATATAAAGCAGATGTTGGCTGAGAAACACCATCTCCATAAAGCATATTTAAATGATCCAAAATCTACATCCAAGAAAGACGCTTTCAACAACATGCGTAGAATCGTCCAACATAAACTACGCCAGATGCGGGATTCATGGCTGAGTAATAAAGCAGATGAGATCCAAGGCTTTGCTGACAGCCATGACTTGAAAAACTTTTACCTTGCACTCAAAGCGGTCTATGGTCCAACATCATCAGGATCATTTCCCCTCCTTAATGCAGATGGAAAAACACTAATTACAGACAAGGAAAAAATTCTCCAACGCTTAATAATATCTTGAACCAGCCATCATCTATTAACGACGAAGCCATCATCCGCCTGCCCCAAATTCCTATAAATGAAGCATTAGATGATGTACCAACTCTGGAGGAAACTAAAAAAGCGATTCGTCAACTGTCTAGTGGAAAGGCCCCTGGCTCCGATTCAATTCCTGTTGAGGTTTATAAAGATGGCGGTGCAGTTCTGATAGAGAAACTTCATATGATCTTCCAGCAAATGTGGCAGAGTGAAACCATCCCACACGATCTCAAAGATGCCTCAATTATACATCTATATAAACGTAAAGGTAATCGCCAAGACTGCAACAATCATCGAGGCATCTCTCTTTTATCAATCGCTGGGAAGATATTCGCCAGAATCCTTTTGAATCGCCTTACGGCTCATCTTGACAAAGGTCTTTTACCTGAAAGTCAGTGTGGATTCCGGAAAGAACGTGGAACCACAGATATGGTGTTCGCTGCAAGACAGCTACAAGAAAAATGCCAAGAACAGCACTGTGACCTGTACACAGCTTTCATCGACTTGACAAAGGCGTTCGACACGGTCAGTAGAGAGGGTCTATGGAAGATCATGGCAAAATACGGCTGCCCAAAGAAATTTATCACAATAGTGCAGCAACTGCATGATGGAATGCAGGCTAGAGTTCAGGAAAACGGTGAGCTATCAGAGCCTTTCCCCGTCTCAAATGGAGTTAAACAAGGGTGCGTACTTGCACCGACTCTGTTCAGTATCATGTTTTCTGCTATGCTGACTGATGCTTTTAGAGACGGGGACACAGGAATCGACATTAGTTATCGTATTGATGGAAAATTGTTTAACCTTAGGAGGCTTCAAGCAAAAACCAAGGTCAAATCACACACCATCAGAGATTTTCTGTTTGCTGATGATTGTGCCCTCAATTCCTTCTCAGAGGCTGATCTGCAGCATAGTGTGGATAGATTCTCCGAAGCCTGCGCCAACTTTGGGCTTACCATCAACACGAAGAAAACAGAAATCATGTACCAACCAGCTCCTGGCACAGTTTATACTGAGCCAGTCATCAAGGTTAATGGTGAGAAACTGAATGTTGTGAACAGATTCACATACCTTGGTAGCACACTATCCCAGAACATTGTCATTGATGATGAGGTGAACACCAGGATCTCCAAAGCCAGCAGCACATTTGGCAGACTATACACCAACGTTTGGCATCGAAGTGGCATTAGTCTACAGACAAAGCTGAAGGTATACAGAGCTGCGGTGCTTCCAGTGCTGCTATATGCATGTGAAACATGGACTGTATACAGGCGCCACGTAAAGAAGCTAAACCACTTCCATACAGTCTGTCTCAGGAAGATAATGAACATCAAATGGCAAGACAAGATCCCGGATACCGCCGTTCTTGACAGAGCTGGTATCCCTAGTATTGATACTATTCTGATGCAGTCACAAATTCGCTGGGCAGGTCATGTAGTCCGCATGCCAGACCATCGACTGCCAAAGATACTCTTTTATGGTGAGATGCAGAAGGGTAAACGCTCCCATGGTGGCCAAAAGAAGCGCTTCAAAGACACGTTAAAGACGTCATTGAAAACCTTTGACATAAACCCAGACACATGGGAAGCTGCTGCGCAAGACCGAACTGCTTGGCGCACATCTCTTCGTAAAGGTGCAGCAGCATGCGAATCATCCAGAAGAGCAGCAGCAGAACAGCGGAGACAAGCTAGAAAGGACCGTGAAATAAAACCTTCACATGAAGCAAACATTCCCTGCCCACACTGTCCAAGATCTTTTCAGGCCCGCATCGGGCTCTTCAGTCACCTTCGTACCCATAGACTAACCTAACATATTCTTAAATAATTGGATGAACAGAGTGGTCTTCATCACCCGTGATGGACGAACAACCATTGTACAGCTCTCAAATGTGGAGAGCAATAAAAGCAATCAAGAAGTTAGACTTTCATTAGTGGGTAAATGGTAGCACAAAATTACCAGAATGGGAAATGATGGAAAGAATCAGACAAAAACCAGTGGAACAAGTGGTGAGGAAAGGTAGCATACATATTGAGAAAAACAGTTTATAGCCATTACAAGGCAGTCTGGTTCCGGGATCTCCAGGGTATGAGAAATAGAGGAATACAAAAAATAGTCGAGAAGGAAATTGGAGACAGACAAAGGGGATAAAAAAGTCATGGAAAGGTCTTGAATGGAAGGCACAGGACAGAATAGCTTGGCATGAATTGTTGAAGACCTGTGCTCCACAGGGAACTGAAAGGAAATGATGATGATGAAAAGAACACATAAGCATATAATGTTTTGTCAAGATTACAGTTAGTTAATCATGTTCTTGTGCATATAACTAGAATTTACAGTTATTTTAAAAATCCATTTGATTACATAAATATTTGTTGTTTCATTAAAACAATCTCTTATTAAATAATATATTTCACACTACATTCTTACACCTGCATAAATAATATCATACTTGCTTGTTAAGGAGTTCTTGGTTTTCTTTCTTTGTTTTTTAATGTAGCTTTCTCTAGCGGAGGAACAGTTTATGGTAGAAGACAGAGCAACAGTAACAGCAGCCACTGATCTCTTTTCTATGGCCAAAGACACGGGTCAAAGACTGCTGAATCACTATGTTCGAGTACAGGGACTAACCATTTCACAGGTTAGTAGATGGCTGTTTTGTCATGTTAAATTAAACTTCTTCTTCTTCTTCCTCGTTCGCCTTCAGACTTCCACATTTATGACTCTAATAAAGGCAGCAGTCAACTCAAGGTTCCCGACATCTCCAAACAGTTTTTCGTTGACAGAAGAAGGTTGTTGCCATATGCTACCCCGTTCATTACTGTAGGTTGGGCAGTACTGCAGCAGGTGTTCGACTGTCATCGGGCTGGTACCGCAGGTGCAGAGATCTGTTGCACCAATTTTGTATTTGTGGTACAGATGGTATCTCAATCTGTTGTGCCCAGTGCGCAGTCGAAAAATGATGACCTGTTCTTTTCTGGATAGTTGATGATTTGCGTCATTTTTCAAATGTCCCGGGTGCTCTCTTTCCCATTTGGACTTGAATGTAGCCTTTATAGTGGTCTTTGCCGTTGCGTAAGTTGTCTCTATATCATTTTGCTGTACGGCACCTCCTTCTTTAGCAAGTCTATCTGCCTCTTCATTTCCTGTATGTTGCAATGGGCTGGTATCCACTGGATAGTGCACTTCTTGAAGCATTCGGCCAGTCTTTCAAGGGAGATTATCAGATCTTTCAATCCTTTAGTTTGGTGGCTCTTCAGCGCTGATATTATTGAGAGGGCATCTGAAACGATTACTATCTGTTTTTCTCCCTGGGCCTTGCATTCAATAACAGTTTTGCCTGTTTCAGGGTTCTGCTTCAGCACAGACAGTTGTTGCAGTATTTTCCAGTGGCAATTGCCATAGAGTGAATTCTATTCTTTAATTTTATGAGGATGACATTTTCAACTGCATTGTTTGCCAACATCAGTATATGCATGTGTCCAAAGCTTCGCTGGAAATCTTTGGTCAATATACTTGGTTGCTATACACTTTCTTTGTGTTTCTGTCTGTGTTCCCTTACCTTCAATGCCTGGAATATCAGATTTTAACTCAGGAAAGCATCTTATTTTCCACAGTGGGATAGTTGAGCTTGTTGGGATTTTCTTTGCAACTGAGCTAGCTAGTATGGTATTATTGTTAATTTTTTCTTTTGCTTGGGCGACAAAGTTAGTTCGCTTGAGCCTGCCTCTTCCTAGCCTATTCATTCTTTGGTACATGGGGTGTCCTTCGAGCCTCTTAAATTTTTCAGCTTGTTTTAAGACTCTGCTGTCACGTCTATCCTCCATTGACTGTAGCCCTGTGATGTTTTCCATATGGTTGATTTGTGTAGACTTTAGGGCCCCTGTTATAATACGTGCTGCTTGGTTTTGGAGTCTGTTTACTCTGTCAAAATTTACTTTAACAAAATGCATTATGGATATTTTGAAACTAAAGAGCATTCTCTTTGAACATAATATTGAAAAAGTGTTTGGCCAAACACTATCACCAACCAAGAACTGCTTACTCAGAGCTTCTTCTTTGGTCCTTAGCTGCTGACTGACAAAGCAGTCAGTGACCATCATGCCTGGTGGCGTCTTTTACTTAGAGCAGTGAAGAAGATATGCACACCATCATAGCTGTAACTGGGTTGCCCATGTCCCCAGAACAGACCTAACACCACTACCAGAACTGCTATTTTATGGACCCCCAGGATGATATACTTGGCAGAGAACTTAGAGGTCAAGATGAAGCAACTCAACCCAGGGTGTAAGCATCACATAAAGGTGACCACAGATTGTTATTTGAAGAGAATTGTTGATGCCACATTGACAATCAGAAGTTAAGGATCCAAAAGGAAGAATGAGAATATATTTATTATTTCAACTGAGGGGAAACTTGTTTCATGTTGTTTTTTTTGTGTGTGGTAGCTTTGTTGCATCATTTATTCAGAAGTTAGAAGACGATATTTTAAATGATAAACTCAGCAAGCTGACATGCTTTTTATTGTTGAACCACTAGAGTACCTGTTTATCTACTTTGTTTTTGCATCTTATGGAGCATGGAGCCTTCACTACAGCTGGCTCCCTTCCCCCCTTTTTTTGGGCGCAAGAAGCCAGCATAAAACACCTGTTCCTGCTGCAGTGGTTTCTGTAGTAACTTGTTTTACATGATGAGGTTGCCAGTCTTATGCACAACCTCATATTAGCTACCTCTTACAACATGCCTGAGGGAGTAGTCTTATTTTGTTTTTGTCTCCTCAGAGAACTAATTGGCACAGCTAGAGCACCATGGCTGCAATCATTTATGGTTGTTTAATAAAATTACATAGAGAAGCACAGTGCTTCTCTATGGTGCGGAATGCTGGAGAGTTACAGAGAAGGAAATGTCGAAATTGTCCTTTTTTCACACATGCCTAAGAAAAATTCACCGAATCTTTTGGCCGAATACCATCACTAACCAAGATCTGCTTACTCGTAGCAAGCAAGAGGACATGCACACCATCATAGCTGGCAGACGCTGGAGCTGGGTTGGCCATGTCCTCAGAAGAGACCCCGATGCCATCACAAGAACAGCTATGCTTTGGACCCCTGAAAGAAAACGAAAGAGAGGCCGACCAAAAACAACCTGGCGGAGGACTGTGGAGACTGAGATGCAAAGAATGAACCAGAGTTGGGGCACTGTACGAAGGATGGCCACCGACCGAGCAAAGTGGAATCAATTTGTTGTTGCCCTACAAGACGCCACTAGGCGTGATGGCCACTGACTGCTTTGACGGTCGGCGGCTAAGGATCAAAGAAGAAAAAGAATAAAATTACATGTAGACAAAGTTGATCAATGATTTATCAGTGCATCATTCTTGTTTCAGTATTTTCTGTTGTGAGTAATAGTTGATAGGCATGTTATGTTATTCTTGCAAAGAAAGTTATGTAAGGTAATGAATCTTACAGCATTAGTGAAAAAAAACAGGTAATTATTGTAAACCTTGTTAGTCATATGTGTAATTATTGTTTCAGATGCTACGTAAAAGTGTTGAAACAAGGGACTGGTTAAACACTATAGAGCCTCGCAATGTTCGTGCGGTCATGAAAAGGGTGGTAGAGGACATTACTGCCATTGACATGCAGGTACTTGTGAATTTATTATACTTTCAGTTAATGTCATATCAAGGGGTTTGTAGATCTTTGGATTTAAAAAAAAAAATGTAATTAATAGTAGACATATTAAAGTTAGGATGGACATAAAATGCAGAGAAAGTTGGGAATTTTAGTCTGGATTATAGTCTACCTGTGATTAATAGTTTATACAATGTGTATAGCTGGGTCATATAGTAATTGCGTTCATTTTATTTTATTAGGCAGTTGAACGCGTAGTTATTATTTGGCTGGGCAAATTCTCCTTACGGTAGGAGAAAATTCCGTATTCCCGTACTTTCTCTGTTTAAACGAGGGGTGGGTGTAGAACCTCGACCCAGGTACATAGAACTGACGCTAGAACGAATCAAAGTTGATTCTGCTCACGTGAACGGTAGTAACCTTATCTGACATGACACAATAAGGATGCGCGGGAGCAGAATAAACATGAGTCATGAATTAGTTTACGTTATGATTGGCCGGGGTCAGTTATTAACTAATTGCGGCAATATTATTGGTTTAGGGCGGCCCCAGAGGGACGCCACGCGATGACATATGCGTGGGTTTTAGCATCGTTTTTCTATGATATGTACCAGCGTTGTAGCCATTAGCGGTCTCTCTGGTTTCAAAATTTTACTGCTGTGAATCAACGTCATATTCATCTGCTCTTTGTGAGAAATTCGATAATTGGGTATGTGTACATCTTAATTAGCGGAGTAGATAGTTCGTTTCCCAATAGATAGTAGCAGGTTTAAGTAAGTTTTCTTCTGGGGGTAAATTTAAATTTATTAGACAGAAGTGCCATCAATTGCTATCGTATAGAAATAATATAAATGTAAGTTGTGCATATAAATTTGTCTATGATAAGCTAGCAGTATCTATGATTTGTGTCAAGGCTTTTGAGATTTTAACTGTGTGAGGAAATGCGTTTAGATATGCAGGCGCTCTGTCATGTGAAATAGTAAGTCTGTGAAAATCGCAATGCGATTTTTGATAATTTACAAGTGTACATACGTGAGCGTATTTGTGTAATTTTAATTAATTGGGTATTAATTGTTGTGTAGTCAGAAGACAGGGGTGTAATTTATATTACTGAGTTGGTGTAGCAACTGTGTGTTTTTATTATGGAAATTTGATAAACATCCTGGGTTAGTCGTAAAAAGTAGGGCCTAGAAATTAGTACAAGGGATTTCCCTCAGCGAATTAATTGTTTTGACGCCTGAGGCTAGACTACCGTCTAGGCTGACCTTTGGGCAGAAATAAGTGTTTATCGCTGTGCATAGTTGAGGAGGGGCAAGACGGGAGATAGGCGTAGTTGTGTAGGGGAGCTGTATTGATTTAGGGGAGAGGTATTTATTTAGTTGGTTATATGTCAGGAACGAGTATATGTCGAATTGTTGTACATTCGTTATTTTTTTGTTTACAGCATTTTTTTCACGGCACACAGGGAGGGGTGCAAATCGCCTTACAGCTTGCCAAGATATTTGGCCTTCTCAGGAGTAGAAGGGTCGAGGCATTGCCAGAGGTGAAAGAGAACTGGTGATGCGGTAGTTACCGGCGCCAAGTACGTCTGCACCAGTAAAAGATAGCAGTTTTCATGCAGTGAAGCCCCATGCTTCAGTGGGAACGGGTGCATCTTTTTTAAAATCCGGAGCTCTTAGCTCGTTATACCACTCCACAGAGGCGCGTGGCCTGGAGGTTGGGTTTTATATATATATATATATATATATATATATATATATATATATATATATATATATATATATATATATATATATATATATATATATATATATATATATATATATGGGAGCCGCGCTGGTGTAATGGCTACAACGTTGTACTGGCGACCAGGTGTTCATGGTTCAAACCCGGCCGTCGGCGTTTGAAGAAATGTTTACGACCGGAAATTTGACCGAATAATCTGAACGGCTCCTGCACATAAATCCCGTGTGGATGGGAAGGAGCGAAGCTCCTGACCGGGTTGGAAGGAAAGTCCACTGACCCCCCAGCCTCGCAATGACATGTCATTGGGCCGAAAGAGCTGGAAAGCTCGAGTGCCGCTGGTTATAGAAAAAAAAAAAAATATATATATATATATATATATATTTATATATTTATATATTTATATATATATATATATATATATATATATATATATATATATATATATATATATACGGCCATAATAATGCCGCTTGTCCTTAAAACTTAAGAGGATTAAAGCGTCCGCTAAAGAATTGTCAGCAGGAGTAAATCCTGTACATCTCAATTCAAGTACCTCGTGCTTGCTACCAAAGTCATCATTTGCAGTAGTCAGGATCAGGAGAGAGGGTCAATATTCCTTTTCCGAATGCCATTGAGAGGAGGGGCGTAACGGTGACGTCCTTCAGCTGAAGACGGTAGTGTCAGAGAGACACTGTACAGAATTTATAGAGTCAGATAGTCAGAGCAGGGAACAGCCTCTGAGTTGCACTAAAGAAGTCCGTTAGGGGAGCAGTGCTTGTGATTTAGCTGTGTAGGACATTAGATAATTCATTCAGATTTTGTGTAGACAGGTAGTTACGTCTGCAGCCGTACAGTGGTGGTATAGTTATAATAATTAATAATATGATCGTTGGGAGTAGTGGCTCGTACTTAGAGACCCCCACCAAGTACAGAGTGTTTAATCTTTAAGTCTTTTCCCCATGCAGGTTGAAAGAGTGGGTGAAAGGGTTGGGGGATATTGTCTGTCATTTAAATTGTTTTGGTTCTTTTCAGGTGTGCGACATCGCACGTTATTTATTTTTGATGTGTTATTTATTTTGTTGTGAAAAATAAACTATAAACTGGATCAGTTTCTCTATACTATACGGTACGTGTATGCTTGTCTGTATAGTTTTGTCTGTGGACGTTTACTTGAAACCTTATCTCCTTTATGGTAGTCAGAGGTGGTGAGTCTTTAGCTCTTAAATAAGTCGCGAAGTGGCGAGGGAGAGGGTTCTCAACCTCGAAGCTATAAGTCTCATCTTTCCACAGTCACTGTCATTTCTCATACATAAATCTATCTTCTCAGTCTTCCTCATACTAGTGTATTGTCTATACACTCAGACAAACTCTAAAACTTAAATCCACTACGTGACAACTACACAAGACATTTTTAAGCAAATATAGTCAAATAACTGAACATTTGGTCAGTGACAGTATGTTGCCCTGTAGTGTTGTCTGCTACTGCTTCATTCTGATGTCTTGATAAGTGGTAAATCATCATTTTCCTTTGGAGACACCATTGTAGCTGGTCCTGCAGGAAGGCTGCACAAAACTGTTACATGCTCTTGCAGTGTTGGCTGTTATGGCAATTTGTTTTACATGATGAGGTTGCCAGCCTCATGGACAACCTCATTAATAGCCTAGTATGACATGTTTGAGGCTGCTGTAGTCCTATTATTTCTTTGCCTCTTCAGAGACCCCCGAGAACAACATGAGGCATAAACTTCACATGCTTACTAATAAAAATGGTTATGTCAGTTTGAACATAAGTTTGCATCACAAAGTCAGAGCCACTTAAATTATTGCATGCAATTAGATACGTCATTTTTGTTTTACACGTGTTGCTTTGTGAAACTGAATTTTGCTGTAACTAAATTTTGACATTCAAAATTACTCCTGAATGGGTCAGGTTGGACAGCTGTATGAGGAAGGCATGAGGCGAGAACGGAGCAGTGATTCAAGTCGCCGGACACATGCTGTCAGTACCTCACAACAAAACAGGCGTTCTCAGTGGAACTACGCACCCAGGTTTATTATTATATAATAAATATTAACCAAATCCAGTTGTACCAACGGGCTGATCACCTGTTTGCCAGTCACTTCGATTACGGAAACAACAGCAGATGGATTGATTTGCCATTGCCCTAAAGACGCCAATAGGCGTGATGGGAAACAATGGCAAAGAAAACCTATCTGCTGTTGCCCTAAGACGCCACTAGGCGTAATGGCCACTGACTGCTTTGACGGTCGGTGGCTAAGGACGGAAGAAGAAGAAGAAATCCAGTTGTAAAAAAAATGTATATACCACTTTTGGCTCAGTTTACGTAATATAAGCCTTGTACCAGCTGTTTTTTTATATTTAATATTTAACAGACTGAGTAATATACAAAAATGACTCCATACATCATCCCAAAGTCAAACTGACTTATTTAGCCAAAATATTTTCCCAAAGACGGAGCTAGTAGAACATCAGTTATTTGTTTTCATGTTAATAGATGGAAAAAGAACTTTTGTAAAACTGACCAAACCCTGTTATATATTTCTGCATTTTTCAAATGCACCCCAGTAAAAAGTCAGAGACACTCTGATATGACAAGAATAATTGTTCTTACCTTTCACAGTCATCATTTCCCTTTCTGGTCCTTCTTTATGGAGCCACCACTGAAGCTGGTCCCCTTTCAGGAAGCTTGCTCCAAAGATTTCATTTGGTCTTGCTTTTGTAGTTTCTGTAGGACTTTGAATGACATGATGAGGTTGCTAGTCCCACCAGCATAGTAGTTGCCTCATATGACATGTCTAAAGAAGCATGTCCTATTCTTGTCTTTTCAGAGGACAACACCCTTCCCCCCCAAAACTAGGAACTACATGCGACACCCTTCCCCGTCATAAGCAGTATATTACAATGAAATATTTTGGTGACAATTGTCTGTATATAGTGTCAGGCATGTCATGTTCTGAGGAAACCTGTATTTAGTTGATGTTTTAGAACAATTCACCACTTTCTGGTTCACTTTTTATTTACACCTGAGCGTGTTTGGGGAAACTCCAACCTCACAATGAAGACCAAAGCTGCAGTATATAATGTCTGTGTCGCCAGCTCGCTTCTATAGGGCAGCAAGACATGGACAACCTATGCTAAGCAAGAAAGAATGCTCAGTACCTTCCATCTACAATGTCTATGCCACATCCCCGATATTTCATGGAAGGACAAAGTGGCAGATGTTGAGGTACTGGCCTTCAAAGCATGTATACACTGCTTAGACAGCGCAGACGACGCTGGCTTGGCCATGTCTGCCGCATAGATGATGGTCGCATACCCAACCATATTTGCTATGGACAACTGGCAGATGGCAAAAGAACAGTTGAGCAACCTCAGCTTAGGTTCAGAGATGTGTGCAAGAGATACATGAAGGCATTGGACATAAATCCAACTACCTGAGAGGATGAAGCTGCCGATCGCACCAAGCAGCGATGCTCCCTTTGGCGTCACCTCAGATTGGATGAAAAGAAGCTCTCACAACAAGCAGAAGAGAAAAGAACACCCTGAAAGGAGCACCTGGAAATAAAAGCAGCTGAGGGCTATCACCTCAGGGGCACATTTCCAAAGTCAGTTATGACTGAAGGGGGCTTCTACTACTGCTCCTGAGCTGAGATTATATCAACACCTGTGATAGGGAGGGAGACTAGAATTCTTGTTTTTTTAAAAATCAAGTATGCCAGCGTAAGCAAAATTAGGTAATGCATCTTACAAGGAAAAAGGACAGAGAAAACTGCTTATGTTATGACCTCAAGGCCTTCATCAAGGATGAATGAACGAAAATAGAAGTGAAAAGAGAGGCAGGTCTAAGTTAAATACATGAACTATAAATAAAACTGATGTGACCCACAAATAGAGATAGCCGTTGTCACTGTATGAATTCCAGCATGAACACTGTTTATTTTTTACACTTTTATTCAAGTATCAAAGTTTCACTATTGATATAAACTGAAATCAATATTTGTCCTGTCTTAAAAGTAGAGTGAGCTGATGTTTCCTGGATATACACAGTTATAACTTTAAGCAGGCAGCTATTTTATTAACTGCTGTTAAAAGATATTCTTCTTCTTTGATCCTTAGCCGCCGACTGTGAAAGCAGTAAGTGGCCATCATGCCTGGTGGTGTCTTGTAGGGCAGCAACAAACTGCTTCCACTTTGCTCGGTCAGTGGCCATCCTTTGTGCAGTGCCCCAGCTCTGGGTCATTCTTTGCATCTCAGTGTCCACAGTTCTCCTCCATGTTGTTTTTGGTATTAAAAGAAATCACTCCACCATTTTCCTTATTGGCCCATATGGAACAAGGAACCACTGCTGCAAGTAGTCCCTTTGCAGGAAACCTGCACCAAACATTATCATGCTCTAACAATGGTGGTTTCTGTAGAAATGTTGTACATGATGAGGTTGCCAGCCCATATACACAACCGTATAGTAGTCTCCTCATATAACATGCCTAAGGGGCAGTAATTCTATTCTTTCTGTGTCTCATTAGAGACCTCCACGAACTATGCAGGGCAAAGACATCAGATAACTACTAAATTGCGTACTTTCTCTTTTTAAGTTGATCATAATAAATGTAGTCAACAAGATTGGCTTGTTTCTTAGAACGCATGTATAAGTAACTGTTGTGTGCTTCTTGCAGCATTGATAACAGCCTGATGAGCAACATTCAGAAGTTGTTTTCAGAGAAGATTGAAATTTTCAGTGCTGTGGAGTTTTCTAAAGTGTCTGTCCTGACAGGAATCGTCAAAATTAGTTTGAAGGTTTGTAGCCAGCCTTTCATGGTCTAGCTGTCTGTTTTGTTCTGTTCTGTTTTATTGCTCTTTCTGTATTCTTTCTGCTCCGGGGGAGGAGGGTGTGTTTGTGTGCGCTGGCTGTCAACCTCATCATGTAAAACAAATTGCTACAGACACTACCACTGGAAGAGCACATTAATACCTTGATGCAGACTTCCTGCAAGGGGAGCAACTGCAGGTCTGGCTCTATGCTCCATAAGGAGCAGGAAAAGGGTGGGGGGGGGGGGGGGGGGGGGAAGAGATGTTCAGTCTTCTTAAAATGATGTTATTTAACATTTTAACAAGAATATGATGTCACTTATAGGTTGCAAGGGAGAACTGCAGGAGCTGTTCACAATCCCCCCCCCCTGTGTTGCAGCATGATGAGAACCCAGCATGCACACTGGCTTCTATGACATACTGGCTCTTATGGCCGCATGCAGGAGATTTCTACAATGGAGGGTTGGCAGGTGGTGGGTATCTGGAAGTGGCTCTGTGCAGGACGTGAGGATTCCTTGGGAGAGCCCAGAACCAGAGCACAGCATTGTGCAAGCTCTGCATAGTTGGAGAGCCCCCTGGATGACGGGGAATGCACAGTGTGCTACCCCACCTATCCCCAACTGCTAACTCAGAACTCCCTAACTCAAAGTTGCAGGATGGCAGAAAAGCCATGGGGGGGCTATTTTGAAGATAACGCAACCATTGTTCAGGGATGAGCCCACTCTCAGGTGCTTCTTAAAATGATGTTATTTAACATTTTAACAAGAATATGTAGTTGAACATCTGCTTGTTACTGACATTACTTTTGAAGTACTTTGACAAGCAGTTTTCCTCTGCAGACATTCCTGGAGTGTGTACGTTTAAGAACATTTGGCAAGTATGGCCTACAACAGATTCAGGTGGATACTCACTACCTACAGTTATACCTCTGGAGATTTGTGTCAGATGAGAAGTAAGTCTTTCCTGTTCATTCATTATGTTTCAGCTCTTAATGGAGCACTGGCTTTCAGTACATTCATACCAAGCCTTCATGTCTTGTGCCATCTGTTCAAGATTAAAAAAAATCCTTTTCATGTCTGTCTCCAGTCTCCCTCAATTTCTCATACCATGGGGATTCCAGAACAAAGACTGCCTTTCAATACTATAAGCTGGTTTCCTCAATGTGTATTCTATCCAACACCAGCATCTTCTCATCTCATCTCTTGCTGCACTGGGATTTGTCTAGTACTTTCCATCAGTTTTGCATTAGTTGTCTTGTACCATTTCAGTCCTTTAATCTGCACAGCCACCCATTTTTTTGGTTGTTGTTTTTATTGTTCTCTTTTTCAGAGCCATACAGTAGGACTGCCTTGACATTTGAGTTAAAAATTCTTATTTTTATACTTTTGTATTCTTATTTCAATATCTTCTGTTCCTCCTTTATCTATATTGCTGCTAACATCCACATCCTGTAGGAATGTATCCACCAGTGAAAATCTTTAATCCCATTTATTCTCATAATTGTTGTCATTTCCATGTGTATAATCGGACCCACTTGCTGTGACCTCTCATCAAGTATTCTTAGTTTGTCTTGAATCTGTTTACAGTTGTAGGACAGAAGAGCCAGGTCATCAAGCTATTTGCCAGAGTCCACTGAATTTAATTTTTGTTGGTTGATTATTGCTATAATAATCCTTTCTACGGCCAGTAGGAAGACAAATGGTGACAAGAGGCATCCTTGGCACACTCCTGTTCATATTTCTAAGGGTTCTATGCAGATAGAAGCCCAAGGTTATGTGCAAAGTTCTTTGTCTGAGGGTGTTTGAAGAAAAAAAAAAGAAGAGCAAAAGTGACCCTTACTTACTTACTTAGTCGTTCCCCTTCTACCGTGAGGTGTAGAGGTTTGGAAGAGAGAGCGCCAGACTATCCTATCGGCTGTCTTCCTCCTGGCCTGGTTCCATTCTAGTCCTCGGTCCTTCAAAGATTGTCCAATGTTGTCCTCCCAGCGGACTCTGGGTCCCATGCTTGTCGTGGTAGCCGATCTTCTCCCATTCTGCAGACATGGCCAAACCATCTTAGTTGGGACTGTTCTACTTGGGTCTGCAGGGGGTGGGATTTTAGGCCTTGATGTATCGTCTGGTTGCGGACCATGTCTCTTCTTGTTACTTCAACCACCTTCCTCAGATACCTCATTTCTGAGGTTTGGATCTGGCTTTTGTGGGTTGTAGTCATTGCCCATGACTCGCATCCATATGTCAAGACTGGGACATAGGTGGAGCGGTATACAGCCATCTTCGTTTTCTTACCAACCTCTCTCTTGCTGAGGAATCCTCGATTTATGGCCTGAAAAAGTCTCCCAGCTGCTGCTTTTTGAGTGGCCAACTTTCTTTGATGCCTCCCTTTCGATCTATAATAGCTCCGAGGTATTTAAAGTGGTCAACCTGCTCCAGAACCTGTTCTCCCAGCTTAAACTGATGTCTTCTTTCTTCTCATGATATCACCATGGATTTTGTTTTAGAGCTGCTTATGACCATCCCTCTCTTCTCCAGCTCTTCCTTCCATACTTGCAGGTTGGATTGGAGATGTGCCTCTGATTTAGCAATCAGGGCAACATCATCAGCAAATGCCAGCTCTGAAATACATACCTGTTTCATCTCCCAGTACCCCACTGAATACTTTCTAGTTCTCTCCTTACATGCCTTGATAACATCGTCCATGAGGAGTATGAAAAGACAAGGTGACAGGATATCACCTTGTCTTACACCAGTGGTGGTCCTGAACTCTTCCGACTTATGGTTTGCTGTCCTCACATAATTTCTGCAAGACTTGTAGAAGCTCTGTATAGCATGAATCAGAGGTGCTGGAATGTTCTTCCTTGCCAAACAGTCCCAAAGTTTGCTCCAGGGGACCCTGTCAAACGCCTTTTCCAGATCTATGAAACAAAGATGGATCTCATTTTTATACTCAAGAGCCTTTTCACTCAGCTGTCTGAGTGTGAAGATTAGGTCTTGAGTACTTCGGTTTGCTCGGAATCCGCACTGGATCTCATCCAATTGTGGCTCAGCTAGGCGTCAGAGTCTCTGCTCTAGGATTTCTAGAGTAGATTTTACCAGGGATATGCCTCTGTGGTTTCCACATTGTCGATTGTCACCTTTTTTGAAAATTGGTGTTATGATGGCAATCTCCCAATCCTTTGGTATGGTCTTGTTGCACCACGCTGCCTGTAGGACCCTTAAGAGTAATAGGTCACCTGATACTCCCATGTACTTAACCATTTCTGGTGTTATACCATCATGCCCTGCTGCTTTGCCCATCTTGATTTTCTCCAGTGCTGCCTTCAGTTCTTCCATCTTTATGTCATCTTCACTATCATTGGTTTTCTCTTCTGTACTAGTGGTTATCATTTCTGATGCTTCACCATGCTCACCATCAAGGAGTTCTGAGAAATATTCTTTCCATTACTTCCTTTGGGGCAGTAAGCAATTTGCCTTGCATGTCCTTTATAAATTTGAGAGGGCATTGTTTTTCCTTCTTCATGTTCTTTAGGGTCTTATAGAACAATTTCTGGTTTTCTTGCGCATCTTTTTCTAGCTTTTCTCCAAATTCTTCCCAGGACTTCTGTTTTGCTGCTAGCACCTTGTTCTTTGCTTCTGTTCTAAGTATCACATATTCTCTATATTTCTCTATTTGTCCTGCTGTGTTTTTAGCTCCTAAGTATTGTTTCCATGCCATTTTCTTCTCTCTTATTTTCTCTTTGACTTCCTCTGACCACCAATGTGTCCTCTTTCTCTTGTTCCCAAGTCGGACTTCACCACATGCTTCTGCAGCAGCTGTCTTTATGATGTCCTTGAATTTAAGCCAGAGGGTTTCCAAGTCATCAGGTTGTTCTTCTGTGTTTCTCACCACTGTAGCAATAAGCCCCTGATATCTGGTCTTAATTTCTGGCTCTCTCAGCCTGTAGGTCTTAATGCTCATTTCTCCCGTTTGTTTACTTGGTTTCTTGCGTGATGTTGGGCAGTTCCTAGGCTGAGCAACTCTTTCAGTTGTTCTTTTGATTGTAAGCAGGTAGTGATCACTTCCAATCTCTGGCCCCCTCCAGACTCTAGCATCCTGGACATATTTGAATGAGCTCCTCCTAACAATGACATAGTCGATCACTGACTTCTCATTCTTTGTTGGTTCACATCTAGTGTATGCATATATGCGTTTATGGGGGAACTTTGTGTTTGTAATAATCAGATTCTGCTCACTGCAGAATCTAAGGAGTCGCTTTCCATTGTCATTTGAGAGTATCTTCTCCATATCTTCCGATAACTCCACCCCATCTGGCATGGTCATTTCCAACTCTGGCATTGAAATCTCTGAGCATGATAATTTCATCTAGGCAGTCATCCACTGTCCTTTGAAGCAGCTCGAAGAATTCCTCCTTGACCTCTGCTCTCTCACCTCATTTGGCCCATACACTATGACCAGGCTGACTATGGTTTCTCCTTCTTTTAGTTTTACAACCATAATGCGCTCTGAGACAAAGTTCCATCTCTTGATATTATCTTTCTGGTTTTTGGCCACAATGCAACCCACGCCCCCTTTAGCTCTTTCAGATGTGGGTACACCACTGTATAGCAGCGTGTTGCCATTGAGATCCATGACTCCTTGTCCCTTTTTCTTTGTTTCCGTTATAGCCAGGATTTCTAATTTTGCTTTCCTCATCTCTTCCACCAGCTCCTCTTCTTTCCCATTTATACTTCTTGTGTTCCACAAGTCGTAGTCCGTTCCAGTTCGTCGCCTTTAGAATCAGTCCGGTTTTCTCTCTTGTAGTTCGCGTAATCATGTTTTAAAGCAAACAGGTGATTGGCCTGTTGTGCCTTTGCATGGTGGAGGGGCTGCCGCCCTCCTCCTTTTTCAGCCAGGCTTGGGACCGGCCTAGGCGGAGTTGCAAAAGTGACCCTTGAATTCTATTCTGGTGGTCAGTGATCATGGTTCCATAATCCAGTCCATGCCCAGTAAGAGGAGAAAAACTATTATAACATGTAGCCGAACTGAATAGCAGCTCTTATATAGTTGTCTTTTGTTCATATGCATTGAGTTGTGATTTTTAATTCCCCGACTCCTCCCTTGTTTTAGTAGGAGAATCACAAAAGCGTAATTACCTAATGTGTAATAGAAATAAACAAGCATAATAGGATATTGTGTATTACTTTAATGGCTGGTTTCTAAAGTGTCTGTGGCTTTCATCAGTATTTCTCATTGTTTTTTTTTTCCAGCTTGGTGCAAGTATTACTGGATGAAATTGTGTGTAGTGCTGTTCACAGATGTGTTGATCCAGTTATGATGGAGCCTAGTGTAAGTAGGATGATGAAGTAGTAGTCATGGCTAGCATCATCTTGAGCATGAAATAAATAATTTTCTGATTTTCAATTCAATTCTCTCAAGCTCATTTGATATCTTCCATATTGTTTTTTTTTTAAAAAGAATAAGTAAAGATGTGTTTCAGAACTAGTCATTAGAAGGTAACCCTTTTATCCCAAAATCCTTGGAAAGTGCAATGGTAAGATTTTCCTAATTTCCACTAAATCAAGGTCAAAGGCATTGACAAGTGTACCTGAGATTCTCTTAATCCTATTATAATGACTTGTGGCCGTAGCTCAGTTATTAGAACAGTGCAGCATGCTATAAGGTAACGAATGGATAAATGTTCCTTTGTTTCAGAAGTAGTTTATTGTTCTTGGAAGGAAAATTGGTGAGGCACACTCTATAGTTTTATTGTTGAACAGAATCAACATCATTGCACTCTGGGCAAACCTATAGGTGCTCAGTCTCCCTCAGTATATGTTGAAGAGTGTGAATGCTAACTGTTCCTGTAGCTTGCTAGTTGTATAGACGACAGATGCATCCTCTCATACATCCATCTCTGCTAGCCTTACGTTTCATGCCAAATTCCAACAGTCTTAACCTTGATGATTCATCTATTGCAGTGTCATTCTCTAACAAGCAATCATTAATTTTTCTGATTATCTTTCCTGTAACCATATCCAGTGTCCCCACTGGGGGTGCTCTGGGTGCTAGTCTGTCAGCTCTCTCATTACAGCGTATCCCTGCATGACCAGGACAGTAGATCCACACCAGCTTCTGCAGATTCAAAGTTTCTGTAGAGGTTTTCCATTCATGCTGTAGCCAACCATTTTGAACTTTTCAAAGCATGGACTGGGAGTCTGACACAATGACTGCCTTTGTTAATAAAGTTTCAGTTAGCCACCTTAAGGCTGCAGTAGCTGCCTCTACCTCCATTCTGATGCTGGTAGTTGTTATCTAGTAAGCCCTGCTATGTTCGGCGACGATTCTGCCCTTTACCCTAGCAAAGAGCACTCTATAGTGAATCAGGAAGAAGGTTTTGTTGAACAGTGAAGTTGTCTAAAAGGAGTAGTAACTGTGCTGGTGTAGATACATTCACAATTTGGAAGACGCTAGAAATATGTTACTAGATATTAATGGTAGTGAGAATTTGTTGAGTTGTGAAGAAATTAGCCTCGAAATATGTTATTAGATATTGACGGTAGTGAGAATTTGTTGAGTTGAGTAAATTAGCCCAGAAATATGTTATTAGATATTGACGGTAGTGAGAATTTAGCCCAGAAATATGTTATTAGATATTGACGGTAGTGAGAATTTGTTGAGTTGTGAAGAAATTAGCCCAGAAATATGTTATTAGATATTGACGGTAGTGAGAATTTGTTGAGTTGTGAGTAAATTAGCCCAGAAATATGTTATTAGATATTGACGGTAGTGAGAATTTGTTGAGTTGTGAAGAAATTAGCCCAGAAATTGATGTTGACTGTCAGGAGCAAGTGACTTTCAACAAATTTAAATGTATAGGTCTCACATGAAAGCAATCGCAGCAAAATCATTGACATTCTAGATTTACCGTTCTTTAGAATATTGCTAATATGTCTGGGTCCCATTGAATTCCATTCTGTTCTTCCTTTGATAGCAACAGGGTCACACCAACACAGTGATGTGCTCTTTCTTCCCCATGCCCTGAGGACAGCATCATTTTTGCTGTGTTCACTTTTCCTTTCTAGTCCCAGGATGTTAGTTTTATAGTTGTTATTTCTGCTGCCACCTGCACATTTTTCCCATGTTCATTTAGTGTTAGAACATTTCAGGTGCCCAGTCTCGAGAGTTTCCTAAAAGGGAAAAAATTAGTCAGCAGCACAGAATGCTGTTGCTGCTTCATAAACATCTTTAATAGAGACCTGTCCTCTATCATGGATGTTTGAGTTGAATCATCTGAATTATTTGCTTTAGATCACTTGTTCATGTTGTTGAAGATTTTACAGAGGTTGCTGCCTCCATGCCCAGCCCCCATTAGTCACCTTGTATGGCATGCTTGGTAGGATACAGCATTACTGTTCTTTGCTCCCTTTTTGTATTCCAGTAGCACATTGGGGACTGCCTTTTTTTTTTAAACAGTGTGGTACTTGTTAAATGTTGTAAAGCATTAGGGGTGGAAGCTCTGAAGTGAAGTGATTGCCTACTATACTTTGCAAGGCACATGGTGATGGTGACAACTAAAATGATGTGTCAATTGTCATATTTATCATGGACATAAACATTGCTTACTTGATGCTAAAGTGCATGTTCACACTAAGAAGTCATATTTTTTAAATCTCGGCACATGATAACAGCTATATACTGGGTATGATTTAGTGTACATTTTTTTTCCCTTTCCTCATGGAAACAGTTTTCAGTCAGTGTGGTTTTAATTGATGTCAACGTGTGTTAAAGAAAAAAAAAACATCATATTTTGGACTATGAGCAGTGGGAAGGGAGTTTTGTTGAAATACAGGCATATAATTTTTAATGTTACAGCATTATTCACATTTGAGTTTTGCCCAAAATAGTTGTGTATAAGCTTTAATATTTTTTATTTGGTTATCTTTCTTTCCTCAGGTCATAGATCTAATTTGTGAGAGAGGATGAAAGTATTTAGTTACCATTGACTGTTGAACTTTGACCAGTACAATTTGGAAATGTTCCAGTTGTCCTGCATAAAGGGATAAGCCAAGTAGTAGATGTTGATTTACCTGGTCTTGGGACGAAGACAAGAGAAGAACTGTATGTGGAGATATAAAGATCCTGTGATTTTTTATCATTCCAGGGGATTAATTTTTATATAATTTAATAACGTTAAATATATTACACACAGCTGAAGTTTGGATATAATTACCTCATAGTGGGATATGCTTATAATTTTGTTCTTTCATCATCATCACCACCCTTTTGATGCCGCTGGAGCATAGGCTTTCAACTAATTCACCCTAAGCTAACTTCTCCTGTGCTGTCCATTCAGGTTCTTTCCACATCTTCACTGTCCTTTTTAGGTCTGTCTCCAGCTCCCTTCTAATTTTGATTTGTGTTTGGGTGTGTCTCTATTTCTTTTACCTTAGGGATCAGAACAAGGACTGCATTGTAATGCTTTCAACTTGTTTTCTCACAGTGTAATGTCCTGTATTTAACTGATGTTGGTTTTTTTCTTATTATTTCCACATTGATTATCTTGCCATACCATTTTAAACCTGTTATGCACAGGCATCAATGTATGAAAGTGAAAACTTCTTTGCTTTTTGAAATTGTTCACCGTATTTCTGAGTTATACAACTGGAAATTTATTCTTTGCTGTAATTTTTAAAAATCTGGCTATATGTGCAATATGGATTCTTTAGAAGTGAAATGCATGAATAATAAAGAAAAAAAGCACACTGGTTATTTTAATTTTGTTCCTGCTATTCTTCTCTGGTGTTTCGTATTTGTGTCTACTAAATTTTTTTTCTTTCTCTTCAAATGCCATACACTGAAGTACAACATTTACTTTTAACCAGCACTACCTAAAGATGCAGCAATAGAGAATGCAGTCAGCGACCCATAGCTTGACTGCTTGCATCAGGATCAGCGAACTAGAGCTGGTCAAGACCCTACTCCACCTCCACGTGGTGGTCCTGGAAACAGATTGCATCACTGCAGTCTGGGCTGAGCGAGTAGGGATCGCAGTGGGAAGGCAAACCCGGTCCCAAAAACTGCCGTGCAGAAGTCGGATGTGTTGACCGAAAGGTGCAGATATCACAGCTTAGGCGTAAACAGACACAACGCAACCACCGTCCTTTTCAGGACGAACGAGGAAGAAGAAGAAATGTAATGAATGTTGAATAATGCAGTGCACAGTAGGGTTCAGAACTGCAAGATGTCAACTAATGAGGTTTCAGTCGTAAGGTTTTTGTAAAAGTCTGTTTACTGTCTGTTTAAGGCTGGAGATGTAGAGATGTAACGTTCTATTCGCTCCAGAGGGATAACTGCCCGCTTGTGTTTGTGTGTTGTAAAGATGACAGAGTGGGCGTGTCACAATGATGCGGTGTATCTAGGTCACCGGCATGAGGTGCCGCCAGGGTATAGTAGAGAGACACATAGTATCAGCATACATGTAAATACAGACGTGTAGTGCTTGTATAAGACTCTGGTTGATCGTGTAGGTGAGTGACTAGTAGTGCTGACAACACGAAGGCCGTATAGGCTCTTGGACGACTTCACATAGACTCACACAAGTAGAAGTCAGTGAAGTAGGGAATGCTGCTGACGTTTACAATATTTATTCGTGACGTACGATAATATGATGATGGACGAAACAGTCAATAGTACAAGATCATGGACGTTATATGTGTAGTTATGAAGGTTAACATCGGGCATCACAGATCCCGAACAGCTTAGACATGTAACAATGTCTTGACCAATAATTACTGTTCATGCAATAGCTCTAATCCCTGACTGAGCCCCCGTCAGGTAAGCCCTAGCAAATATATCAGTTATTTAACAAAGTCAATGCTATTGTCCTACAACTAGCAAAAGACTTCATTCTGGCCTCACATGCCAGGTACTTCATTCTGGTGAAGAAGATTGGCCGTAAACACGGACCAATTTAATGACGACGAAATCAGGCCGCAGGTCGCGGGCCTCGATAATCAGGTGACTCTCAGTTTACATAAACTTCTGAGAATAAATATATTTCTGCCAAACAATATTCCACCTGCATTGCGGATCCATAAAGTTGATTCTTAGGCTTATATGTATAACAGGTCAATTTAGACCTAGTCCATGGGTCGGCAAACTTTTAGTAGTGTCGTGCCGAAGTAATGTTGCAAAGTCACTCAGCGTGCCACCCTAAGTCCACCCCATTTTTATAAACAACAATTATTGAAACAATTTTAAAATGATCTTGTAATAACATGTTTCCGATAAATTAAATAACTATTCTATTCTTTGTAGATTATTCAATATTTTAATATAAATAGGAACAAATATCAATACAAATATTATGTTTTGCAAAATTTAAGTTCTGAACACATTAGTTTGAAATTTTATTATAAAATTCCCATATGTATATTTTGTTAAGACAGAAAGTCCAATAGTTTGAAGAACAAAACAATTAAATAAACCAAACATAAAACACGTTATTAAAATTTTAATATGAGTAATCATTGATTATTATTGATCTGAGTCATTAATCAATTAATGGGACCCGTGTCCTTGCTTCTCCTTGGTTAATTGTTCAATATCAGGTGTGTGTTTTGTCAATTTCAGCTTCACACAGGCTTCTGAATGCACAAGTGTTAGGCGACTTCTCTGTGAACTTAAAACAGCTTTCAAGTGTGAGAAAATTTGTTCTCGTATAAGTTGACCCAAAAGCCGAAAGTAGAGCAAATGCAACTTTCTTCAAACAGGTGAACGCTTGAGGCAGGGATGTCCAGCAGTTGAGGATGGCAGCTGACTTTTCCAAGCAGCTTCCTTCAAGAGTTTTTTGCAATTCTACAAATTTTATCGTCTATAACTCTGATGCTTTGAATTCGATGTGTTGCATTTCAAAATTGTCAACATCCATCCACTCGAAAAGAGAAAGGTCAAATGGGATGTTAGTATGATCAATTAAGTCGGGCTTGATGAGGTAAGAAAACATGGGCCCGTGAATTTTGAAGTCTTGACCTCGTTTAGCAAACTCTCCTTTGAGCGCTTCAACGTACTTCTGAAGCTCATCTCTGTTGACAGTAAATCGATTTGAATGAGCCTTTACGTTTGGAAAGTACTTGTATGTGTTAGTGGTAATATCTCTGCAAAATATGTCTAATTTTGACGCAAATCCTTTCCAGTGCTCAAAAAGATCAAGTATTGTTTGACCCTGCCCTTGTAAACGCAAGTTTAATTCATTCAGATTTGTAGTTATGTCAGCCAGAAACATCAGCTTGCACAGCCAGTCCTCGTCATTCAATTCCGGGAAATGTTATTCCTTTTCATCAAGAAACACCTTGATTGCTTCTAGACATGATACAAATCTGTTCAAAACATTACCTCGACTAAGCCAACGAACATTGCTGTACAGCGGGAGGTCCGCATTTGCGCTCTCCATTTCTTGTAGAAGAGACTTGAATTGCCTGTGGGTCAATGAAGAGCGAGAAACTATGAAGTTAACTATCTTGACAACAGTTTCCATTACAGAGTTCAAGGATAGTGACGAAATCTTCGCACACAAACTCTCCTGGTGTATAATGCAATGGAAGCTCAATACTTGACGTCCAATACGATCCTCAAGAAGTTTAACAAATCCTTTGTTCTTTCCAACAAATGCAGGGGCTGCATCAGTAGTAACACAGAATATTGTATTCATGTTAATGTTCTGATTTTCGAAATAGCTTACAAATGCAGTCATAATGTCCTCTCCCTTGGCTGTACCATCAAAAGGTATCAAGCAGCACAGTTCTTCATAAATACGGTCGTTGTCACAATATCGCGCAACTATAGCTAGGCGCGCCACGTCATTCACATCGACACTTTCGTCAAGAGCGACACTAAATACAACAGCTTGTTGTAACCCGGTTGTTTGTTTTACCGTTACATTTTCAGCCATATCAGTTATGCGCCTCTCGATTGATCTCGCAGAAGCCGGTATTTCTCGAATCCGAGACAGTATTGTTTCTTTATTTGGTAAATCACTAAACAAAATTTCAGCACTGCTCAAAAAAGTTTCCTTGATGTATTCTCCATCTGTGACAGGTTTGCCCTTCGAAGCCACATACTGTGCAATTTTGTAACTACATTCGGTAGCTTTATTTTTGGTTCCAATTACTTGACTAAAAATACTACTTTGTTTTTTTGCAGCCAGAAACAGCCATTTTTATGGCTTCACTTTTCTCCTCAGAGTTTTTAAACATGGACTGATGTTTGGTTTGATAGTGTCTTTGTACACTTGACGTACGGCACAAGACAATTTCATAACATAAAGCACAAACAGCACGATCCTTTTGTTGTATGAATCCATATTCGTTTGTACAAAAGTCTTGAAACGAGCGTGTATCAAGTTTTTGTCTTTTTTGATTCATTTTAACGGCACCGTATTACTTAATAATAACAGCAACTTTTGTGCTGCGGTCAACAGACTGTACGGGCATGAGTATGCGACAGCCGAGAGAACTGTAGAGGTGGTGGTGGTCGGGAGAGAGGGGCAGGATAGGACGGAAATATAACTTTGTCGAGGTCAGTCATTGTTGCTCCAAACTCACACTGGGAGTCAAAAACTGCGAGCGAAAACGAAATAAATACGCTCGTCCAGGCGCTAGCCAGACACTATTGCGTAATTATGATATTACGTCTCCGCTTGCCTGTCAAAATTTGCTTGGGATTCTTTTCAAGAATCTCATCCTGCAAACTACGGTAGCAGGTAGACGCCAGACTAGCAGGCGCCGAAAAGTATAACCACTCCCCTTGAAATTCGTTGAAGAATGTTTGTTCTCGGAAACGGTCCGTAAAAACGAAGACTTACGTGCAGTATAGTATGATCAGGCCTTTAGTTTTCATCAGATCGCACATTCTTACCTCCAATGTCTAAAAACTTTCGTTTTGAAGGGTTGTAAAAACAGGTATAGCTTTAAAAGAATTATATGCTTCTATTTAATTAAAAATTCAATTTTTTAAAAAATGAGATCATATTCTGTACAGTATTTTAATTCACTCAGCGTGCCATTGAAAATCGTTCCACGTGCCACGCTTGCCGTAGTTTGCCGACCCCTGACCTAGTCTTTCAAACATGTAGCCATACTGGGGTACAGTATATTAACTCCTCGTGAGCTTTGCTCATTATGTCGCCATCAGCATTAAATATACCTTTAAGATCTAATTGAGACGAAAAAGATCGAATAATGTTTCAGTTACCTTCTCAAAGAAACCTTACACTCTAAGGTAACACAACACAGCCAATACTGGCATAAAGAACCACTCAGGGAAGGAAGAATGACAAATCAGTCATTCCCAGAATTTCCAAATCCCTATCGAAACTTGGCAGAGAGAAATCTACGGATCGGTACATCCGTTCTAAGCCTCAGGTACACTCTCATTGAATCCCCAGTCTCTCGGTCTTTGCGCCAAGACCTGCGCATGCCCAAAGAGCATAGACCAGATCGAGGCTAAACCAGACCAGGCGTTTCCGCCCAAACGGGTGGTAAAGATACTCTGTATATGGTCCTATAAATAGACTTAAGACATGTCAACTATAAGACATTGCCTGAGACAGGACAACATAAGACAGGGGAAGATAATCACCAGTCAAACCTGTCACAGAAAGATAATAAACATTTATCTCTCTTTGATCACATTAAACCAAACATAAATTAGGTTGGTGTTTTTCTCACCGTCAAAAATGACAGCAACAGTTTTATTGCTGGATTCAGTTAATATTACTAGACCAGTATCTCAAACATCTAACTGTATTTTGACGTGGGGTTTGGGTGAAATAGGAGAACCAGACTTAATAAGTTAAGCATCACAATTAAATTTACCAAGAAACGGGTACTTTATGTACAAAAATGTAACATAAGTTCAGAAAAAAGACAAATTTCTTGGAGTATAACAATTCAAGCAAACATTTGGACACATGCAGTTTTCACCAGATAGTCATGGTGAAATTATTTCTTAGGTCCTTTTCTCGACATTTATACATAATTCTTGAAATGAGTATCAATGAATATTCTGTCCTCTTGCCTGAAACAACTGATTATGAATATCATACTTTCCTGCCTGGTACAACAGATCTCCAAATTTCCTTGCCTGAAACAAGAGGCCTTACACTTCTGTTTAATATATGTCTTAGCTTTAAACAGACCTGTGTGCACCTCCTCGCTGCAACAACACACCATTTCTGGATCACGAATGAAAGCTACATAGATACAGTCTGTTAAAAATTCTTCTTATCATTTTTAAAATCTTGTTTTATGCTGTCCAGTAACTCAGGCTTCATAAATATATCCAGGGCAACCATAGCTAGGACCTTGCCTTGAGAAATTGTTGATGGTTGTGCTTCAGGTGAACCTAGAATGAAACAAAATTGTGTATAAGCAAAGACTGTTGCCTGTCTTCATTTTTCCTCTGGTAAGTGCTGCGAGTATAAGTCACATGCACACAAAAACGTGTGTGGATATTTGAGTAGATTACTATGCCATCTTCATGTGGGTATTTTGATAAATACTGCATTAATTGACGCTGTCAGTTTGAATGAATGTTTCAGACTTCATGTTTTTTCTTCTATATACATTTTTCTCATTGTTTTCTTAGGAAAAGAATGTATTAAAATGAAACCAATGGCACAGAAGGTTTGCCAAGCAATACTGACTATAAAACAGTAGAAAGTCAAATCTCATTCTTACCGGCAGCTGTGTTAAATTCTCTTGTGTGATTAAAAGCTTCTGTCCCACACTGGTATGTAGGATGAAGGCTGGGTACCTTATGACTCAGGTTGCCCATATCTGTAGAACCCAGGACCTTGGCAAGACAAAAGCACATTTAACTAAAATGGACATTATTTAGAGGGCATTACATGTCTTTTAACAACGAGAAAGGGAAAAGCAGAATTTTAGGATGACATCAATGCAGAAATGATAGAAATTCAATGTGACTCTGGCGCAGGTAAATTACAAATCTGTTCGGTGGCATGTAACAAAAACGACAACCAAGAAGTTAGACTTTCATGAGAGTGCTTCCTTGAATAGAAACATTGAAATGGGATGACAAGAACCAGACAAGTGCCAGTGGAACAAGAGATGACAAGAACCAGACAAGTGCCAGTGGAACAAGAGATAAGAAGAACCAGACAAGTGCCAGTGGAACAAGAGATGACAAGAACCAGACAAGTGCCAGTGGAACAAGAGATGACAAGAACCAGACAAGTGGCAGTGGAACAAGAGATAAGAAGAACCAGACAAGTGCCAGTGGAACAAGAGATAAGAAGAAGACATTGGTACTGTGAAGGACACACACTGAAGAAAACTGTTCATATTCTGGAATCCCCATGGTAATTGAGATACATGTAGAAACATGGAGATAAGAACTAGAGACATAATTGAAAGGGAAGAGGAAGACATCAAAACACTGTGAGCTGGTGACATGGGACACTAGGACTTGGCATGGGTTTATTGAAGGCCTATGCTCCTTGAAGCTGAAGGGTAATCACTGTGTTGGTATTTACAGCACAAGATATGCAAGAAAATATTACCATCCAAAAAAACATAAGGTAGGGAATTGTTCAGACAGCAAAATACTTAGATTAGCTACATAATCAAAATACTATTAAAGATCATACATGAAAGATAGCAAAGAAACACTGGTTTTAACAAAGTAACAGACCCAGGGAAATAGTATCTTCATTCATTCATAACCCTCCACTCCCAAAGGAGCATAGGCCTTCAACAAACACATGCCATCATCTCAAGTTCTTTCCACGTTCTCCTTATCATTTTCACCTCTGTTTCCAGCTCTCTTCTCGACATGTGCTAAAGAAATCTCAAGAAACATTTAAGAAAATGTTGGTCGGAACAATTCCAAACAAATTCTAGTGCTATTCACCAGATATCTTTGCTTTTTTATTCTATATTAAATTTCCAGTTTCCACGTTAGGAAAACCCTTGTGATTTAAAATCCCTCTATCCTACGCAAGCACCCCTTTATTCTTCAGTATGTCTTTGTTGTTCTCCAAGTCTCAGGAGCCCAAACAATGAACTTCACATTTTGAGTTGGAAGTTCTTAACCTCTGAATTATCATATATTTCCCAATGCAATGAAAGCTCCTCTTGCTTTTTGTATTCTTATGTTGATATCAATGTCTGTCCCTCCAACTTTGTCTATATTGCTGCCAAGATATGTGTACGATTCTACATCTTGTATTGCTGCTTCTTCAAGTTCAACCCTGTTATCATTACCATGCAAAATTATAGACAACAATTTAATGTAGGATATCTAAGAAATCAAGAAACAAGAGAAATTTGCGGTCACAATATCCAACAAATTCCAAGTGCTCCAACAGCTGGAAGATGCAGAGAATACAGAAGACTATTGGCAGCAAATCAAAACAGTATGGAATGAGACATGTGAAGAAATACTGGGGAAAAGGGAACGACAACAAAAAGCATGGATAACAACAGAAACCATCAATAAGATAAAAGACAGGAAAAACAAGAAAGCAAATTTAAACACAAGCAAAACCAGAAGTTCCAAAGCCAAGGCTCAAGAAGTGTATCATCATCTCAGCCCGTAACCCGTCATGGGTCGTAGGGGTGCCATGGTGGAAGCATCAGCAGACAGGGTCCTCCACTGCTCTCTATCCTCAGCAATGCGTACAAGTGTGGAAAAACCGTGTCCTGCCCATTCTCAGCCCAGGAGTCCGTTTACCTTCGACTGTTCCTAGGATCGTTTTCGAAAGGGAGTCATGACGAGTTACATGCCCAAAAACCAGGCAAGCTTTCACTGTTGACAAAAGTGGTTCTGGTGGCCTGCATAGGTGTTTATCTTCCCTATAACATAGACATTTGTTTTGTGCTCTTTATAGCAAATGCGCAAAATTCTTCTATAACATTTATGCTCGAAAGCCTGAATCCTTCGCTCCGTATCTGCAGTGAGTGTCCAGCTCTCACACCCATACAAGAGAATAGATAATACAAGTGATTTGTATAATTTGATCTTCACAGGAAAACTGATGTTACTTTTCCGATCACATTCAACCTTGTCATGGCAGCTGAGGCCATCTCAAGTCTTGTCTTGACCTTTAATTGTGCATATAGTGGACCCGAGATATTTAAAGGTGTTAACTTCTTCTAACGTTTGCCCATTTAACGTAATGTTGGTCGGAACATGTGTCTTATGGCTATTCACCAATATTTCCATCCCATACGTTCTTGTTACTTTCTCCAGTCTAGAGGTAAGGTCTTGAAGTTCTATCTGATCCAGCTATCAGATCAATATCATCAGCAAAACCCAGATCCAATTATGGTTGATTTATAATCGTAGAGAGCCTCCTGCATAATATGTTCTAGATAAATATTAAAGAGTACTGGGGACAGGATACATCCCTGCCGTCAGTTGTTTTGCTTTGTTGCGTCTTGTATAGTGCCAATGATTATCTATGATGTTGGTATCAAAATTGAATTTTCTCATTAGCCATCACAATCAAAAGGCTTTTGTGGACGATGAAGTTATGGTATAAATCGTGTTGATGTTGGAGATGTTTTTCGATAAGTAAATCTAATATTGAAGATTTGTTCTGAGGTACTTCTTTTTGGTTGAGCCTGTTCCTGACAAGATTCTTCTATTTTCTGTTTTTTCGTTCAAAGTATCCTTAAACATCACTTACTTGGATGACTAATAAGGCTAATGGTTCTGTAGTTCTTCATTTTTGATCTTTCCATATATTTCCCAATGCAATGAAACTGAGCTATCGAAATCTTATATCTGGTCCATTCCTCTTGCTTTTTTGTATCAAGAAGCTCTGCTACAGGGGATATTATCTTGACTTCCCTCCTTTCATCGAACATATAGCCTCTTCCACTTGATATCATTTCCGAGTTCCCTGTGTCGCACTTAATGTTGTTTTTAATATGCCTAAGTCCCTACAGTTATATATAATTCAACAATATTTGTCCATCTTCTCATTAAGCTGTTTTTTCATTGCCCCTATCTTCTAGACAGTTACCCTGGCTGTTGGGGTTTTGATAGTTTTCTTAATGTGTCAAAATTACCTTTTATTACGTATTAATGGATCACACTGATGTATTTTTCTTTGCCTTTCATTTTCTTCTAATAAGTCACCATACATTGCCATGCTGCTTCAGGAACCTCTTTCTTAACCTTTTTCATTTCCCGCCGTGTATCACATAACTTCAGAATGTCATCTGTAACCCATGGTTTGTTTATTTTCTTTCTTTTACCAAGTATTTCTGTTGCTGATTCAATGAGCACGTCTTTCATGTTCTCTGTGATTGAGTTGATATCATCCTCCAATTTGCGAATTTTCCTCCAACAGTTGCCTCAAAGATTCCCGCGATTTCTGGATCTTTCAGTTTGTCTAAATTGAATCTTAAAATGAGAACATCTGTTTTGATTATAGTTCTTTTTAAGTTTAAGCAACCATGTCGTGATCACTACCAATGTCGGCGCCAGGAAAAGTCCTAGTCTTGGCTTTATTAATACTGGACTTGAATCCAAGAATAAAATCAATTTCCATGTAATGTGTTCTTCTTGATAACTTATGAGGAAAATAGTGTATTTGCAATGGTTAGTTTATAGTTGCTGGCAAATTCTAGTAGCCTTAGTCCTCGATCGTTAGTTTCACCTGTCCCAAATCTCCCCACTGTACCAGCCCAGTGACCGTATGCATCTGGCCCTATTTTAGCATTCCAATCACCTAAACACAATGAGAGAGAATTTTCTTAATTGCTTATTCCAGATTGTCATAAAATGTATCAATTGCCTCATCCTCATAGTCAGTATGGGGGCATATACCTGTTATGATGGAGATGTTCTTTGGATGTGCTGCAATACGAATGGTGATAAGCCTGCTATTTATTGGGGTGCAGCTGATGACAGAGTTCAATCTATCTTTTATGTACGATAAAAACCTACTCCATGCTTGATGTTTAGACTCATCTCCACTAAACCAAATTTTGTGACCATCATCCGTTATTGATTCACCTAATCCTGTCCATCTGACTTCTGCTAGGCCCAGGATGTCCCACGAGTATCTAACAATTCATGTGTTAGTTCTTTGACTTTTCCAAATATAGCGTGCGTACATTCCAAGTTCCAACAACAAAACTTTCTCTTGGAAGTTTCAAAAACAGGTGTTTTTAACCCATTCGCTGACTTATCACTCTCAAGGGGCAATGAGAGCGCGGTCGTTGTTAAATCGGCCATCCGGCAAAATTATTAGCTGAACCATCATAGCATTTATGGGCAAAAGGTTGAGTCTCTCTCGAACGTTAGTATCCCACTGTGGTGGGCAAGAGGTTTGCCATGCCCATCCTCTCCAAGTATCCATTGCAGGTACATATAAAAAATGTTACCTGGAGCAGTAACAATAGCCCTCAATAAATCTGTAATGTTTTGAAACACTGTCCGATCGACACATCACAAAACCGCCATCTTGGCTACTTGTATCAACACAAACAGCGAACTCACATGATAGGCAAACTTGATGTTTTCATCTTTAAAATACTTAGCAACATAATCCAGAAAAAGCCAAACACACTACAAACTCATACAGCCTTAATAAGGGCTGTTACCACTGATGCAGACTCCAAAACGATGACATGAAATGCACAACACAAAAAGTGCGGCCTACCACGCCGCCATCTTGACCTACATCCCCAAGAAGTGTATACAGAAGCAAAAAAAAAGAAGTATCAAAAGAGACGAGAGGAAGTATATTGAGGAGTTGGCAAGAGAGGCAGAAGATGCTGCAGCCAAAGGGAATATGAGAGAACTGTATAACAGCACAAAGAAGCTAACGGGGAAATACAAGCAAACAAGTTGCTTCATAAAAGACAAGAATGGAAAACTGCTCAGCAATATACAAGAGCAAATGAAGAGGTGGACAGAATATTTTGAGGACCTTCTCAATAGACCAGCTCCACAAAACCCCCCGGACATCCAGCCAGCAGAAGAAGAGCTACAAATTAACGGTGAAAGACCAACGAAGGAAGAAATAAAGAAAGCCATAAAGCTTCTAAGAGATGGAAAAGCGTCTGGACCTGATGGCCATCAAAGCAGATATCGACACGGCTACAGAGATGTTATATAAATTACTTGGTAAAGTCTGGGAAAAGGAAGAGATACCAGCAGAATGGAAGGAAGGATATCTGGTTAAGTTGCCTAAGAAAGGAAATTTACAAGAGTGCACAAATTATAGAGGAATAATGTTACTTTCAGTGCCAGGAAAAGTATTAAACAGGATTATCCTTGAAAGATTAAAAGAGTCCATAGACAAGAAACTGAGAGATGAACAAGCAGGTTTTTGACAAAACAGATCCTGTACTGACCAGATAGCCACTTTGAGAATAATAGCTGAACAAAGTCTGGAATGGAATTCACCACTATACATCGGATTTGTGGACTACGAAAAGGCATTTGACAGTGTAGACAGAGAATCACTTTGGAAATTGAAGAGGCATTATGGAGTTCCCCTGAAGATCATTAATTTAATAAAGAAAACATATGAAGACATGACATGCAGAGTTCTTCATGAAGGACAGCTTACAGAACCGTTTGGGATAAGAACAGGAGTGCGACAGGGATGCCTCTTATCTCCATTTCTTTTCTTACTAGCAATAGACTGGGTTACAAGAACATCGACAACACACAACAGAAATGGAATCCAGTGGACTCTGACTAAGCAGTTGGATGATCTGGATTTTGCTGATGACTTAGCTCTTCTGTCCCATAACCGTAATCAGATGCAGGACAGATTGAAAACACTCTAGAGGTCACAGCAATTGGGTCTGAAAATAGATGGGGAAAAGACAAAGATAATGAGAATAAATGCAGGTAATAAACAGTATCTTGACTGACAAATATATAGAGATTTTAAAAAAGCACGCATTTCATAGACTTAGGGAAACTTTTGGACAGAATCCACAATTAAATGCTAAATCAGTACCTCCAAAAAAAAAAAAACCAACAGTGCATGGATAAGACGGACATTGGTAATTTTGACTGGACACAGCACCATCAGGCAAGAATTACTCACGCCGTATATTATTATCAAAAGGGAGGATGTTTGTTATTTACCTGCTTAAATTAATATCTATAGAAGAGAAATTTTAAAATAGATCAAGAAATGCCCACTTAATATAAGCTGAAGAATCTGAAACAACCTCAGATCTGCAAATGATATAATACTGCTAGCTGAAAGTGAACAGGAATTGCAAGAACCAATGGAATAACTCAGGACCCAGAGATGAATAAAAACAATGCATGTGAAGCAAGAAAGGATGGTTTGTCATGAGTCAGCTACCCCATCCTGCTAAAAGTCATGCCACAGAAACTTCTGTGGGAAAAGGTCAGAGCAAACTGGGTCTGAAAATCCAGAGAAAAGGTAAGGATTCTGAGAATGAATTCAGCAAATGATGGCCATGTGGCACCTGGAGAAACACCCCAACACGATGTAGACTCACATTTATCTTGGCAGCAAAATGCTGACAAAGTTGGAGGAATGAACAATGATATCAAAATAAGAGTACAGAAAGCAAAAGGCGCTGTCACTGCTTTGGGAATTGTATAGAAATCAAAATAGGCCAAGTCCAAAACAAACAAAAGAATTATTAACTCAGAATGTAGAGACAGTCAAATTGTATGGCTCTGAAACATGGAGAACAACAACCAAGAAGTTACAGGCTATCATTAATAGAAGGTTGACAATGGTATGACAGAATCATAAATGTGGAAATAATGATGGAAATGACCAGACATGGGCCAGTGGAACTGAAAGTGAAGAAAAGATGTTAGGGCTGGACAAGACAGACATTGATGAAACCTGCTAAGTAGTTCCCTATGGAGCATAGGCCTTCTGTCTTGTGCTATCCAAGTTCTTTCCATGCATTCCCAGTCCTTATTAAGAACCAGAATCTCAGAGGTACAAGAAATAGAGGAAGGCTTACAACATGGGGAAGGGAATTCCAACACGACAGTTATGTTCCCGAGTGTGTTGGTCAGTTGTCTGGATCATGTTGCTTTGGGTGTTTTGGTTTGTTGGTTGTTTAAAACAAGTGTACCATGTCTCATAAAACTGTCCAGTATATCATATCATATTCTAAGCAGTGCTGGATCATACAGCTAGTCACCATAGACTTTTATGAGAAAGATCAAGAGCAAAAGTTGCAGGAACAGACAGAGAAGATCTAAATGGCATGGATAAGATAGGAAGAAAAAATAAGTATTTGAAGTAATTAAATGCTCAAACTAAAGCTATGGAGAATATTTATCACTGACCAAGCATGACACATGATGATGATACTTCACTATCATTTATTTCTTTCATCTTCTATCTCTCTTGTTTCTCTGTTGTTCTCACGCTAATACACTAGATTATTGTGTTCAAACATTCTTAAAAATATACTACTGGACAAAAGTTAAGGGCCGCCATTCAGTTTAGACAAGGTTTATATAATTCGTCGTGAGTAGGGTCGATTTTCCAAATGTCCGGTAGCTTGAAATCTCTCAAGAAGTCTCTGAATGGTAGAGTGGGATACTGCTAAACGTCTTGCAACATGACAAACAGATTGACCATCCTGAATCCATGCCATGGCTCGACCACGGTCTACAGTGCTGAGACTTCTCCTTGGTGGCATGGCTAATGCAGTGATCATTTCGACCACTTGTCATACTGATTTATTGCATACCAACGGTGAACATTCTTTACCGATGATCATTTTCCACGTGCATTCAAATTCAACTCACTTTTTCACCTTTTGAACTAGTGGGGCGTGTTGCAAAAACCACAAGTTTTTGCAGCAACAATGGCAATTTTCACGTGCGGGTTAAAGTGACCCAGTTTTTGGACATTTAAAAAAAATTAACCTAGTGCACACAGAAATGTATACACATTTCTCTGAGCTCAGTTTTAATGACATTTTCACTTTGTCTTTACAGTTTGCCAATCAATTATATAAACTTTGTTGGAAGACAACATGGAAGAAAAGTAGAAAAGGCAGACACGCGTTCAAACTGCTGAAAGAACCAACAAGGACGTGCCAGGTCAGAGAAGAATTAAAGATACCATCGAACAAAAAACTGGCGTCTCCGTCTCGGTGCAGCGTACTTTATGGTAGAAGAACCACACTGCCAAGAATGTCAGGAAGAGAATGACATAGACCACTACCTGATCCACTGTAAAAAGTATGAACAACAAAGGCTTGAATTAAAAACTTACTATAGAAATCACAATATAGACTTAACAGGTGATAAGATTTTAAGTATAGATGCCCCAAGAGATGCCCTTAAAAGATATATACATAAAACAAAGGAAAACATATAAGGTTAGTATTTCAGGAAAAACATCCAACTAAATAGAAATTAAGCAGCAAGAACTAACAAAGCATTAACAAAAAACTAACTACTCATAGGACAAGGAAAGACAACAAGGTATAAAAAAAAAAAAGGGCAACAACTCAAAATGAACAAATACTAATATAAATTAAAACCAAGCGTAAAGGACAATAGTTATCTATAAACAATACAAAAAAGTAAATAAAATTGATAAATACTAATATAAATAAAAAGCAGCAACTGCAAAAGTTAATAGTTAATTAAATTGAATACAAATTAGTAAATAAAATGACACTAAATACCCCAATTATAACCAACTTTCAGGTTGAACAGGGTAGACCAAGATGGAACAAGAAGAGGCAATAACGGTCAGATGTTAAGTGCCCGATCTCCACCCATCAAAACAACAACAACAACAAATGGTGGCCCTTAACTTTTGTCCAGTAGTATAGCTTTATTTGGATTGATAAATTTATATTAGTTCTGTACATTTACAAGACAAAGCATTCATATTCATCAGTGCCAATTTTAGTGTGCAAGGGGGGTAGTAGTGGCTAAGAGGTATGGCGTCCGCCTTGAATTCTAAAGGTAGAGGCTTCAATACCCAGTAGAGGGAATTTAATTTATGAAAATATTTTTCAGAGCCAGTGGTCCTAATGATGTCATACTTTCCCTGGTCTCATGGGTAGTGAGATCGGATGCCTAGCCTTCTCAGATAAGGGTGAAAAAATAGGAGGTCCCGTATGCAAGTTGTGCACATTAAAAATTCCACTGTAGTTGGAAATTATAATGAAACTGAGAAGTTAAAAAAAAGAGAGACAAAAGCATGGATGTAATTAAACAAGCACTGCTGGATAGAAACCAACCTTTTTGGTAGTGACTGGAGGAAACTGTAATCCAATTAGAGTGCCGTTAGTCTCATAAAGTCTGGCCAGGGTTTCGTTTGTCACTAGACTACTGTAAGGTTTTGGATAGTCGGTGAAGTCAACCTGAAAAAGTGAATTCATGTTACATTTTTTTTAAAAACAGGCAAAAGTTATTCTTATTTCCATATCCTGAGAAAATTAACTGGTACAAGAACTCGCATTTTCATTCCACTTTTTTTTTACATAATTTATATTATATAGAATATTGCTGCAGGTACAATTTACAAACTGGCATTGTTTAGCATCAAGATAATGCTTATTTTATTATAATCAATAAGCCTCGTGTAGCTCCTAGGGGTCTCTGAAGAGACACAGACAAAATAGGACTACTACAACCTCATGCATGTAGTACAAGGAGACTAATATGAGGTTGTGCACGGTGCTGGGAACCTCAATACGCAAAACTGCCACAGTAACCACAACTGCAAGAGCATGTGACTGCCTGGTGCAGGCGTCCTAAATCTTTAATCAGCAAGAAAACTTTTAAACTTTGGGTGCAGTTTTTCGCAGCACCTCACATGGACGTTTGTTTTGCCATTCTCATGTATATATTATCTGTCAGTGAAAAGGAATTTTAGGTTACAATTTCAGTTAAAAAAAACAAATGAAAGAATTATGACTGCACTTTGGTACATGTCTGATACTGGAATTTTAAGCCCTGTTGCTCTAAAGCTACTATCTTTTAATATAAAAAGTTTATAAGTAGGAATTATTAGTCTCTTCTAACTGTTAATTTATTCTATATTTTTTAAAATATTCTATTTATAACAGTGTGTAAGAACAACAAATTATTGATGCTATGGATTTAACACATGGCAATCTATATCCTCTGGCTCATTATCTAAAGATATGACCACAGCACACAATAGCTGACATTAAATAATGCAATAACACCTGAAACAGGTTTGGTCCGTTTAATACATATTGCGCACACACAGGAGCCACACACGGCTAATAATACACATATGATAACGATGCAATGGAACTGCCAAAACTACTTGCCATAATTAACAGCTCAATATAGCAGTAACATAATCACCGATCTAATCTATCCAGTGACTACACAATGACTTTCGCTCATTAGCTAAGCCCTGTACTGAAGCAAGCACTCCATGAATGCAAGATATGTAACATAAATAATATCCAGGAAAAAACCACTAGAATTTACACCAACGTTCTAGCAGTATACCAAATAATCCTGACCACCTGAAAATCGGGAAGAAATATAAACCAAAATGGCATTCACATAATCCCAGCACCACAGCTGACAAAGGGACAACGTCCGCACGGGATGGTAGACATCTCCTAGAATGTCTTCCCTCCAAAAGTTTCATATCCTCTTCCATTCTGGCCCAACTGACCAAACGAGTTTTAAATTAGTATCAGGGTCGACACTCTACAGCGTGACCAGCTTAATATTTTATAATATTTATACTGTGACATCCCCCCCCCCCCCCCCTCCCTTTTAAGAAAGAAAACGAAGTTTTCTTCCACCGGAGGAGTCACGCCCAACCCCCTTCGGAGTATGGACAAACAGAATGCCAAGACGGCACCTCCTCATCTACTTAGAGAATGCCAAAGTTGTCCCATACCATTGTCGTTCATGCCATCTCACACCATGCACCAAATACAATTTGAGAATGTACGAATCATTCCAGGTACTGGCAGTCGTGAAAAATAACAACGACTGTCCAGACCTGGTCTATGAAATACAATATATGTTACAAATCAATTATTCATATCAAGGTATCAATAATAAGGCATAATCTCACAGCATAAACAACCTGTCTACATAATGTAAATATACATATATAATATCATGATTTATACATACATTGAATATAATTTTTATCCATATTGCCTTTATGGCATAGTGACACCTAAATCATATAACAAGGCATAGTAAAGTAACAAAATGACCCTTAAATATTACAAGACCATCATATTCCATAAGTCTTTGATAAATGCATGCCAGGCCTGCTTACAGTGCACCTGCCTACAGTATGTCTGCCCACAGCGCACCTGCCTACAGCGCACCTGCCTACAGCATGCCTGCCCACAGCGCACCTGCCTACAGCATGCCTGCCTACAGCGCACCTGCCTACAGCATGCCTGTATGGCATCATGCCACATTAATGCAAAGTACGACATAGCATAATACAGCATAACTATGTATTGTAAAGCATTACAAAACCTGTACAAGTCTACAAAATACACATATTCATATCAACATCGAACTGGGGGCATGGGTCAAAGCAACTCAGGTTCGGTTCACGTCAACCAAAACACCTTACCAAACACGAACCCGAAATCTAACCCTAGCTATTGCTGGACTATTAGCAGATGGTTCTGAAGCAAGGACATATGCTTCTGCCTGACTGCCTTACGCACACCCCAACTATTCGCAAAAGTCACCCGTGCCATTTTGGTATTGTAGCGCAATGACAGTACCTCCACAAATCTAACCGGCGCGACCTCATCAAACACTCTTCTGAGTGTGCACCAACTCGCACTCAGGGGAACGTTACGCACCCAAACTGTGCGATCACTAGCTTTCGGACCCTCGTATAAGTTCCTACTGCTCCTACTCATGTCACCCATGGCCTTGTGCACTCCCTGTACATTGCCGATGATTAAATCGGCAATTGGATCCTCAAGGACGAACGCGTTCACTCTACCCGAGAGGAACAGAGTGTCCACCTTAATACTCGCCTGGGGGTAAGGCTCCACTTTGCCCCCAAACATGGTGCACTTTACCGTTTTGCCTGTAAGGCAGGAGTCGTCGATGCACGATCGACGCACCCCAATTGTAGTGCATTGGGTGTCCCTCAACACCCGGACTGGTCTGTTCTCCACCTTGCCTTCGTGGAGGATCACCTTGCCAGTCTCATGGACTGCTGACAGACATGGTGCCGCATGCCCGCATTGAAGTACTACCCTCTCGTTCGCATGGAACAGAGGGCGACACCCTGCAAAGTCCTCACTATTAATTGTGTCCAACACAAATGCTGAATTCGCGTGTTCTATTGGGGTGGGACACCTGTCAGTGCAATGATTCTTGTCACCACAATTGGCACACATGCGCTCTTTCTTCTTCTCATCGCGTGTACTTTTATTGGAGCTCTTCGATGACGAAGACCCCGCATCAGAGTCAGACGATCGACTCTCTGAGGAACCACTCCTCTGCTTGTGATAATTGGTTTTATACCAAAACCGGTCTTCATCTCGAGAGTCCTCGAAGCGTACCTGCTTTCGCGTTTGGTGCTCCCCTCTGTCGCTATAACTATCATATTGTCGGTTCTGCCACCTTGGCCGACCATTCCTATAAGATCGAAAATTCCCACAGCTACCTCTACGCGGCTGATAGGGGCTGGAAGGCTTCTCATACTTCTGCTCCTAGCCCCTGTCTACATTGCCTGACTGGTTTCGCCAAGGATGGCGCTGAATTTTGCCGACACTGGCAACTAAGTCCTCTGACAGACCCGACTTCTGAATAGGTTTGCCCGGGTGGGCAAGGACATAATGGTGCCCCAATTGGGCCATGGACTCAATGTCCTTTGGTTGACGTTCCTGGAAAAACGCAACCAACTCACTGGAACACGAGGACAACACTTTGTCCCGTAGCACCAAGTCTAGCAAGCCATTATAGTCCTTCGGGATAGCGGGAGGCTATAAAAAGTCTCCATCGCAGGCCCCACTAGCAGCGTCGATAACAGATGGCCACTGATCTCTGTCAGCCTTATAGGCCACGCATCGGCCTCAAATCTTTCAAGGAAGAAATCTAAACTGTCAATTTTATCATTAAAATTTGGCAGACGCAGTCTAAAAGGACGATGAGCCCCACCAGAAGTTGAGTTCTGACCACTCGCACCCACTTCCAATTTCTTCAATTGTATTTCTTTATCCATCATCTTCTCTTCCAGAGCTATTCTCATTCTCTCCTTCTCTAACATAAACTCTCTATCTTCTCTCATCTTCTTTTCTTGCAATTCTCTATCTTCACTCATCTTCTTTTCTTGCAATTCTCTCTCTATCTTCTTTTCTTCCAATTCTCGCTCTATCTTCTTTTCTTGCAATTCTCTCTCTATCGTCTTTTCTTCCAATTCTCGCTCTATCTTCTTTTCTTCCAATTCGAACTCTCTCTGTTTCCACTCGTTTTCTTCTTTCATTTTCCTTTCTTGTAACTCTTTATCTTCTATCATATTCTTTTCTTGTAACTCGAATTCTCATCTTTTTAGCTCTAGCTGTTCAGCTCGAGCATCTCTTAAGGCATCCTGGTTCTCCTTTGATTGGAATTCTGCCTTGGCATAAATCCAATAATTCTTTTCCTGTTTACCCAGCTTCCTTGCCTATCCGCATGAAGCTATCAATATCCATGATGTACACTAGTACTTCTCACAATATAGAATACTATTATCTTTGGCTATAGATTTTCTATACCACTATTCAGTCGTATATATTTCACTTATATCACCAGATAACTCTCTGGTTACAACATATGCAGTAATAACAGTAAATATTGATATCACTACTCCAATATACACACATATATATGTCTGTAAGTATATAACACCTCACCTCTCACTGTATACACATCATCAACCTTTATCTCTTGTAGTATATAGTTTTACTTTGCCACTTGACTATTGTCTCATCACTGTGAAACTTTGGTTTAACTGACCACTTAGTCTCTGAGATACACTCAAACAAACTTACAATAGTCGACAGTTGTATAATAACAACTGATGAAACTTTCTGGTACTATGACACCACTATACCAACTTGATACTCAATCAGCTTTTACCTCAAAGTCTGTTACTGGCACCCACACTGGTGCTCTACTCAGATAATACTTCACTTACCATTAATCTCAATAACCCATATTATGCAAGTACTACCTATGGCAAAATGAGCACTACACAGATGAAAGAAACACATACATCACATTACGAAAACACAATTCCAGTCACGAGGAACAAGATGATAGACCAAGAAGAGAAGAGGTAGATTAATATATACAATGCGTGACTGCACACGAACGAAAACAAGGGATACCTGTAAACGTATTTACAAGATAGCAAGATGGAACAAGAGAAAACACCACTTAAACACAACAAAGGAATTACTGAATGTACACGACAATATAAATACACACTATACGAATACTCCTAACACCAACAGGGCTTGGAATGTAAAGCAGGGCAGTCGCAGGAAATCCCGTCTGCCTGACTCCACCACTGAACAAACACAGCCACACCCTATAAGAATCGGTCTAATCCAATCTTTTCCCACAAGAGGCCAAGAATGGATTAGGCTCACCACCCTTCCTCCCTTGAACACACCAATACAGTATAACACCAAAGACTCAACAAAAACTACAGTCAACAATGAGGTACTGGAAGCTATCTCTTCCACTGAGCACTGATGAACCACTCCAGTGAAAATAAACTAAATCATCTAATCACTCCACGTACTAAAGAATACAGGGAAAGATCTACTCCAACTAACTATTCACGTACATATATAGACAAACTAAGTTATATTCGGAAAATAGGGGGAAAAAAAAAAAAAGACACAACAAAAGGAAAGAAAACAATAACAAACCAAGAAGCACATAAAGAATCAGCAGCATATTACTATACAGATGAGGCTAAATGATAGTTAGTACCAGACAGAAAGACAGACAAGAAAATTTAGAGTTTCAGAAAAAACAAAAAAATATCAATAAAATACATTATACAAAATCAAACAAACAATAACTTATCTGAAGGTCCAACGAAGCTTGAGCAAGAAGTATCCTCAGCACTGACGATGATGATGAACACGGTACAAACCAGACTCCACACTTGAAAACGTCGAATGGAACAAGTATAACTCCAGCGAAAAAATATAAGTCCAGGAAATCAGTCTTCTCTTGACCGTCTGTCTGCCAGTTGACAACAATAATGTTCCTTGGCACAATAGTCTATAACTGACTACGTAAAGCTCACTTCACAGAAGTCACAGCACAATACAGTATCCTCCAGAAATCGTAACAGTCTTCAGCACAGTATACTGTAGAAATCGTAGCAGTCTACATGGTAACGTAATCTGTCTCTTCAATGGTCAGCAGGCTTCACTACACATAAGCATTCACCCCTGGTTGGGCACATCTGCGTGGTAAGGTAACGTCACAGGCGTCAACTTTCACCCTTGGTTGGGCACATCTGAGTAGTCAGGTCCCGACAAGATGTCCAAACGAATGACCTGAGGTACCAACCACCCTATCAACCTCTTATCAACTACAATTTCCTAACACCAATCTCCTTCCACCCTATACCGAGGTTAACCAAGCTATCTCCCATATGACACTCCATTTGCCGTCTGGGCCAATCTAGCTAGATGGTACCAACACCCCAAACTCTGCTGCTCCACCTGGACCACCGTCAACAAATGACCAACCAAACCTTGAAACAACTCAAACTGCACCGCGCGAAGCAAGCTGTAATCCTACGCTACCACTTTGAAACATTTCCAATCATACTTGGAAGCTCTAGAGTAAATAATTACAAAATTACTTCAGCATCACAGTATCGACAACAAAACTGCCACATATTTAACAATAGAAAATAGCAACTTACACTGCGACGCTGAAACTAGGTCAGTTACCGTAATCGAGGTCAGGTCAAACAACCGTAAACAGTACATTACACTGACTGACAAACACACTGACTTTCTACTGGACTATCAAAAATAACTCACTCCCGTGAGTTGATACTAACTAGGAAGGCGCCAATACGGCTGCCAACTCCTAATACACTGTGTACAATTCTTAATGGCCTGACTATAGCAAACACAGGCTCTACGGCCTTGCTATCAAATATTATAAGATACTTCAAAACCACTGGCCCCACCGCCTATAAAATAGACACGCCATTCAGATGTCTGCTAGCTGGGAATTAATATTACAAAATACAGGCCCCACGGCCCGCCGCTGTCAGAACAACAAACTATTGATGCTATGGATTTAACACATGGCAATCTATATCCTCTGGCTCATTATCTAAAGATATGACCACAGCACACAATAGCTGATATTAAATAATGCAATAACACCTGAAACAGGTTTGGTCCCTTTAATACATATTGCGCACAACCAAGGAGCCACACACGGCTAATAATACACATAGGATAACGATGCAATGGAACTGCCAAAACTACTTGCCATAATTAACAGCTCAATATAGCAGTAACATAATCACTGATCTAATCTATCCAGTGACTACACAATGACTTTCGCTCACTAGCTAAGCCCTATACTGAAGCAAGCACTCCATGAATGTTTTAAATTAGTATCAGGGTTGACACTCTACAGCGTGACCAGCTTAATATTTTATAATATTTATACTGTGACACAGTGATATATGTGATGCTTAAAATGTACATTTGTTCTGAAATGCATTTTTTTCCTCCACTACATCATCATCTCAACCCGTAACCCGTCATGGGTCGAAGGGGTGCCATGGTGGAAGCATCAGCAGACAGGGTCCACCACTGCTCTCTATCCCCAGCAATGCGTACAAGTGTGGAAAAACCGTGCCCTGCCCATTCTTTGATGTTATCAGCCCAGGATTTTCTTTGCCTTCCTCTTCTCTGTTTACCTTTGACTGTTCCCTGGAGGATCATTTTCGAAAGGGAGTCATGACGAGTTACATGCCCAAACCAGGCAAGCTTTCGACGTTTCACTACTGACAAAAGTGGTTCTTGGTGGCCTGCATAGGTGTTTATTTTCTCTCTAACATAGACATTTGTTTTGTGCTCTTTATAGCAAATGCGCAAAATTCTTCTATAACATTTATACTCGAAAGCCTGAATCCTTCGCTCCATATCTGCAGTGAGTGTCCAGCCCTCACACCCATACAAGAGAATAGATAATACAAGTGATTTGTATAATTTGATCTTCACAGGAAAACTGATGTTGCTTTCCCAGATCACATTCAGCCTTGTCATGGCAGCTGAGGCCATCTCAAGTCTTGTCTTGATTTCTTTACTTGATCTTCCATCACTACATATAGTGGACCCCAGATATTTAAAGGTGTTAACTTCTTCTAACGTTTGCCCTTTTAACGTAATGTTGGTCAGAACATGTTTCTTATGGCTATTCACCAATATCTTGCTTTTTTCTATATTAATTTCCATCCCATGTGTTCTTGTTACTTTCTCCAGTCTAGAGGTAAGGTCTTGAAGTTCTGATTCTGTTCCAGCTATAAGATCGATATCATCAGCAAAACGTAGATTGCAAAGAGGTCGGCCTCCAATCGATATGAGTGTTTTATAATCGTAGAGAGCCTCCTGCATATTTTGTTCTAGATATATATTAAAGAGCACTGGGGACAAGATACATCCCTGACGAACTCCTACAGTTGTTTTGAAAAATTCTCCAATGTCATTGCTTGCTAAAACAGCACTGCTTGCGTCCTTGTATAGTGCTTCAATGATATCTATGATGTTGGTATCAAAATTGAATTTTCTCATTATTTGCCATAAGCCTTCATGCCAGACTCGATCGAAGGCTTTTGTGAAATCGATGAAGTTATGGTATAAATCGCGTTGATGCTGGAGATGTTTTTCGATCAGTAATCTAATATTGAAGATTTGTTCTGAGGTACTTCTTTTTGGTCTAAAGCCAGCCTGTTCCTCGGACAAGATTTCTGTTTTATTCTGTTCAAAAGTATCCTTAACATCACTTTACTTGGATGACTAATAAGGCTAATGGTATTGTAATTCTTGCACATTTTTAGATTTCCTTTCTTTGGAAGCGGTATTACTAATGACTGCGCCCACTCTTTTGGCCTTTTTTAGTACTCCATATCTTCTGGCAAATTGTTGTCATGATTTTTACTATATCTGGTCCTCCATATTTCAAAAGCTCTGCTGGGATATTATCCACACCCGGTGACTTCCCTCCTTTCATCGAACATATAGCCTCTTCCACTTCTTCCCGTAATATTGCTGCATTTCTGAGTTCCCTGTTTTCACACTTAATGTTGTTTAATATGCTATAGTCAGTGTCGAGTTTACAGTTATATAATTCTTTACAATATTCTGTCCACCTTCTCATTACAGCTGTTTTTTCATTGAGCAGAGCCCCATTGCTATCTTCTATGACAGTTACCCTGGGCTGTTGGGGTTTTGATAGTCTTCTTAATGTGTCAAAAGCTGCCTTGCTGTTACCTTTTATTAGCCCCGTATTAATGGACTCACATTGATCAGCTACCCATTTTTCTTTGGCCTGTTTCATTTTCTTTCTAATATTTTTATTCACCATACTGTACTGCCATGCTGCTTCAGGAACCTCTTTCTTAACCTTTTTCATTTCCCGCTGTGTATGACATAACTTCAGAATGTCATCTGTAACCCATGGTTTGTTTATTTTCTTTCTTTTACCAAGTATTTCTGTTGCTGATTCAATGAGCACGTCTTTCATGTTCTCTGTGATTGAGTTGATATCATCCTCCAGAAAGTTGAGAGCTGCAAATTTTCCTCCAACAGTTGCCTCAAAGATTCCCGCAATTTCTGGATCTTTGAGTTTGTCTAAATTGAATCTTAACTGAGAACATCTGTTTTGATTATAATTCTTTTTGAGTTTAGGCTTGAGCGTCATCAATACCATGTTATGATCACTACCAATGTGGCACCAGGAAAAGTCCTAGTCTTGGCTTTATTAATACTGGACTTGAATCTTTTGGATACAAGAATAAAATCAATGTGGCCACGTATCTCAGTTCCTCCACTACGTACGTCGTTAAATAAAAAACTATTGCTCCCTCAGGCAAGAGGCAACTAAAATGAGGTTGTGCATGCAGCTGGCAGCCTCATACTGTAAAACAAGATGCTGCAGAAACACTACTGCAAGAACATGGGCTTTAACATAGACTTCCTCAAGGGGGTCATTTGCAATGGTGGGCTCCATGCTTTCTAGGGAGTGAAAATGGAGATGATATATGTGATATTCTTCTTCTTCCTTCTTCCTCGTTCGCCCTGAAAAGGACGGTGGTTGCGTTGTGTCTGTTTACGCCGTAGCTGTGATATCTGCACCTTTCGGTCGACACATCCGACTTCAGCACAGCATTTTTTAGGGACCGGGTTTGCCTTCCCATTGCGATCCGCACTCGCTCAGCCAGACTGCACTGCTGCAGACTGTTTCCAGGACCACCACGTGGAGGTGGAGTACGGTCTTGACCAGCTCTGGTTCGCTGGTCCTGATGCAAGCAGTACAGTTATGGGTCGCTGACTGCATTCACTATTGCTGCATCTTGGGGTCCCATATATGTGATATAAGACTACTTAATTATGTAAATGGTCTTTCTGCTCTTAATTAGTTTGTATGAATTCTGCTAATCACATGTTGCTGGATATCAGCGGAATTAATGACGCTGCTCAATGTACTTCATATTTACGAAGGTTGAGAAACTCTAATCTTCACTATGAAGGAAATTAATGACTGTACTCTTTAAACCAAAAAAAGAAAAAATTACCGTGCAACCTGTAGCTTCTGCTGATGCCCTGAGACAGGCTTTAACTTTATTTTCAGCCTGATGAATTTCAGAGTCCCGTGGTGCCCTGACCTGCACCATCATCTCTGTCTCATCAGGAATTATATTGGTTTTAGTACCACCCTTTGTAATGATGGCTGAAAAGGAAAAATAAAACTTTAAAGTTGAGCAAACACACGGCCTATAAGTTTATTCTTTATTCAACATCTTTTCGTGAAATCATCATGCTCTGTTAAGTGTCTCGTATTTCTTATACTTTAATATCAATTAACCACAAAAAATTATGAACTGAGATAACAAAAGTAACATACTTTTTGCTTGGCATTGGCTGCGAAAGAGTTTTGAGTTCATCATCATCATTTTCCTGTGCATTCCTTACGAAGCATGGAGCTACCACTGCAGCTGATCACCTTGCAGACGTCTGCACCAAGCATTTACATGCTCTTGTAGCAGTGGTTTCTGTGGCAATTTATTTTACATGTTGAGGCTACCAGCCTCATATTAGTCGCGTTGTCTCTTCAGAGGCCTACAGGACTACAAACAGCAACAACATACTTCTGCACAAATGAGAAGTAGATATTCCTACCATGAACTCTCCATGAAGGATGAAGCTGCTGCCGCAGAGCTGCTATATTCACATAGCCTAGAACTGCTGCATCAAGGGCATTGACACCTTCCCATGGAAACCCAGCTGCGTGTGATGGCTTGCCATGGTAGTTGGCGAAAAATCTATAAATATTTGAAAGTACTGATTATGCTGACCGTATAAAACAAATTGGTTTGTTATGATATAAATTGCAGTAAATGTGACATGTCTCTCTTTAGTTTTCTTCTCTGTGTGTTACTTGGTCTCTCCTCCTCCCCCCCATGTGACTACAAAACAAGGACCACCCTGTCATGTAATGAACAGGTTTCTTCAATGTGAGTTTCATTCAATGCCAGCATCATCTTATCCCCTCCTGCTCCATAGGCACCCATTTAGCCTCTGCCATCAGTACCACATTGACGATCCTGTCACACCATTTCAATCCTTCCACTAAACACAAGCATCCACACATAGAAGTCTGCAACCTCCTGGCTGTCATTTCCACTGTTGTCCATGTTTCAAAGCCACACAGTGGAATTGCCCCAACTACTGAGCTGAAGATTCTCCATTCCTGTGTTGGAACTGACCTTCACAGATGACCTTATATTTGCCAATGCAATGAAAGCCTCTCTGGCCTTCTATATTCTTATTTAGCTATTACTGTCCATTGCTCTAAATTCATCAATACTGCTCCAAAACAGCATGTATGAATCAATATGTAAGAATGTTTTTCCATGTGCAATCTTACTGTAATATGCCACATTTATACTCATAATCTTTGTCTTTTCCAAGTGTACTTCCAGACCAAACTGTTGTGACCTCTCATCAGGCACGTTGATCCCGTCTTGCATCTAGCTATGGCCATGAGACAGAACAGCCAGGTTACTGGTAAAATCTAGGTCCTCAAGCTGCCTTATCAGAGTCCAGTAAATTCCACTTCCATTACCAGATGTCACTTTCTTTATAACTAGGTCCATAGACAGCAAGAACGCAAATGGTGACAAGAGGCATCTCCACTCCTATTTCCACCACAAACAGTTCTATAAGCTGCCCTTAATGAAGAACACTGCATCTCATGCCATCACACATTTTCTGTATTAAGTTAATAAGGAGGATTACACAATGCCTCATCACCTTTTAGTGACTCTCTGTCCAAACTGTCAAATGTCCCTTCAACAGCCCACAAATCAAATGTAAAATGGAGAACTGAGTTATAAATTTAAGGCAATTTCTATGTGCAGAGTAGCTACCTGATTGGCACTGGATTTTTTTAATTATATATATTTATACTTAAATATACCAAAATACTAACTGTAAGCCTGATTTTGTAATACGAGTCAGAGTTTATTAGTACGTTTTCCTAAAATTCATAAGCATAAGCTATTTTGTCCATCTTTGCCTGCATAACCTTTAGCACAATACTATCATATCATTACATCTAAAATACTTTACAATAATGCAAAACAGCCAAGATATTCCTACTTTTTTCCACCAATGAAGACTGGTCTAGCATCTGTGAAAGGTGCTGGATGTGCCATCATCACCACATCTACATCATCAAAGACACCAGCATTGATCAAATCTATCTTTCCACCACCCCCCTCTTCAGCTGGAGTTCCTATGACTGATAACTGAGAATGGGGGTGGGGACAAGAAAAGAACAAATATTAAACTACAAAGAAAAATAATCCTACAAGCTCTCCTACTAAAACCAACATAATAAGCAGAATCAAAATCTACCTAGTCATAGCTCAAACTAGTTGGGGCACTGTACGAAGGATGGCCGCCGACCAAGCAAAGTGGAATTAATTTGTTGTTGACCTACAAGACGCCACCAGGCGTAATGGCCACTGACTGCTTTGACGGTCGGCGGCTAAGGATCAAAGAAGAAGAAGATAGCTCAAACTACAGAAAAACCACATAAAAATAATAGTATGTCCATCCAAAAATAATGTATGGTAGCCACTCATACTAAAGAATTGCATCTACTAATACTACAGAAATACATTCATTCAAAAACTATATCTACTCATACTATACAAAACTATATCAACTTGAAGAACTACATGATTTCATACAAAAGAACCACACCTACCCAAATCAGCTGTATTAATTATATCTGCTCACACTACAGTATTATCGCCAGCACATACTACACAGTAACATCCACTCAAACTACAGAATTGTACTAATTCACATTTTAGAACTTCTTCTTCTTCCTCGTTCGTCCTGAAAAGGACATTGGTTGTGTTGTGTCTGTTTACGCCGGAGCTGTGATATCTGCACCTTTCGGTTGACACATCCGACTTCCCACGGCATTTTTTGGGACCGGGTTTGCCTTCCCTCTGCGATCCCTACTCGCTCAGCCAGACTGCAGTGATGCAGCCTGTTTCCAGGACCACCACGTGGAGGTGGAGTAGGGTCTTGGTCAGCTCTGGTTCGCTGACCCTGATGCAAGCAGTCAAGCTATGGGTCGCTGACTGCATTCTCTATTGCTGCATCTTTGGGTCCCACATTATAGAACCATATCCATTCACACTAATGAGCTATACATAATCATATTACGGAATTATATCCACTCATTAAAAAAATAAGAACTACATCCACCCATAGTACAGGACTAAGCATATCGCAGAACTGTACAAATTTATGCTAAAGAACCATCAGTGACATATTAAGGAGAAGGGGGTTTCTAGGCAATGGCCTAGATCAGGGGTCAGCAACCCAGGAGCTTTTGAGATCTACTTTAGTAACACTGAGCCGTCCTAAAGATCTACCATATATTTATATATATAATGTATACGCTCACATATATATATATGAGTGTGTGTGCTTTTAAGCAGGGGTGGGGATGTGTGATTTTAAGTGTGGGGTGTAGGGATTAAGAGCCTTACAATGAAATGATTGCGCTCCTATTTCATGCAGTTCACAAGCATCTTTGATCCCTGCCAGGGACACCACGATTTTAAATGCCAGCAGCAGTCCATAAGTTCCCAAGTTTAAAAAGCCTTTCTCTTTTTCTGCAGTCATCCAATGGGATCTACCGGTAGATCGGGGTCAACTGGTTGCAGACCTCCAGCATTGATAAAGCCCCCACGGTGTCTGCTGTGCTGGGGCCCATGGCCAATAGGGCTCCCATAAAATTACAGAATAACAATTAGTTGTGAACAACTGTGAACTGGATTCTGTTTCCTAAAAAAATGTAGCTTTCTGCCAAAGTCTGCTTTGATGTGTTTTGTATTTCCAAAATTAGGTAAGTGAAACCAACTGGGATCTTCATTCCTAGTATCTTAACAGCAAAAGATTTTGCTTGCCTTTTGTTAAAAAACAAAATAATATGAGCAGGTAAATTCTATGAGAGTGTCTCAAGCTTCTTTTACAATGAAAGTTACAACTGATGATGGCTCGCTAAGAACTTATACAACAAAATCATATCTACTTATAGTACAAAACTACATACAAATTTAAGGAAAGAAAACATCACCTTTCCAAGATCATCTTCTTGTTCCATTGCAGTCTTGACTCCTAGTGCCGCTGCCACACCCAGTTCAGATATTAGATTGTGGCCACAAGCATGGCCAATGTCTGGTAGGGCATCATATTCACACAGAATAGCTATGTGTGGCTTGCGGCTGGGCACTGCCACTAGAGATAAAAACAAACTAGCTAGTATCTGTCAGGGTAAAATAAAATCACAAATGATACATCAAGTAAAATGACATGGTACAGAGGAAAGAACTTGAATGGATGGCACAGGGCAGAAAAACTAAGCATGAATTAACTGATGTTCTATGATCCACAGGGAGCTGAATAACACAAGAAGAAAAAGATGTTTCAAGTAATGAAACAAGGAAATCTAAGGCTTGTGAATCATAAAGATATAGCAAACTGATACATATAATTTGTTCATGGGACCCAAGGACACAATACAATCATTAATACTGAGAATTTAAAGATACAGTCAAATTATGACAATACTATTCCAAACTCTCATAAGAAAGCAATCATATCAGATGAAAGATGCATCTCAAAGGTGAATAGATCAGGCAAAACAAAACAAAAAAAACAAGTGTTCAATGCAATGAACAGCTTTTTATGCAACAAATCGTTACCTGTGGAAATAAGAAAGAGTTATTCAGTGTTATACAGATAACAAGTTGCTATAGAAGGGATATTTGCAAGTGTAAAACTTACACAGGCTATCAGAATAAGGAAAAATATGGTCAGTTACATAGAAACATGGATTGACCGAGTTCAGCATGCTTGAGTGCTCCAATTGCTTTTTTTTTTCCTCTTCCATTGTATAGTGTGTAGTCTGACCTTTCCAAAATACTGATTATCTATTTGTATTAGTTTTGTGAATATATTACTAAAACTCAATCATACCATGTGATATTGATGATTTAGGACATTCCCATTGGGCCAGAAAAGCTGTCTCCAGTTTATAATGACGTTGAACAGTAAAGCCTTTATCCTCAAGAAACTGGGTCAAGGTTGCATGTGACTGATGCTCCTCAAAAGCCAACTCTTTGTGGTTCCAGATCTCTTGGCTAAGGTTAAACAGGTGATCCTGTTCTTCGTCAATGGCAGCACAAGCTATCTGCTTAAGAAGGTCCATTCCTATGGGTTGAAGATGACTCTGAGGAAAGAAAACAATGATGCATGCAAGACTGGGCAAATTAAAATGCATTCTATAAAATTCACAGAAAGTTCAAACTTTAACCATGGCCAGTCTTTTTACTGGTATGGGTTACATGCCAAAAAAAGAAATTTTGCCTCTTTGGCAAAGTGGTTAAAGTTGAAAAAGTGGTCTTGCTCTTTAAATAGATTACATAAAGTATTAAGCCTTCTACAAAGAAGCAATCAATAAATTTATAACTGGCATGTTGAAAGATGCCCTGTGTAGTTTCCAAATTCCATAAGGAGCAAAAATGGGAAAAAAGAAATATATAATCGCACCTGATGTCTGTCTTTACAAATACTAATGTACCACAATGCAATTTGTAAATTTGGTTTAAAAGAAATGAGACAAAGACATAAAAAATTTATAACTTGGTTTTAGTTTAATGGCAGACTGCATTTAACATTAACCACTATTTGCCTTTCAATTTTTGAGTCAAACTTTTAACTTCTGGATTTTACAATGTTCAGTCATTATTAGTAAAACACTAAATAGCACCATCTTCCAAAAATAGTAATAATTAATATCTTGTACAAATAACTGGCAGATGGCAAAAGAACAGTTGGGTGACTGCAGCTGAGGTTCAAAGATGTGTGCAAGAGAGACATGAGGCACTGGACATAAATCTAGCAACCTGGGAGGATGAAGCTACTGATCGAACCAAGTGGCGATGCTCTCTATGGCGCCACCTCAGATTGGGCGAAATGAATATCTCACAGTAAGCAGAAGAGAGGAGAAAACACCGAAAGAAATACCAGGAAAAAAGCAGCTGAGGGTTGTCACCTCAGGAGCGCATTCCCATAGTCAGTTATAACTGAAGGGGCTCTTATTATAAAAGACAGTGTTCTAAAGTTGCAGTCCATGGTTTAAAGTTATCAAAAATATTGTGAATTCATAAATTGTTAATAGGCATAGTGATCTTGTTACTGTTATTCAATTGCTTTCATTCAACATTATTCCAGTTACTGGGTTCTGTTTTCTTTTATATTTAAAGTTTCAGCTGCTAGGAATGCAAAGAGACTACATTATTGGCAGTGATCACAGACAATATTGGTCTATATCTAATAATATAAAACATTATGTAAAAGATGAGATGGAACATTGCTGGAAAAGTAGGACAAAGAAGGCATCAGGCGGTATGGAGAAGAAATAGAGAGAGAGAGAGAGAGAGAGAGAGAGAGAGAGAGAGAGAGAGAGAGAGAGAGAGAGAGAGAGAGAGAGAGAGAGAGAGAGAGAGAGAGAGAGAGAAGTAAATAAATTCAGCAAAGTTCTGGGCTGAACACCACAAAACAGGTTCAAGGGCAAGAGTTTCTCTCATGTTTTAAAGGATTTGGTAGAAAATAAGGATCACAGTAGTTTTGTTCTGTTTTAAACTCTCACAGTACTGATTCACAGAAGGCATCTTATCAGTATTTGAACCATGACAACTGGTGCAAATTACTAAATGAAGGTTTACATTGTAGTATTTTCTTATTCTTCTTCCTCGTTCATCCTGAAAAGGACATTGGTTGAGTTGTGTCCGTTTTACAGCGAAGCTGCGATATCTGCACCTTTCGGCCGACACATCCGACTTCAGCATGGCATTTTTTGGGACCGGGTTCGCCTTCCCACTTTGATCCCTACTCTCTCAGCCAGACTGCAGTGATGCAGCCTGTTTCCAGGACCACCACTTGGAGGTGGTGTAGGGTCTTGGTCAGCTCTGGTTCACTGACCCTGACGCAAGCAGTCAAGCTATGGGTCGCTGACTGCATTCTCTATTGCTGCATCTTTGGGTCCCCATTGTAGTATTTTAAAATGCAACACAAGACTTGTGAATTATGTAACAAAGTAGAAAATAATATAACACAATTAACACATAATTATACAACGAATAAGCATGCTGTCACATGGACTGGATTCACATTTCTGCTGTTTTTTCACTTCTTTCTTTGATGCCAAATGTGCAAAGTGCTTAAAAATTAATTAAGTTTGAGGTCATTTCACTACACCTACAGGGAATTATAGAAGAGAACACAGAATTATAAAAAGTGAAATAGTGTCACTTTGATGTTCACTATCAGGTCCAAAAAAAAAGGAAGTGCTACCATGATCAGGTATCTGCTATTGAAAATATTACCTGGCATTAGAGACACTATACATCCTAATTAGGTTGAAACGAAGATAGTGATACTTGTTCTTCAATCAATCAATACATTTTAGCTCCCCAAGGAGCACAGGCCTTCAACAAACACACGCCAAGTCTTCCTGTCCTGTGCCATCCGCTCAAGTTCATCATTTTCACCTGTTTCCAGTTCTCTTCTCCATGTGTTTTTTGGTCTACCTCTGTCTCTCTTTCCCTGTGGATTCCAGAACAAGGACTGCCTTGTAATGCTATCAACAGGTTTCCTCAATGTGTGTCCTATCCATCGCCAGCATCTTCTTCTCAACTCTTGTTCCACTGGCACTTGTCTGGTTCTTGTCATCAATTCCACATTTGTGACTTTGTCATACCATTTCAGTCCTTCTATTCTACGCAAGCACCCGTTTATAAAAGTCTATAGCTTTTTGGTTGTTGTTTTTGTTCTCCATGTCTCAGAGCCATACAATAGGACTGACTTAACATTTGAGTTGAAGATTCTTATTTTTGTGTTAGACTTGATTTCTCTTGTTCTCCAAATGTTTCCCAATGCAATGAAAGCTCCTCTTGCTCTTTGTATTCTTATTTTGATATCATTGTCTGTCCCTCCAACTTTGTCTATATTACCTCCAAGAAATGTGTACGATTCTACATCTTTTAGTGGTGTTTTTTCAAGTTCAACCTTGTTATCATTTCTTGCATTTATTCTCATAATCTTTGTCTTTTCCCTGTGTATTTTCAGGCCCACTTGTTGTGACCTCTCATCGAGAATTTTCATTTTCTCTTGCATCTGATTATGGTTATGGGACAGAAGAGCCAAGTCATCTGCAAAATCCAGATCATCAAGCTGTTTAGTCAGATTCCACTGGATTCCATTTCTGTTGTGTGATGTCGATGTTTTCATAACCCAATCTATTGCTAGTAAGAAAAGAAATGGAGACAAGAGGCATCCCTGTCTCACTCCCGTTCTAATCCTAAACGTTTCTGTAAGTTGTCCTTCATGAAGAACTCTGCATGTCATGTCTTCATAGGTCTTCTTTATTAAGTTAATGATCTTCATGGGAACTCCATAATGCCTCTTCAATTTCCAAAGCGATTCTCTGTCTACACTGTCAAATGCCTTTTCATAGTCCACAAATCCGATGTACAGCGGTGAATTCCATTCCAGACTTTGTTCAGCTATTATTCTCAGTGTGGCTATCTAGTCTGTACAGGATCTGTTTTGTCGAAAACCTGCTTGTTCATCTCTCAGTTGCTTGTCTATGGACTCTTTTAATCTCTCAAGGATGATTCTGTTTAATACTTTTCCTGGCACTGATAGTAACATTATTCCTCTATAATTTGTGCACTCTTGTAAATTTCCCTTCTTAGGCAACTTGACCAGATAACCTCCCTTCCATTCTACTGGTATTTCCTCTCTCTCCCAGACTTTGCCAAGTAGTTTGTATAATATCTCTGTAGAGGTATCAATATCTGTTTTGATGGCCTCTGCTGGAATGCAATCTGGACTAGCTGCTTTTCCATCTTTCAGAAGCTTTATGGCTTTCTTTATTTCTTCTCTACTTGGTCGTTCACAGCTGATTTGTAGCTCCTATTCTGCTGGCTGGATGTCTGGGGGATTAGTTGGAGATGGTCTATTGAGAAGTTCCTCAAAATGTTCTGTCCATCTCTTCATTTGTTCTTGTATATTACTAAGCAATTTTCCATTCTTATCTTTTATGAGGCCATTTGCTTGCTTATATTTCCCTGTTAGCTTCTTTGTGTTGTTGTACAGGTCCCTCATATTTTCTTTGGCTGCAGCTTCCTCAGCTTCCCTTACCAACTCTTCGACACAGGGCCCACTAGTTGAAAAGAAGAACAATGGGGAGTGTTCTTCAATGCCAACCATATGTCACACACGCCTTTAGGGTTAGGATTAAGGTTATGGTTTAGGGTCAGGATTCCTAAGCCTAACTCTTTATTACTGCCTCTCTTAAATTTTTTATTTAGGCTTTATTGAACACACATCCCACTGTTCTTCATTTCAACCACCCACTTTCCCTTCATTTCAACCCTAATTACAATGCATCATAGGTTGAAAAGGATATTTTTCTTTATTTAATAAAACAACAAAAAAGTATCAATACTGTTTACATTTCAAAGTCAGATTTATCTGTAAGTAAGCACAATACACTTAATACATTGACATACATGCCACATGCTATGGTTTACCCATAATCTGTACAAGGTGTTTGCGTTTTTAGATGTGTACACCCTGTACATAATTTCTGTACAGGTTTTCTAACCCATTCCCCTTATTACTGTGTCTCAGAGTTCTTTTAAAAGGTCCTATTGAACACATGATTTTCCAGTCTGTTAGTGGTAATTAAACACAGAAATAGACTAAATGATGACACCATCACATTATTTTTACAGTGTAAAACAAACTCAGACATTTATTGTTTGGGTTTTAAAATAAGTGAAAACCTGCTTTAAAAGGCAAAGTCCCCGTGCCTCATTTATAATGCAGCCCACTGTAATGGAAAATATTTTTACACGAATTAACTCTTTTGATATGTTTTTTATCAGTCTTTGTACAGGTTTTGCAGGTCTTTGTACAGGGTTTTGGATTTTTTGTATAGGTTTTTCATCTCCGAGGTGTGGCATGTATGCATTGAAGGCAAAATATTTATATTCAAAGCTGCACTGTCTTTCACTTTGAACAGAAATTCACTACAGTCTGCTTCTACTTCAGATAGTTTATGCTATTGACTTCCCTAATCTCCTACATAATATGGAATGTTTATAATCACAAAATATATAACACTAACAACGAATCATAACTTTTTGGATCATCACCACCATTTCCTATGTTGCTCCTAATGGAGTAAGGAGCCAACCATCGTAGCTGGCCCCTTGGGAGATGCCTGCAACAAAGCATTCATGTCCTCTTGCAGCATGGTTTCTAGAGCAGTTTCTGTTGCACGATAAGGTTGCCAGTCTCATGCACAACCTCATATCAGTCATTGCTGTGGGGCAATGGCCACAATCTTTGTCTCCTCAGACGCCCTGGGCACTACTAGAGGGCAAACAATGCTAATGCATCAGAAATTTGCATGGCGTCCTTGCAACTACTTTGCAAACAAATATAAAATTTAGCATTTGAAACGGCATCTGCGTAAAGCCATCATCCAAAAAAAAAAAAAAAACGGCATTTATGCTTACCTTAGGTAAGCAACAATGCTTAACCACGATAATATTAAATAAAAACACAGTTCTCGTCACATACACCGTGTAGTAACAATGTAGAGATAGTTCAAATAACTTAACAAATGGACAAATGTTTACCTTTGGTCTCTTATTTTGTTACTTTGTTTTAACAATAACTTGTTCCACTTACAAATCAACTGCTTATTTAATAAAATGATAATAAAAACTTCGGGCCTAGTTTCAAACTAGGCTACTGATTTTTTTTTTTAAATAAAAAATTATCCGTTCAACTCTTGATGGGTTCTAATTAGGATATATAGTGTGGTTTATTCAAGAAAATAATTATGATAAACTTGATAGACGTTTATATCCGAACGTTGGTAGTTTAATGTGAATGGAACATACAGCAAGAAACGAGCAGTCGTGATTTTAACGCGGTAAACAAAAGTCACCGTGCACCTGATGCCAATAGAATTAGTATTTGGGGCTCAATGGCGACAGCTGTAATAAATATTAATTAGTAGGCCTACTTGTAGGTGCATTAACTACTGTACATTTTATACACAAACAGGTAGTAAAGAATCTACCTACTGTTGCACACGTATCATCTGATCATCGTCTTTCAGCTCATATTCTGAAATTATGTTGCATAGATCCAGGTTAAGGTTTTTAAGCGCTATTTTTGTTCACTGATTCGTGACATAGCGACACGTCCACTTTCTGATGTTTTATGTATTTTATTCATTGGTTTTTTTTATGGTTTGTTTGATTTTTGGAAAGGGGATGTCACACACAAAAACATTCACATAAATTTTGTTTTTGATTTACTCTATTTGGACTGAGTGGAGGGGGAAGAAGGTAGTATATTTGGATATTGGAAATCTGACTTTGTTTTCTTGAATTAGTACAACGTATGTCCTAATTATAACCCATCAGGGGTTGAAAGGGATACTTTATAAAAAAATAAAAACTTTCTGAGACAGTTTGCATAGAGTCGTATTCTGACTTCTCATTATAAGAGGAGAAGTGTCTAATACGTCTCGATTTTCTCTTCAGTCAAAACTGTCGGCCTTCCTGACCCCCGCAAGTTTGCAACTGCCCTCCCCTCCCCCGAAATGATGGCTTTTCAACCTCTGATGGGTTATAATTATGATATACAGTGTCTAATTTAAGACGGTAGGTAGCCTATATATTCAAGTGTCGCTACTTGCTCCTATCGTAATTTATTTTATACTGTATATAGGGTTAACACAGATTTCTAACTTTTTGTATACAGGGCGGGCCCGAGGGATTTTTCAAGTTGGTGCGAAGTCTCTCAATGGCGCACGACCCCTCCCTCCCGACGCAGCACTATATGTACCGTACTCAAAAGACTCCCTTTTTATGCTACCGAGTTGGACCACTCTGTAATTTCCACAAGTGATGTTCGCTGCAGCATTTTACAATGAATAAATCATTTATGTTTTTAAAATGACATTGCTGGTGATTGTAGAATATCAGATTTTTTTTTTTTAAATTAATGAAGAAAAATATCCCGTTCAACCGCTGATGGGTTATAATTAGGATATATATTGTTTTCAATTCCAAATAACATGAACAACCGCCGATATGACAAAGTGGCATCACATTTGTCAAATCATTGTAAATAGGGACAATCACAATTGTGTTTATACGTTAAATAAATTTTTAAAAATCAAGAAGAAACTCTGAACAAGAATAATATTAAAGTGGAGGGATGTAAAGGCCTGGTGGTTCCAGTTATATAACTGACTTTAACAGATATTTAATTGACTTTCATCTGTTAAAAGTCATATGCATCGTAAGAACAGCATCAGACCTTCACATTCCCAGCCACTATATATTAACATTTGTTCGTGTTAAATATTGTTAAGAAAAAAACAAGAGGAATAATATAGGCATATAGGAAAACGACCAGTTCCATGTAATTAAAGAACTGTTTACTTTGAAATCAGCTGTTTTATTGTTCTTGTAAAATGTTAAGGATGTTATTTATTTTAATAAACTGCGGCGCCTTCCCCAAGTCAACGCCCGCGCCACCACACCGGCCAAGAACCGATCCCCTTTATATGTGTGTTCGTGCGGTTGTTTTTTACTCCCTATACTTTATACTCTTTTTTAATCACTTTTGTTCCGGTCAAAATAAAAGTGGAGCTGTACCGTATAATTTCTTATTCATTCTGCTGTCCACTATTTCCGCACTTTTGCTCTATTAAAATTTGTAAACATTTACTATCATCAGTTTAGTAATTTTTGTCAAAAATGTGTCTACTAACAATTATGTGCCGATCTCCTTTCACAATAAGATGAATGCAGTTTTTGTAAACTTATTAACCTATTACCACTTTGTTGGGGGGAAGGGAGAGGCTATTGGTAGGCATGAATAAGGAAATACACATTTATTTTCGACCTCTCCACCACAAACATCCGGATCTCCGCTGACAATGCCATTTTTTCAATAACACAATAATCTGTAGAAGAATTTAAGTGTTCTTGGCATGAATCTTTGAAGGAAGTGGGGGAATTGACAGTTTTTGAACTAGGCCTACATGGCAGAAGTTAAGTTCGATTGTAAATGAGACTTTCGCATTCACCTACGGTCTTGTCCATGCACACAGACGTGTATGCTGTCAAGTTGACCATTCAGCGACTGAGTAACACAAAATATTATAATGCTGCAAATGTCTTGTATATGTTCTTTTATTTCAAATCCGGTAAAAGTAGCATAGATCCGCGAAAGATATCACGCGCGGAACGAATGTCTAAAGTTGTCGGAAGATGGAACGAGATCTAGCAAGGAGAGGCAGACTCGCCTTCTAATGTTTTCTACTCTCAACCAATAAGTTCTTCACGTTTGAAGTGCAAAATGGTTCATTTTAAGACATTTTCGCAGATATACCGTAACATTAATCTTTTGGCTTATAAACTTACCTGAACATTTTTGTTACGTCGGGTTTGTATTTTAATGTTGTTTCTTTCCTTCCATCTGTCTATCCATCCACTGGATGCTTTAAAATTAGGAAATCCAAGTTCCCTGGCAAGTTGGTTAGCCTTTTCTTTAAGTATTGGGATACTAACGTACAACAGCCCAGTTCTGTCTTCCTCCTTAAACCACCGAGACAGCGCTTCGTCTACATCTATTGCTTCGCAATTTCTTTTACGCTTACGATCTTGATTTTTGTTGCTCACCCAGTCCAGAATTGATTCTTTTTCCTTTTTAATTCTTGCTATCACAGCCTGTCCTACGCCAAATCTTCTGGCTACAGAAGCTTGAGTTACATTTCGCTCAAGCTGGTTTATAACTTCAGCGCGTTCCGCTAAAGAAAGTATTTTCAATTTCCTTCGTGACATAATCCAAAATTTATAGAGCAAGTTACTGTTTAGCACATTCGAATCCAGTAAACTACTCTCGCACAGCACAGTTTTATTAGGTCGCAGCGTCTAGACGTGGGACTATTTGGTTAAACGGAAACCAGTTCACACAGCTGGCGTGGTGTGGTTATGTTGATATTCTTTCATCCGGTGTCGACTATTGAGCGAATAATGCACTGACTATTCACAAGTTATCGCTAACAAAGCCAGACAGCCTTTGAAATATATAAAAAATGTATAACCAACAGTTGGTTTATTCATAAAACTCTGTATATCGGCAAATAAACGGTCTTCATCAGTATTTCATCGCCACAAGAGGATACGCTAAAGCTGTCTGACCCTCGTTTTAGGGGAGTTAAATATGGAGTTGACTGTTGTTTGAGGGTTAACCCGCTTTCTTGAATGGCTGGGTCCACTCTCCGACGAAACATTTGTAAACGTTGTCTAGTCCTCCCGTTCCCATTTAACCCCTAATACACCCCCCCCCCCCCCTCCCCCAGACAGAAGACAGCTAAAAAAAAACTATGATTTCACCTGCAACAAACCTTGTCAATAATCGTTTAAAATTAGAGTTCTTTTGTGTTAAACGGAGAAAGTATTACGTTATTGAAACGCATTTAGGACAATTAATACATGTGCAACGTCACAGGAGACACAAAGATGGGGTTAAGTAGCCATTAGACAGTTAAAATAGATTGATGCGATTTTTAAAATTAAACAAGGGGGCGTTTTAACATGATAAAAATACTTCAAATTAAAAGAAAAAATTAACGATACGAATGGTATTTAAAACGGTCAAAACATATTGGTCAAACTGACAACTGCTTTCTTCGAAAACATTCAAGTGGACGTCTGAGAGTGTACGAAGAAGAAACTGAAACTGTGTGTGTTAATATCAAGGTTGCCACTGAAGTTCTAGAGATAAACCCAGATTTTATTCTTTAAAAAACCCAGATTATTTTATGCCTCAAATACACGGGATATACGATGCTTACACAATCTTTTAATGCAACTTTAGCAGAAATAAGCTGTGTGCTACCAGTTTTTATTTATTTCTTCATTTTTATTTGATTTATTATTTCCAAAAATTCACAATTATAGAAAAATGATTTTATTAACACAACAATATATGAACTCTTGAAAATGAGATATTTTAACAGTAACATACTTACAGTAGTTACATTAACAATGTTTCTCAAATCAAATATAACATATTAGTTGTAACTTATTACTGTTGAAAGTTGTCACTTGTCAACGACTCGGCATCCATGTCGACAACTTCTCCTTCGTCAAGATCATATGCATGAATTGACAACGTGGAATCTTGATTGTGGAGTTCCGAAAGCTTTGCATATCTCTGCCGACAACATCCTTCACGCATATCTTCAACCACGCTGTTACTAGGATTAAACTTATGACAAACTCCATCTTTGGCAACTGCTTGCTTAGCTAGTATTCGATTGGAAACTGTTTAACACAAAAGCTTGTTGGTTTGTTTAGTTTTAACTAAGTTAACCTTCGAAAACACTCTTTCGACGCATGCTGAGGAGTGAGGTGGTGTATGTGGCGTCATATTGCTACAAGTACCTAGCGTACCTTCATTATCGCTACAAGTACCTAGCGTACATTCATTATCGCTCATTTTATAATCTTATAGTAACAAAAAAACAATATGCTGTTTATCTGCTTAAGTCAAAAATTTAAAAAAGAATACTTTAAAACACATCGCACAAATGACTGAGTATTGTAAATGACAGCCATTAACAGAATAACTGGACATAGATAGCTGAAGTAAAAAAGTAAAAAAACATTGCCATTGATGTAGTTAAAAATAAGAATTAAATTTAAGTGGATTAAAAAATATATAGCACATAATTTTTTTACATTTAATTATAATATAAATATAATGTATAATGCTCAGTGCACAGAATATACATACATTGTAAATGTCAATTGTCAAATATACCCAGATTAATGCAGATCTGGGGAAAAAAAAAACCAGATACCCAGACGGAAGCCAAAAAACCAAGATCTAGTAAAAAATACCAAGCTGAGTAGCTTGGAAGGGTGTGTAAGAAGACGATGAAAGAGGATCAATGCTCCTATGAGGCATCTCGCAAGAAACAACTAAAGTCAAGTTTAAAAATAAAAAAAAAATGTTTTCCCTCGTTTTTGGCGAAACGCCCTGTTCAGTCTAGAACAGGGGTTCTTAAACATTCGTGTGCCATGGACCCTATTGATTGCCCGGTGAAGGATATGAACCCCATATGCTTGCCCCGGTGAAGGCTAAGGACCCCTTCTTTTAAAAAAGTGTACATAGACGTGTAATTAAAATTGTTGCATACAAATAACACCTGTTAATTTAAAGAGAAATAGTTAAGCTTATATACAGTCAGTGCTTTTTTTCCGGGGATGCGAGGGGATACGCCGTATCCCCACCTTTTTTAAAACTTAATTTAAGTTTTTAAAATTGATTGTATATATTTCGTTATAATATTAAACCTTTGCATCAATCTGTGTTGCGTAAATGAAAAAATATTTTCCACACAAAGAAACGAGATATAATGGCAACATTGACGCAAAAGTACATGGCATAGATGTGGGAACGAGTGTATAAAAATTCCGCTTTGTCCGCCTACTATTTAAATATTAAATGATTTTGAAGCTTAAAAAAAAACAGCGTTAAAATACATGCCTTTAAAAAAAAACACACACACTGTATACCCACCTTTTTTTCTAGAAAAAAAAGCACTGTATACAGTTATACTGAAATTCCAAAACAGTGTGTAAAAAAAAAAAATATTTATTTAAATGCAGAAATCTATCAATGTTCTGAAAAAAAAATGTTGGTGAAAACAAAATTCAAATTGTTAGGTTATGTACACAGACCCCCGAGAATCTATGCACGGACCCCTAGAAAGTTAGTGGACAACAGGTTAAAAAAAAAAAAAAAAAAAACATGGTTTAGATCAGCCTTTCTCAACCTTTTTATCCTGGAAGAATATTTGAAATAATTTTCAGGTCACAGGAACCCCTGCATAATAATAATAATAATAAATTCTTTAAGCACCAAACACGGCGCATAAGGCAGAAACCAGTGCTCTCCAGGTTGTTCGTTGTGACGCCACTCCTCTTAGCTCTTGCACATTATTTAGGCCCAACGTTCTTCCTTCTCTTATTATTGTTCTTCTGAGTGTTTCTTTTGGTCTTCCTTTTTTCCTCTTACCCTCAGGAACCCAAGTGAGAGCCTGTAGTGGTATTCTGTTGTTTTGCATTCGTAGGACATGACCGATATATGACCATCGTCTTTTCCTTATATAGTCGGAGACATATTTCTGCCTAGAGTCTTCTCTTATTTGTCGAAAGAAAAACATCAGGAATGTGTATATTTCGATGGATAGTACCATGTTATGTTAAATTATAGAATAAAAGATACACCAGAGTATCTAGTGGTGTAGATATTTTCCTATAACTGACCTCGAAACCCTCGAATCGGTCGGTTGGATAGGAGAGTTGATCAGTGAGTTAACAATTCACTATGGTAAAACAAGCTATTGTTACCGAAACAGAACCAGGCTCGACAGTAAACATGACCCCTGCATAATAATTATTATATCTACAACTCACAGTACGTTAACGTTGATCAGTAAGTTGAAAATATAATAATCCAGTAATAATCGTCAATGCTCTTTTTAGTATAGAATGATTTTTAAAAATGTGGATCCGTTTATATTGGCCAACTTATTTGCCTAATTTTTTATTTTTTTTTCCCCCTCCCCACAAAGGATGTCGTCAGTAGTGTAGTAGAACAAACTTCAGTTTTTCAGTTTTTAAATTTCCTACTTGAATTTTTTTTAACCTTATCCAAGTAGGCCTAAAAGTGTCATCACTAATTTCTACTCTACAAGATGCTAAAGAAATATGGTATGTGCAAGAATAGTTTCCGTACCTATTTAAAACTGACTTTTTAGCGAACCTTTCTTGAAGAGAAAACTGGATATTGAGCTTAGCTTCACTTTCTTGACCTCAATCTCTTCCCCCCTTTCATACGTGTAAAAAACTCATAAGCATACATAATATATTTATGTTAAATAATTTGCTTACGCCAAAATGGGATTTAATTTGTCTAAGGAAGGCTCGGTAGACTTATTGTAAATAACGGTTGTAAATTGGTTTTAATTAATGCTATTTACAACATGAAAATTTATTGACACTATTCTATAGTAGCGCTACTAAAACCACAGGCCAAAGCAATATGAATAATAAAATAGTCTAAGATACAGTTTTGTACAAGACTTTGAAAAAAAAATATATAAAACACGTTTGTTAATATTTTTTTTTTCAATCACAATCTCTCGCAGATCCCCTACCAACCTCTCGCAGAACCCTTGGGTTCCGTGAAGCCCCGGTAGAGAAACCCTGGTCTAGACACATGGTGCGTAGGTTATGTTAGTGCAAACAAAAAGTACCTTGAAGTCTGACATAGGATAACAGTTTGGTTCGCCGCTTCACTATATATATATATATATATATACCCATTCTTTGCACGGAGAATCTGTAAACAACGTCTTTTTTTTCAAACATACAAGTAAATCAAAGAAAAACGTAACTAAAGCTGAAATTCTTGTTTAAATATTAATCCAGTATTTATTTAAACTGTGTGACATACCTTTATATAACAGAATTTCCTATCTACAGTACTATTGATCAAATCTGTTGTTGACTTCTTTCCATGCCATGATTTCAAACTGTCCAGAATCTTCTCTCTTTGTCATCTCCTTTCTCTTTTTCCTTCTATCTTTTCTATTGTCACGGTATACTCCAGCTTCCTTCTCATGATATGCCCAAAAGAAAGTGGATTGCTTGTTTCTAACTTTTTCTTTGCACACGGGCATTTTTCCAGACATCCCAATTTGAGCTGCCCATGTTATTTTTAACATTCTTCTGTAAAACCATATCTCTGTGGCATATGGTGCTTTTCCTACTTGTTTACTAATTGTTCATAACTCACTTTTGTATGTCAGGATTGGTCCTATATAACTCTGAACTCTATACCTTACGTCCACCGGACAAATAGTTGTTGCATAAAATGCTTTTCATTTTAAATAGAATACTGCTTTTACTTGGCATATTCTACACATCACTTCTGAGATACAACATCCATCCGATTTGATTAATGTGCCCAGGTATTTGAATGAATGGGCTTGTTTTAAAATTGTTCCATTTACTTTTAAAAAGCATTCCGGAAAAATCGTTTTCTTGGAGATGACTATAGCTTCTGTCTTTTTTGCTATTAAGGCTAAGGACTTTATTTTAACTTTCTGTCACTTCTGTATCAATCATTTCCTACAACTCATTTTCACTATTTGCCATCAAGAGTGTCTCATCGACGTACCTCAAGTTACTTATATTTAGTCCACCCACTAATATTTCTGGAATGTCCTCTATGGATTTCATTTTTTGTCACCGTGCAAATTGAACAGATCTGATGACAGCACACATCCCCGTGTAACACTGTTTTTTTTTTACCTGCTGAAACTGTCATATTTGGCTGCTGATTCTTACATCTGCTTTTTGTTACCAACACATGTTCATTATTATTCTCAGGCCCTTACCATAAATGTTTACGCTTTATAACATTTTGATAATTTACTCGTGATTCTCTTTGTCAAATAAATTATTATAGTCTATAAAATTCAAAACATAGATCTATTTTTAATTCTGTTGTCCTATCTATTAATTTTCTGATAATATATTTGCCGTAGTTTGTACCTTTACCTTCTACAAAGTCATCACTAACTGATGTTGTGTCCTTTCTGTGCTATATTTCAAGTCTTTGGCGCTCAACGTTTCTGGCCTAGTTACAAGGCAGTCGTATTGAATTTTTTGTTTTCTAGGTCATCATATCTTAAGATCTATCAGCATGCCAAAATTTCAGACTTCTAGGTAGCCTAGAAGTGGTCAAACAACTTCGTGCGGACAGACAGACGGAAAATACGCTTTTCATATATATATATATCTATATACTACTGGACAAAAGTTAAGGGCCACCATTCAGTTTTGAAAGTTTCAATTATTTAGGCAGTAAAATGACTCAGGATGGTGACACAACAAGAGAAATCCATACTAGAATTGCTTTGGCAGCTAGCGCCTTCAATAGATTATCTAACATTTGGAAATTACGATCATTGAATATACATACCAAGCTTCGTCTGTTTAATTCAAATGTTATCTCAGTGTTAACATACGGCGGTGAGAGTTGGAAAATAACAAAATCATTGGAGAACAAGCTGAATACATTCGAGGACAAATGTCTTAGAAAACTCATGAACATCAGTTGGAAAAAATTCAAGACTAATCGACAAATAAGAGAAGACTCTAGGCAGAAATATGTCTCCGACTATATAAGGAAAAGACGATGGTCATATATCGGTCATGTCCTACGAATGCAAAACAACAGAATACCACTACAGGCGCTCACTTGGGTTCCTGAGGGTAAGAGGAAAAAAGGAAGACCAAAAGAAACACTCAGAAGAACAATAATAAGAGAAGGAAGAACGTTGGGCCTAAATAATGTGCAAGAGCTAAGAGGAGTGGCGTCACAACGAACAACCTGGAGAGCACTGGTTTCTGCCTTATGCGCCGTGTTTGGCGCTTAAAGAATTTATTATTATTATTATATATATATATATATATATATATATATATATATATATATATATATATATATATATATATATATATATATATATATATATAATATATATATATATATATATATATATATATATATATATATATATATATAACAATTGGTTGTAGAGACTAATACATTTAAAACAATTTCGAAATTTAAAATTATTAAACATTTAATAATGTTAACATTAAAAAAAAATTATTATTACTTAATTTTAAAAGTAATAATTTAAAAGAAAAACAATTGAAATTTAAATTATTAAAGCATTTAAAAACATACCATCGAAAGAGCTGAAGAGAAAATACAGCGTTTTAGCGCTGGATTCCTGATTAAGGGCGGGGCAGCTAAAGTGGTTGCTAAAAATTGAGCAACGGGCGACAAAAAGGACATTTATTCACAGACACGGATGGTAACATGTTTATCTTGATGACCTATTTATGTTTCTTTTAAGCAAGAATTATCCCAGGGAGGCGTATCTCGGCCTAATAAAATAAGAGGAGAGACCATGGGCAAATTCAAATGGTGTAGGTATAGACGACAAATAAGCACGGTCATTTAAAATTGTCTTAAAAAGACGTACCCAAAATAGAATTGGTCCATATATGTACAAACGGATCAGCAATAAGAGCTGCAACAATTGGGCTTGCAGGCGTAGTTATAAACCTAAAGAATATATAGAAAATCCTTTTCTCAGTGGCCACTGGAAAAATCTTCAAACAACTGCAGTGGTGAGGCAGAAGCACTGAAAACAGTTGAAGTAATTAACGTAGAAAACACGAATTATGCTAGGGTCAAGGTAGTGTTCCACACATATTCCCTATCAACCGTATCTACCCAGTAAAAAATAACAGAAGCATACCACTCCGTTACCAAGAAGAGATTATGTGATAACTTCAAGTCCGCAAACCGGCCACTGCAGACTCAAACAAATTAAAAACAACAAATTAAAAATCAGCAAATATGTGTCTATGTGGGGAAGACAAGAAAACAGTAGAATATGTCCTCCAAAATTGTCGGCTACATGAATATAACTTACTGTGTTATATTGTCCCATTATTTCTTTATTTGTACTTAATATCATTATTGGGAAGTGCAGTAAAAGTACTTGGAGTTTCTGTAGACAAAAAACAAAGGCCTAAATAACATTAAGACATAAACAAAAGACATCACAAAATTCTCAAGCTCCAAAATAAATGGGAAGTTCTGAAACAAATCGATAGATTTAATAGGCATTATAATAACATCACATAGAGGATGTTACAAAGATAATATAATATCACAAGTTGAAACTACATAAATAAAAATGGTAAATATCGTATGCAATAATTCCGTGTCAGTGGAAGTATGAAAAATAGTTCTTTGGTGTTCCATCATCATCATCACCACCTTTCAACTCCCCAAGGAGCTTAGGCCTTCAACAAACTTATGCCAAGTCTCCCTGTCTCGAGCCATCATCTCGAGATCTTGCAATGTCTTCTCCATCCCCTGCATTTTTCTCCCCAACTCTCTTCTCCCCAACTCTCTTCTCCATGTGTTCTTTGGTCTCCTCCACCTCTATTACCCTGGGGATTCCAGAACTACCTGGTAATGCTATCAGCAGGTTTACTCGATGTGTGTCTAGTACTATCAATCTCCAGCGTTTTATATATCACGTGGAGACCAACCAATCTATCAAATCAATACCTTTTAGCTTCCTCAAGGACTATATACCTTCTGCAAACACATGCCGAGCCTTCCTGTCACATGTCATCGGTGTCACATGCCATCAGTGTCACATGTCATCAGTGTCACATGCCACCAGTTTCACTTGCCATCTCTATATAGAGACGAAATCATACCGACTTCTTTGTTATTTTACGCCCATATAGATTAATGTGGAAGCAGTCCCTAGACCTTGACTGCCGTGATACTAGTTGTTGTGAGCCATTGTTGCAAATTTCTCTTTCCATCCCTTCCAAGTCTCTGTTTTGTTACAATGTGTATTTACCATTTACATTTTGGATATATAATTTAAAAAAATAACAACACCAACCAATAATAATAATAATAATAATAGCCCTTTCATCCATAACTGACTATGGGAATGCGCCCCTCAGGTGACAGCCCTCAGCTGCTTATTTTCCTGGTGTTCCTTTAGACGTTTTACCTCTTTTCTGCTTGTTGTGTGAACTTCTTTTCACCCAGTCTGAGGTGGCGCCGTAGATAACATCACCACTTGGTGCGATCGGCAGCTTCATCCTCCCAGGTTGCTGGATTTATTGGATGCTGTGCCAGTGCTGGTAAGAGACAACTATTCCTCAAGACTTGCGAAATGCCAAGATTGTAACACTATAAAAATAAAGGAGACAGAATGCGACTACACAAGTTAGCTGAGCGTTTATCTCCAGAGTCACAGTGTGGATTCCGAGCTGGTAGGCCAACAACAGACATGATCTTTTCTCTCCGCCAACTTCAGGAAACATCAAGAGAGCAAAAAAGGCCTTTATATATCGCCTTTATAGACCTCACAAAGGCATTTGACCTGGTTAGTAGGGATGGACTCTTCAAAATCCTCCCGAAAATAGGCTGCCCTGCTAAATTGCTGGGAATGATAAAGTCATTCCATGACGACATGAAGGGAACAGTCCAATACGATGGAAGCACATCACAGCCCTTTGACATACGAAGTGGTGTTAAACAAGGCTGCGTTCTGGCTCCAACCCTCTTCGGGATCTTCTTTGCCTTACTCTTGAAACATGCATTCAGAGATGCAACTGAAGGAATATGCCTTCACACTAGGTCAGATGGCCGTATGTTTAATCTTTCAAGGCTGAGGGCAAAAAGAAAAAAATCAGAAGGGTCACTATAAAAGACTTGTTGTTCGCTGATGACGCTGCAGTCGTCACTCAAAGCCAACAGGAGCTTCAGAGCTTGATGAATCGCTTCACCCAAGCATGCAAGGACTTTGGCCTCACAATAAGTCTAAAGAAAACGAATGTGCTGAGTCAGGATGTGGGTGCTGCACCAGTTATCACTATCGATAACTATGAATTGGCAGTGGTGCACCCCTTCACATACCTGGAGTCTACCACCAATGACAAACTCTCACTGCACACGGAAATTGACAACCGCATTGGCAAAGCTGCAGCTACCTTTGCCCGCCTCACATCCCGTGTTTGGGAAACTCCAAACTCACAATGAAGACCAAAGCTGCGGTATATAACGCCTGCGTCACCAGCACACCAGGTGTAATAATAATAATATTATTATTATTACACCAGCACACTCCTATATGGCAGCGAGACCTGGACAACCTATGCTGAGCAAGAAAGAAAGCTCAATACCTTCCATCTACGGTGCCTACGCCACATCCTTAGCATTTCTTGGAAAGATAAAGTGACAAATGTCGAGGTGTTGTCACGTACTGGCCTTCACAGCATGTATACACTGCTTAGAAAGCGAAGATTCGCTGGCTTGGCCATGTCCGCCGCATGGAAGATGGTCGCATCCCAAAAGATATCTTCTATGGCCAGCTAGCAGATGGCAGAAGAACAGTTGGGGCGACCGCAGTTGAGGTTCAAATTTGTGTGCAAGAGACGCACGAGGGCACTGGACATAAATCCAGCAACGTGGGAGGATGAAGCTGCCGATCGCACCAAGTGGCGATGCTATCTACAACGCCACCTCAGATTGGGCGAAAAGAAACTCTCACAACAAGCCGAAGAGAGGTGAAAACGTCGAAAAGAGCACCAAGAAAATAAATTGTCATACCCATCCATCACCTCAGGGGCTATTATTATTATTATAATTTGATGTTGAAAAATATCCCGTTCAACCTGCGATGGGTTATAAGTAGGATATATATTGTTTTCAATTCTAAATAATACGATACGGGAAAGTGGCATTAGTTCCCCTAGATCTTATATGATAAAGGGGCACTAAGTGGCATCACATCTGTCAAATCACTGTAATTAGGGCATATCAAAATTACCAATTTTGCGTGTTTGTTTAAAAAAAAAAACCCAAAACAAACACTAACGAGATAAAACAAAACCAATCGAAAAAATACACACACAAAATGGTTTTTGAACATGCTTATATTTGAACATTAGGACAACAATTTGTTTTTTTGCATTGCCAAATTTCGTCAAAATTAGCAAACAGTGACTTACAAAAATGAAGCATATAATGTTTAACTAAATTGAGTCAAACAGCCACACAAAGTAGCTGAACTGGCAACACTAGTGGCTATATTTAGACAAAATGGTAAATATCGCCTTAGTTACCAATATCTCTACGCTAGCATTCAATGAAACGTTAAGAAAAATTATTAGTTTAAATTAATATATGAATTGCTATGATTTGCATAAGAAGCAGTTTTTATAATGTTATAGTTGTTGATAGCATACTTCAAGATTATGATGAAATTAAAACATTTTGCGTGTTATATTTTCTTCGCCAAATAATATCCGCTTGATGTTCATTGGCTGTAAACAATCATGTTGGTACGCAGACAGAAACCATGAGTTTAACAAGTTCGGTGTAGAAGCATTTAGAGTAGACTTTACTACATGGTATAATGGATACCAGCATACGGAAGTTACTCGTAAAGGCTGAAAAATTTGCAGGTAGCTCATTTAGTCAGTTTATTCGTAAATAATAAAATACCACACTGAAAGAAAAATGTTATTGTTGTAAAAAAATAGTATTTTTTTTCCGTTGTTGTTGTTGTTGATTTCGTCTACTATGTTGCTGTAATACCCTGTTCAACCTGAAAGTTGGTTATAATTGGGGTATATAGGGTGTTTACTATCTTCGGTGCTAGCCTGTTGTTAGTCCTGAAAAGGACTGGTCCTAAAAAGGACCACTAGCTGCCTGTCAGGATACCTCTTTGCTCTTGTCCATTCGGGGTGTCGTGGCGTGTTCATGGTGTACATTTGTTGTTTTCCTATCTGGCTTGTTAGGTTTTGTGAGTTTTTGCCCTCCTCGTTTCTGCTTCTTGTGTCTTCCTTTTCTCCAGTGTCTGGGAAAGCGCTTTTTCTATCATTGTTGGGAGTAGCTCTTCCCACGTTTCCTCGATGACTTTTTCGTTTGATTGGTCGTTCGTTTTAGTGTCTTTTGTGTTTGATGTAATTTCTTCAATGGTCATTCTTTCTGCCTCTATTCTTTTCAGTAGTTGTTCGTTTCCATCTTTCAGTTCTATCAGTTTCCTTACATCTTCTTCTATCTGTTGCTGAATTCTTTTCATGTCTTGGTGTATTATTTTCATGTCGTTTATGACTTGTTGTTGTTTCGCGCTTTCCGAGCTGTCATGTATTTCTTCACATCTGTCAGTTGAGGTTCTGTTTTTGTGTGGCTGGCGGTTTTCTCTCTCCTTTCGCAGTTGTTGTTTCAATTCTCTCACTTCAGTCGTGAGCCGTCTGACTTGTTCCGTTAGGCTGTCTTGGCGCCTATCACCTAGAGTACTTGCCTTCAGTGTGTTTTTTGCCTCATGGTATGATACTCTCTTTCCAATGGCAACTGTAATTATTTGCCTTGTTTGTTGGTATTCGGGACATCCTCGGTATCGTGCTCCGTGCTTTCCGAGGCAGTTGGTACATTTTCTATTGTTATTTGGTGCTTTGTAGTCTTGGTCTTTTTTGGCCTTTGGGCAGTCTTTGTATTCGTGGCTGCCCGCACAGTATCTACAGACCGTCTCTTTTCTGCACGTGTTCCTTGTGTGAGAAAATCCCTGGCACTTTGAACATTGTATCACTGGCGGGATGAAGGCATGTGCTCTTCGAGGTCTATTCTGGATAGTGATGTTTTCTGGGACTGTTTTCCCCTGTAGAGTCACTATTATCAGTCTGGTGTCTTCTTTGTTCCAGGATTTAAGCCTTTCTGCGTGTGTGTATTTTTTTTTCCCCACATGACGACTCATCTTAACTCAAAGCACACAGGTTTCTGGCGCCCTGCAATTTTGCATTATGCTGGTGTTCCTGATTAAATCTTTTTAGTTAAAAAAAAAAATAAATATTGTGTTATGCTTTTTCCATTTCGTTTATTTCACTCTGTTTCCCTACAATTTTCTTCCTGGAGTTGCCTTCATATTGCAAATCAGAGGCTCTCAGTTGGTATGTTGTAACACACTAGTGTGTGAAAATAACTAGGTTTGTAGAAAAATTGTAATTTCTCCTTTTATTTTTAAATAAATAAATATAGTTCCAATAATATAACTCTATTTAGTGGGTTTCCTGACTTTGTAGGGCTGGTAGGGTGCATCCCCATTCAGGAAAAGTTGGGAGCCTCTTATGTAAATATGGATGTCTGCTTTCACTGTTCATCTCCAACATGGACTAAGTAATGAAGCAAATATGAAAAGGATGGGTAACAGAAATATAATAGACATATAATAGAGCATGGTTTTTTTTTAACCTGTGGTCCACAGATCACCTGGGAGTCCATGGATGGATTCTAGGGTGTCTGTGTACATAACCTAAAATTTAAAATGTAAAGTTTTGTTTAATTATGCTTTTATGTACATTTTTTATCCAAATAGGGGTCCATAGCCTTCATCAGATAATCAAAGGGGTCCATAGCCTTTGTCGGACAATCAAAGGGGTCCATAGCCTTCTTCGAACAATTAAAGGGGTCATAGCCTTCATCAGACAATTGAAGGGGTCCATAGCCTTCATCGGACAATCAAAGGGTCCATAGCCTTCTTCGAACAATCAAAGGGGTCATAGCCTTCATCGAACAATCAAAGGGGTCCATAGCCTTCATCAGACAATTGAAGGGGTCCATAGCCTTCATCCGACAATCAAAGGGGTCCATAGCCTTCATCAGACAATCAAAGGGGTCCATAGCCTTCATCGAACAATCAAAGCATCCATAGCCTTCATCGAACAATCAAAGGGTCCATAGCCTTCATCGGACAATCAAAGGGGTCCATAGCCTTCATCAGACAATCAAAGGGGTCCATAGCCTTCATCGAACAATCAAAGGAGTCCATAGCCTTTATTGGACAATCAAAGGAGTCCATGGCACAGAAATAGGTTAAGAAACATTGAACTAGAGGATCATTGTTTAGCACAGTGCTCTGCAACCTTTTTTGCTTCACGGCACACTTAAGTGTCCATCAACATTTCACGACACATTATAATACTTAAGTGGGTAAAAAGGTAAATGTAAAGGTAGTCCTATAGCAGACACAGACGCAGAGGAGTAAAGTGTTAGAGACTTCACTATAATGTATGAGTAGGGGCAACCAGTTATATAAGTGGGTGGATGTGGTAAATATTTAAAAATTCACTGCAGTCATAAGGCAACGCTCCCTAAGTTTTGTGATGGATCAGTGGTTGTTGTTTAACTAGGGCTGCTGAGCTTGTTCTTCTTTCGTAGCCAATACCAAGTTGAAGAATTTGCATGTTTTCTGTAGCTGTTGAGTGCTGCTGAAAAGAGTGTTTGTGATTGTTGGCGAGCCCAGCAGTAGCTTTCTTCTTTCTGTGGAGAGTCATGGGCAAGTGAACATCACATGCTGAACTATTTCATGTGGATGGGTACAGCTGCAGCAGTTATGCTCATGGGAGAAGTTTAATTTGTTTAGGTACTTGTTGAGTCTGGTATGTTCTGTTCTAAGTTGGAAGATTGTGCTCTGCTTCACACATCTTAGGTTACTGATGCTGTCATTTTTATTGGGACTGCTGATTTCTTTATACAAGGCACGTCTCATAGACCCTTTTGCACATTGATTCTTCTTCTTCTTCTTCTTCTTCGTTCGCCCTGAAAAGGACGGTGGTTGCGTTGTGTCTGTTTACAACGTAGCTGTGATATCTGCACCTTTCGGTCGACACATCCGACTTCTGCACGGCATTTTTTAGGACCGGGTTTGCCTTCCCATTTCGATCCACACTCACTCAGCCAGCCTGCACAGCTGCAGACTGTTTCCAGGACCACCACGTGGAGGTGGAGTGCGGTCTTGACCAGCTCTGGTTCGCTGGTCCTGACGCAGGCAGTCAAGCTATGAGTCGCTGACTGCGGTCTCTATTGCTGCGTCTTGAGGTCCCGCACATTGATTCAACCATTCTTCTTTGACGTTGTTTTTGAGTATTAGTTTAGCTGTCTGCATATTGGCTGGAGTGTTTGAACTATGCTTGCTTCTAGTTTTGCTAGTCGGTCAGCTTTTTCTTTGACTGGTACAATTGAATATCCTGGTATCCACTGGAGAGTGACTCTGATGTTGTATGTTATTAGCAGGCTGTCAATTCAGTTAACTGTATTATTTCTTAATTTTCAGTTTGGTGGCATTAGTAAAGATTATGATACGTGAGGTTTTATAGATTTCTTATTTAAATTGACTGAGTACTGCTGGGAAGGGGTGTTTATTGCTGTAATTTCTAATTGGTGATTAGTACAAATTCTACACCTGGTTCACATATTTCTAGTGTTTTGCCATTTGGGCCAAACATTTATAGTGGCCTTGAAGACAGAGGCATCCATGTATGTGTGTATTGTGGTGTTAGAGTAGCTTTCTTTCTAAAGTAGCTGCCTTAAGTGCTGTTGGTTGGTGTCTGTTGCTGTGCTATCCATGAGTGTAGTTTTTATTATGAGTAGTTTTAACTCCTTTCCAGGATGAAGGACTGGGTATAAAATTTAAATTATTTCTTGTGTCTGTGGAGGTGGTGTTATTCTGCTATAGTTGTTGCTACTTGTATTTGTGACTTTAGTTTTAATCTGCTTCCAGTTTTCAACCAACTGTCTGTTTAGGTGTTCTTTTTCTCATTCTTCTTAAAGCGCTATGTTTTCATGACAGCACGTTTACATCGTATGTCCATATGTTGTATGTTTGCATCAATGTCAAAGACAGTTGTTGTCATAGTTCTCATGCCTATGACTAATCAGACATATCCCTAGTACAGATGCCTGAGATTTACTTTTCCTGCTCCCCAGTTGGTGCTTGCAAAATGTTTCACAATGTTCAGGTGCCCACTGGCCTTATCTTTCATTTTATGTATGACGGTTTGAGGAATAGCTGTCTGTCAAGCTCCACTCCTAAGTAACTGGAGTTTTTATCTCAAAGTAGTTGTCAGCCAAGTTTTAGTTGGTACACCTTCTTGCTTTCCGTGATGCTCCAGGTAAAAAAAAACTGTATACTGTTTTTGTGTGTTTTATTTTTAGTTTTCAGAACTTGCAGTACACAACTATTGTAGCTAGTGCTCTATTATTTTAGCTGGTACCAGTTTGTTGTATTTTTCTGCTATCCAAATGAGCCGGGCATCTGCATGCAGTGCTTTTGATACTGCTTTTCAAGGTGGGAGTCATTTATGAAAAAGAAGGAGCATTTTTTCAATGTATGGCCATTTTTGTCATTTTAGCTAAGAGCCCCTGTCACCGCAGTGTCGTATGTTGCTACATATAGATGAATACAGCTGTGGAATTCATCAAAGGTTTTTTTGTACAGTATAAAAGAGTCTGTTCTGTAACCTTTTCTGAACCCACTTGACTATCGTTGAAGACTTTGTTGCTTTCCAGCCACCAGTAGAGCATGTGATTCACCATTTTTCCAGCAAGTTTTCCAATAACTGAAGTTTGTGGTCAGTAGATCTCGGGTTCTTCAGCTGGCTTCTTTTTCTTTAGAATTGGCTTGATGTTTGCAGTCAGCCCTGCTTTGGAAGCCAATGGATTGGTGGATGATAGTAACTGAACTTATAATTTGTAAAATTTTAAATGTGTAATTCTTTCATAATATTTTACCATAACATATAATTTTGTACAAGTATATCACATGGTGCATTATGCCTGGTGTCAAGGCACACCAGGCAAACCCCCGGAGCACACCAGTTGTGGAGCACTAGATGAGCAAATGATCTATGTAATTTAACCGCATATACAAGAAGACATTTAGGAAATATTAGACTGTAAAAGTAGAAGGGGATTAAAAAAACAGGGTCACACACCATTATGAGTAAAACAAAGGAAAAAGAGAATATTAGGCAAACAGATCTGACAAAGATCATTGGTCAGATGCTTGAAGAAGCGCATAAGTGTACCTGCTTGTTAAGTAATTTGAACAAATAAGGAGCTAAAACTCAAGAGTGTCAGTGCCAGGATAAGTAAAGCCTGAATTGTCTTCAACTGTCTCTGGCCAGTAAGGAACTCTGTATTTATTTCAACACTAATGTAAAACCTGTCTAACTTTGTGGTTCAGAAATGTGGCAATATCACCAAGAATATCACATCAAAGCTCAAGTCATTCACAGATAGATATATATGTTGCATTCTCTGTTCCAAATGGCCAAATGCAATAACAAATTCAATGCTGTGAAATAGAATCAGACAATGACCATTACTGCTGGAGATTAAAGAATGTAGAGATGGATAGGACAGGAACAACCAGCTAGTATAACTAGATATGCCATTGACTAGAACCCACATGGAAAAAGAAGAGCAAGGAGGCCAAAGAGAACCTAGAGAAGAATTAAGAATTATGGAAGAGGAGGGAAATGAAATGGGATCTCATTAGCAAAGCTGAAAAATATAGACTTATATTGAAATTGGTTGGGAAGACTATTGCAACTGAATGTTCTGTATGGAATGAAAATGAGTGTTAGAGGTTTGACACACCACGTGCAAAGAGTGCACATTTTATGCCTTAACAATATGAAGTAGTAATAAGCAGAGCACAAAAACGTCTTGTTGCTTGGTGGCCAGGATGCCTAGGTTTATTTTGTAAAGTCTTTGTTTACATTTCATTTTTCCATTTGAAAACTTGATAACAATCCAGCTCCTAAGATTTATAGGTGGCTTCTGAATAATATGACAGTTTGTTGTGCCTTGATGATTTAAAAACTATTAGAAATTAGAACTTTTAGAAAATATTCTGTTTGTTTCTGAAAATGTAATCTTATAAAGGCAGTTTAAATATTCCAATCAGCTAATGATAAAAACCCAGCTTTGGAGCAGGCCTACAATCTATTACGGAGCGTGACAGAAACTCATCCTGCAGTTGATACTCCAGAATCATTTGGCCAAGACCTTTATGTCCTATGTGCAGAGTTTGCATATCAGGTCAGCAATAAACAGTATTCATTGACAATCATATACTACTGGACAAATGTTAAGGGCCACCATTCAGTTTAGACAAGGTTTATGTAATTGATTGGAAAACTGTAAAGACAAGTGAAAATGTCATTAAAACTGAGCTCAGAGAAATGTGTATACATTTCTGTGTGCACTAGGTTAATTTTTTTTTTAAATGTCCAAAAACTGGGTCACTTTAACCCGCACGTGAAAATTGCCATTGTTGCTGCAAAAACTCATGGTTTTTGCAACACGCCCCACTAGTTCAAAAGGTGAAAAAGTGAGTTGAATTTGAATGCAAAGTGGAAAATGATCATCGATAAAGAGTGTTCACCGTTGGAATGCAATAAATCAGTATGATAAGTGGTCGAAATGATCACTGCATTAGCCATGCCACCAAGGAGAAGTCTCAGCACTGTAGACCATGGTCGAGCCATGGCCGAGCCATGGCATGGATTCAGGATGGTCAATCTGTTCGTCATGTTGCAAGACGTTTAGCAGTGTCCCACTCTACCATTCAGAGACTTCTTGAGAGATTTCAAGCTACCGGACATTTGGAAAATTGACCCTGCTCACGAAGAATTGTATAAACCTTGTCTAAACTGAATGGCGGCCCTTAACTTTTGTCCAGTAGGATATTTCTCGCTGATATTTGTAGTTTATTTATTTTTTTGAGATGATTTTTAGCTAGTAAATTCATGTTTACATTATCTGCTCATAATTACTTTTGGTCAGCTATTGTAAGAACATTTTTATGTCATTCTGAGAGAAAGAGTATGACCAATCAACTTTATCATACATTGTCGGTAGCAAACTGAAATGAAATGCAGTGTTTATATAAGTAAAGTGCATGGACTATTTCTGTAGCAAATGGCTTCTCATAAACATTTAATTAGAACATACCGTACTTATTGTATGTTAAAGATGTGGCTTAGGTTCAGTCTTGTTAAACTTATTAATCAAATATCTTCTCATCCACCAGAATGGCCGTACAGATATTGCAAAAGAATGTATTAAAATGTTCTTCATGAAGCAGCCACCTGCTACCCAATTTCTTTGTCGAGCTTACTTATGCCAGGCCCAATTAATGGTATCAGGAAATGCTATCAGCCTTGTAAGTTTTTTTTAAAAATCAATGCTAATTTTAATATTATAAACTTTTATAATAAAACTTGTAATAAAAAAAAAGCTTTGCTTAAAGACTGTTTATTATCTAAATGGTGATAGACTAAATCTAGATTTTAGAAATAAAAAGCTTTGTTAATTTTGAAGGCATGAAACAGTTAACTTTTGTTTTTTTAACTACTGTTACAGGAACAACTAGAGAAAGCTGTGGTATATATTCTGAAGGCTTTATCATTAGCCAAAGACATTCAAAGGTAAGCTACTTTGAATAATCGTCTAATAAAATCCCCAAAACTGAAAAATCATAAGAATTGTAGTTTATTCAAGACATGGAACAATTTTAAGTCATGAGATTCAAATATCAAGGCACGTTAATAACTTTTGTTGGAAGATGCATCTCAGAGGTGAACAGTAGAATAACTCAAGCAAAAGCTTCTGTTTCATAAGTGAACAGAATTTTGTGCAACAACTCTTTGTCACTGGAAGTAAGAAAGAGAGTTCTTCAGAATTATATAGAGCCAATCCTCACATATGGGAGTGAGTCATAGACAATTAGTAAATGACCAGGAGAAGCACTGGAGGCCACATAGATGTAGTTTTGCAGACTGATGTTAAGAATAGTATGGACAGCTAAATAAAAGAGTAATGGGGATGTCATGAAAGAAGCTCGTTTGCAAAGGAAGCTCATTACTGACATTAGAAGGAAGCACCCCATTTTCTTCAGCATTTTATGAAAAGAAGAAAGCTGGAGTATATCGTGACAACAGAAAACAATTTAGGAAAAAGAAACAGAGGACAAACTGGACAGTTTGACATCATGGCATAGAAAGAAGTTTACAACCGAATTGATAAACAGTACTGGAGGCAGGAAGTTGTGGACAGACATCATGACTTGTGACACCAGGCATGGTTCTTAACTCTTACTATCCGGCAAGCCCCGTGAAGTGGCGCGGGTTTAGTACCAATTTTACGGCTCGCCAGTTCAGCTGGCGCGCGACGGTAATGATAGCAAAACTAGCGCGTAAAAACGCTGTTTTAGCCCACGTATAGTAAGAGTTAAAGAAGAAGATGTGTTCACTTATTATTCCTATATTTTGATAACAATCAGCTCATGTGTGATGAATTTACCATGATACAACGTTAAAATATCTCCAATATAAAGATAAAATGTAGGGATAAAAATAATGCGTAAGATACTAGGAGACATGCTCGCCCATGCCCGCATCTCCCACCGCCAGTCAAACTAACTTGTTAGTCGTGCAGACGAAACGGTTACCCTTTGTAGACGGGAGGGAAACGGAGATCAAAAAAGGAAAAATATGACTGAACACGTGTTTGATTCTAGCAAGGCTAAAAAGACGCAATTGGTGGTAAAAGGAAAAAAATTCACGTCACTAGTAACACAATGTAAGGAAATTGACAAAAAAGACCTTAGCTCTTATTCGAGACAGTCATTTCTTGGACGTTTTTCAATACTTGGTCCCTTTATTTGAATTCAGCGGCAAACGCCGTAGAGAAGTTCTCGAACAAATTTCAAAAAATTAAACTTGAGAAAAAATATGTTTTTTCTTAATAATAGAGTTATGAATATAAAACCTAGCTAGTTTGATAGCCCATCTTGAGCAGAGAACTAATATACTTTAAATTATACAGACGGATAGATAACAAGGAAGATATTGACAAAAGACTGTATTGTTCACATCAGACCAGCGACAGTACTGTTGTGCAAACTTTCACAAAAAGCTTTAAATTCTTGGCCTTGAGACACGCAAATGCAAAAATCAAGCTGTAATGTAAAAGAGGGGAAAGGTGGAGAATTGTGGCTAAAAATAACTTAGGAGGCAGATTTGTGTAGGGTATTGCTTGTAGAACCAAGCATGTTTTTTATGAAAAACCAAGTAGAGACAGACGGACCAACAGACAATAATACACACTTGACTGAGATCTGACTGAATTTGACTTTTGGTTGTAGATTTGAAAAGTTAGGGGGGAAGTCGGTGATTGGGTAAATGTAATCATATTAGCGGGACAGAGATGCGCAATTTTGCCATTTGATATAATACTGTCCAGAGACACAGTCGGTTATTGCCTGTGGTGTTGTTCCTAGAAGATAGTACATACATTTAGAGGGACGCCATCATATAGCCAGCAGCTCAGCTGAGTTTTGCTAGCAATTAACTGTGTTCTCAATTCTGAATTCTGGTAAGAATGAAAATATTTATTTTGTACATTTTAATATCTCGAGTGATTGATACTGCCATATCATATAAAATGATTACGACAAGTAAGTGCTCGCTGTAGGTCCCCAGCCCAAGTTCAGGGTCTAGAGACAAACAAAATATATGGACGCCTAACTAAAACTATGGAAGGCGGATCTATTGTTGAGATCAGTGGGAACATATCACCTATCTTATTGAATACAAGGAAACTATTGAACATATCTCAGATGCCATGCAGTCTTGGGGAACTAGTACTATATGAAAACAACTGGGTAAGATGTGCTGTGTGGTCAGAGCGATCTGACCCATTCTGTGTATTGTTGATGTGTTGTGCTGTGTGTAAGAGTGGTGCAGTAAATAGATTACTGACACAGCGCACAAATTTTGTTTCAGAATTGTGAGTTTCTGTTGTGGCACTAGGGTAGTGCCACATAAGTAATCAAGATTGCACAAGCAGATGTGTGTGCAGCCAAACAGTGTGTCGGTGCAGTCTACCATTGTATTCTAGCTACCGAGAGGAGTGGGCCACCGGAATCCAGCATTAGATCTTCGCAGACAAGATGAGTGATTTAGTGGCCTGCTGAGGATTCACCATACTCCTAAAGAATTTACAAATATTTCCCTCATAAATATACTGACTTTGGGAAAGATACATTTATTAAAGTTCATAAAACAATGGACAAAGCTTGTTCTAGTCACAGAGTGGGTGTGATGACACCACCCCAACAGCATATCCAGTAATAGTTTCCCAGAGACATTAGAAATATAATTAATATTAACTAGTCTGATAAAATACTTATGTATACACATTCCATTTTATTATGCCATATATTTATGCATTCCATTTATAACTCCATAACATTTCATATGTTCTGACCAACTAAAACATTGGTTCAGAACAAATAAATTTAAAGAAAATTTTAATATCTAAACTAAAATAGCCTGAGTTAGTTCAGTGTGTTATAGAATTTTATTAATATTATTAGACTTTAATTATCTGTGTGTGTTTGTATATTTTACTACAACACATTACATTTCAGTACCCTAGACTTTTTAACGTAGCTACATTCATATTAGTAAAAAAGATATGTTTGAGGTCGTAAGTGGTAGTACGAAGGGCCTTCTGTAATTCCCATCTACATTTATCTCAGGAGCCTTCACAGCTGACCTCATACATTACACTAAGTAACATCACAACCATACAGTACCATCAAAAACCACTACATCATGTAAAACAAATTGCCACATAAACGTCTGTTGCAAGACTTGTGAATGCTTGGTTCAGGCTTTCTGCAAGAGGACCTGCTGCATTTGTGGGTCTATGCTCTGTAGGGAGCACAAAGGAAAATGATAATTTCTAGATGGGGCATTCTGACTAGGGTGTCACATCAGGCAGAAGACAATAGAGAATAAAATTGTATGGTGGTTTGTGAAATTTGAAACAGGCTGTTATGTGAGACATATATATGTGTTTCATTTATTGCCCTTCAATAAATATAGTATATAAAATATAGAGTATAGACCTTCAATAAATTAGTGCAAGATTCTTTGTCTTGTACCATCTGCTCAAGGCTTTCTTTATCACTTTCATTTCTGTCTCAAATTCTCTTCTATATTTGTAGTTACATGAGAGCAAAAACGGAAGATCGGTCAGCTTTCTTGGGTCCCTTGGCTGCAAAGGTGCACAATCATACACTTCCATTCATCACATGAGTCTGCTTGTTTTCATCATTTTGCTCCAGTTGTATCCTCCATTCTTCATTTCTGGCACTGCATCTCTTCCATGTATTTCTTGAAATCACAGTTGTCATCTTTCCCAGAGGTTTCCATACTACAACTTCCTGATGAGACAAGCTATTAGTTGTTTCCCTTAGTGTATGCTCTCAATTTTTCTACTTACTTCAGAATAAATTTTCACAGTTCCATTAACCTTTTTATAATGGAAGTAAGTAGTATTTTTTTTACCCTGTGTTGTTCCCAGGGGTCTGTGAGGAGGCAAAAAAAGAATTTTCCTTCTGCTACCTCTGGCATGTCATAAAAGGTGATGAGGTGATTAATTATGAGAATGTGTATGCAGTTGTGCCTTCTTTAGCCTAAACAACATCTGGAAGTCCTCCCAATACAGCACAAGCACAAAATTAAGATTATATCAGAGCTGTGTGCTTTCTGTGCTTCTCTATGGTGCGGAATGCTGGAGAGTTACAGAGAAGGAAATGTAGAAATTGTCCTCTTTTCACACAACATGCCTAAGAAAAATTTACCGAATCTTTTGGCCAAATACCATCACTAACCAAGATCTGCTTACTCGTAGCAAGCAAGAGGACATGCACACCATCATAGCTGGCAGACGCTGGAGTTGGGTTGGTCATGTCCTCAGAAGAGACCCCGATGCCATCACAAGAACAGATATGCTTTGGACCCCTGAAGGAAAACGAAAGAGAGGCCGACCAAAAACAACCTGGCGGAGGACTGTGGAGGCTGAGATGCAAAGAATGAACCAGAGTTGGGGCACTGTACGAAGGATGGCCACCGACCGAGCAAAGTGGAATCAATTTGTTGTTGCCCTACAAGACGCCACTAGGCGTGATGGCCACTGACTGCTTTGACGGTCGGCGGCTAAGGATCAAAGAAGAAGAAGTATGCAGTTGGCAACCTCATGTAAAACAAATTGCTTTGGAAACCACCATTGCAAGAGTACATTTGATGCAGGCTCCCTGCAAGGAGACTAGCTGCAGTGGTAGTTGCAAGCTGTATAAGTAGTTAAACAGGGAAAAAATAAGTATTTTATTCTATTTTCAACTTTCCTTTTTCTTTAGTTGCCTCTTGTAAACATGATGTGGAAAGCAGAGAGATAAAAACTAATGTAATTTACCATAAGAGACCTCTTATTTATGTTTGGTCCAGCAAGAGTCTTGAAGTTACAGGCTAAGTTATAACGAGAGAACAAAAGAAGTGTCTTATACTAGGGCAGAAATAGGAGAGCAGACTGATGGTTTTATAACAATCATTCTTAATGTGTATATTGTTTGATAACAGGTATCATTTCTTGGTGTACAATGCCTCAGTTACTTATTGGCAACTGTGTCGGGCATTCCTGAAGCCAGGTTACCGCCAGCATCTGACCCATAGTTTGCATCAGGTTGTGAAAGCTTTAAATGATATTGATGACAGAGATCACGAATGGCGAGCCCAACTGATGATGTGAGGAACCTTATAGTTTATAATCTATTTCTGTTATTTGATTCTTTAGTTTTGCTTTCGAGATTGGATCCAATAGTAATATTCAATGAGTCATGTTTATACTATCATGATGCAGTAACTGTCATTTAACACAAAACATAGCAATACTCACCCACACTCACATACACTGTCACACATGCTCAGACACACTCACATACACTGTCACACACACACACACCTTTCCCTTCAAACACGCTCAGATGTCAACTTGAATGTGTTTGAAGGAAATGTAAATAATAAAGGGAGCTGCTGTAACACTGGAAGATACAGTAAAAAAAAAATTAGGTACAGTGTCAGTTTTACAATGGAACAATGCACCAGAAAACATGGTATGTTTCCAGCCCAAAGCATTCCATTGTTATTGGTGTATTGTTTAATTGTAAAACTTATCTATGCATATTTTATATATACAAGGTATATACATTTTTAACTTTAAAAAATGAGTGGTTGGTCTTAAGCTGCTGACAGTTCCATAGAGATTTTCCTGGGCTGGTACTGGTGACAACCATGAGCATTTTCTATGTTTCTCATGTGTGCAGAATTTCTGAAGCAGATATTGAGCAGTGCTTACATAAGGGCCACAAATAAACTTATCAATAGTTCTTATCTTTAACTTATTGAACAGATAGTTATATGTGTGTTTTATGCAGAGTCTGAAGATTATTTCTTTTCTGTTCTATTTAGCTGGTGATTGGTATCATATTTCTAATATTTCTATTTCTGCATCTGTATTTGATGAGTGTCCAGACCTCTTCATAAGTTATGCTTGTTTTAATTTGAAGTAGTTTGTCACCTTCTTTTGCTAGTGCCAGCTTCTTCATTCTCAGATATGTTGCAGTGAGGTAGGATCATCTGTATCACAATGCTCTGTTAGAGGAAGCATTTAGTGTAATCATAGAAAATGAAGCAATGGGACCCAGAATTAAATCAGCAACATGTGAAACCACTAAAACAGATTTTAATAAAAGATGGTAATCATATAATGTTATGCTTCAACTAATGACAAAGAGGAATCCGTGAAAGAAGAATTTATTTTTGCACCAGATCTTGAAGTATCATGGATAAAAAGAGAAGTAAAGATTTTACTATTTTTATGGATGGCCTAGATGCAAAGATTTAAACAGAAAACAAAGGTTTTGAAGAGATCATGGGAAAAACATGAATTTGGGACTGCAACTGGAAAAACAGTCATAAATTTCTATTCTTCAAATCAACTTTTAATAGGAGGAAGCATGTTTCCACATTGAAGAATACACAAAGCAGTATGGCTATCACCACGTCACAGGATAGAAAATACCTTATTGAAAGTGAGTGTGACAAATAATGGAATGTCCCAATAATAGCCAAGATATGAAATTAACTTAAATCTTTTTAACACAAACATGTCTAATAAATCTCTTAACAGAGCCTTGATAGAATGCTACCTAGATGCACATCGTCACAGTGATGCCGCAAATGCCGCATCAGCTGCAGCTTCCTTCATCAAAGCCAATGTACCATCTTTGTACAAGACTGTCTTTGGTCTCATGGTAGGTTGATACTTTACTGTTTGTAACTGCATGATGCAGTAAGATGGGAGGCTGTTGGGAACACAAATAATGGCTGTTGAAATATGAGTTTAAAGAAGAATAGGGTGCATTTCATGGAGCCAGAAGAAAACAAGTAAAGAAATCGTAGAAAAGCTAGAAATAATAAATGAAAGAGATCAAAATTAGATGAACTGAATATTGTAGATATAAAAAGAGATAATACTTTGTTGAAAACCATAATATAAGTAAGTTGAAGGCAAGCAGGCATGAGGACATCAGTGCTATAGGTGGGAGGGCAACATTAACTCCTGCACTCTAGAATTATTCGCCCTGTACCAAAATTATTTTTTAAAAGAGTTCAGTACTTTGGAGTGAACTATCTTTTAATCTTTATTTTTCTATTTTTAATTTTCTTAAATATATTATATATCAGACTGAATGGAGGTAAATAGAGAATCATACTGCCATATTTTTGTCAGTAATGACATTTATACAGTTGGAATAGATAAAAAATACATTGCGCACAGTTTCAAAGATACAGAAAATTATTAGTAGAATATGAACTTACCACGGACATGTTAATGCTGTAGTCATTAAAACATGCTTTTTAGCCTTGGAACATTTATGTAATTAATTTATGAAGAAATATAGCACTGGATATAACCAACTGTATTACGTTTGGTGAATTTACACAATTTTAAGAATGGTCACATAAAATGAGTCACATAAGTACGTGCAGTAGCTGGCTGTGTGGTTTTCCAACAGATAAACTAGGATATTATCAAGTTCAAACTTCACACAGCTTATGAAGTTTTGATGTGTTAACACTACTTCTAGCTTCATTTTCCATCCGTGACCAGTCATCTTGTGTAGCTGTAGGTCTAGTTTTGTCACCTTTCGATGGGCTAAGCTGGGTCAGCACCCACTAAATAGCTAACTCTCATTCGTCTGTCTTTTCTGCATTGCTTTCATCATCTGATGACAAAGTATCAGTATCGAACAAATCATCATTACTAATGCACTTGACCCATTCATTTGTCTGTGGTGCCTAAAATTTATAATTATATTATTAGCTATATCTCTCTAGCAATAACACAAAAAGATACACAAACTGAGGGTCACTGTTGATTCGTCCCACAAATATGATAATAACAGCAAAAGATGTGCACAACGCAACTGAAGCTGCACTCAAAATGCCACTTAAACACTTATGAAAGTTACTTTATGGTTTTAAAACATGGGCTGGATTAACAGTGCCTGAAAACATACCTTTATGTGTGTGTAATATTTATTATCAGCATTGATCTAGTAACTGTAATGAAACTGAGCCATGCCGGTAGTATTGTTTCAAAGTGCCATTGTCAAGAGATGCACAGGAAATTGGCCATTAAGGCAAGAGGCTATCAGAAAGCCACCAACATCAACGCAGGATGACTACCAAGCTATGAACAGATCAGAACAAATAGTCATTCTGCGCCTCAGAACAGGACACAACCGCCTCCGCAGCCACATGTATACAAAATTCAAGATTGGCAATTCAGCCATGTGTACATGTGGACAGGCACCCCAGACAGCGGAGCACGTACTGCAAGATTGCCCCGAATATGATATATTGAGGCAAACCCACTGGCCCAGAGAAACAACACTGGAAGCAAAACTATATGGACCTCTGTATGAACTACAAAAGACAGTGAAGTTTATACAAGAAACAACATTGCAGATATAGACAATATATTTCAAGCGAACGAAAGAAGAAGAAGAAGAAGGCAAGAGGCAAAGAAATATGTAGGAGGTCCATTAATGTTAACCTCCAGTTGGAAACTGCTTGATCTGAACTAATCTGAAGTTAATTTATTATTACCCAAAAAATGTAGCTTCAGATATAAAACATTGTAATTATTACATGTGTTTTTCTGTGACATGAATAGCAGGTAAACTATTTTATAAAAAAAAAAATATTTTATAACATTCTTGTAATGTACGAGGGGCGTTCAGAAAGTAATGCACCACATCGTTTTTCTCAGCTAATAATGAAGATAGAAGCATGAAATTTTGCACACTTCAAATATGGCATGTGCCAATTGTGTGCACCAAATTGCATTGCAACCGGCCAAATAATACGGCTGCCCTAAACCGTTTAAATGGAGCGTGTTAGCAACTTGCGTTATAAACAGCGAATTGTGATAGAATTTCTCGTTGCAGAGAAGGAAACTGTTGTGAATATTCACAAGCGTCTATGTGATGTGTATGGAAGTTTTGCAGTCGACAGGAGTACAGTCAGTCACTGGGTTCAGAGAATCAAAGAATCAGGAAGTGGAGATACGGAGATGCTTGATCGGCCACGCTGTGGACGTCCTGCCACAGCCACCAACGCAGAAATGTTGAAATGCGCTGAGGGCATTATTCTTACTGATAGGCGAATCACTACTCAACAATTGGCCTTACAGCTGTCAGTCAGCATTGGTAGTGCAAATGCAGTTATAACAACTCTCAGATTTTCTAAGGTTTGCGCAAGATGGGTTCCTCGAAGTCTCACAAATGACCACCGATTGCAAAGGAAAGCAATTTCTTCTGAATTGTTGGAGCGTTTCAATGCTGATAGAGAGAACTTTTTGGCTAAGATCGTTACAGGTGACGAAACCTGGGCACATCATTTTGAACCTGAGACAAAAAGACAGTCAATGGAGTGGCATCATCCGCAATCACCACGAAGAAAGAAATTCAAGACAATTCCTTCAGCTGGAAAGGTCATGATCACTGTCTTTTGGGATACTGAAGGTGTGATTCTTGTGGACATTATGCCAAGAGGAGAGACAATCAATTCGCAAGCTTATATTAAGACATTGAAAAAACTCGATCAACGTTTTTGCAGAGTTCGGCCGCACAAGAATCCAGCAGACCTGCTTCTCCTTCACGACAATGCGCGACCTCACACAAGTCTGGCAACACGGGAAGCAATCAACAAATTGGGTTGGACTGTACTACCCCATCCACCCTATAGTCCCGATTTGGCACCCTCTGATTTTCATCTATTTGGTCCACTTAAAGATGCACTCCGTGGGACAAGGTTTGAAGATGATGAAGGAGTGATTCATGCAGCGAAGAAATGGCTACATGATCAAGACAAAATCTGGTACGGGCTAGGAATACATGCACTTGTTTTGCGCTGGCATAAAGCCGTACAAGTTGATGGGGATTATGTTGAATAATACCGATGTTTACGTAACATATCCATGTATATTGTGTAAAAATTTCATGCTTTTTGAATAAACAGCTCCTGAGAAAAACGATGTGGTGCATTACTTTCTGAACGCCCCTCGTATATGGTTGAAAATGGAAAAGCAAAGTTATTAAATATATAAAACATAATATTCACAGTACATTTATTAAAAATATTTTTTTTTTAAAGTTTGGCGAGAAGATGAAAGTTTTTGTCCGGATGTATTGCTAGTTTTTCATATCTTCACATAAAATATAGGTCAGGCACAATCTAACTGAAACTGCACAACTTCTCAAAGACTTGGAATCATCTCCAGAACTGGCTGTGTTCTACAGAATCTGCAAATTGAAAAAGTAGGTTAAAAAAGTGCATGCAGTTTTTGTGCTGTTTAACCCAGGTTTAAATGAGTAATATAGTATAAGTGTGAAACTGAATTTCTGGTGTTTGGTATTCAGCATTTGATTTGTAATGTTTGAATGCAAGACTGTGTATTTCAAAACTTGTAAATAATATTTTAATGTACTTTTATCTACACAACTTTTCTGTTGATAACTAAATTTTTAAGCTTTTCCACCTTTTATTGCATTGTTTTGTTTGTGGAATTAATGCTTTACTATTAATATACTTCAAACTATCTAACTAATTCACACATAGCTTGTGGATAGCTCCATGTAAGTTAACAGGTCAATAGTTTTGATAATCTTACCAAGTATGGGTCCTTTAGGGACTGATTGTAGAGACTTTTATCATGGTAAAATTACATGGGTAGGTAATGAAATGAGATTCATTTTATGTTAAGCTGTTGATATATACCAGATGACCAGAAAACAATAGTCTTGTCCCAGACTTTTTCTGAAAAACATGAAGTTGTGGATTGTTTAGGCTTTAGAACAATCAGTCTGGTGTGTCAAATAGTCATTATGCTGCTCAAAATTATACAGATGAGAATAAAGAGTCAAATAGGCAGTAAAGTTTGAGAGAAAAGCTAAAGTCTGGTTTTTGACAGAAGTGGAACCAGAGAAATAATACTTTGTATAAGGATACTAGGTGAGAATAAAAAAGTATTCAAATATGCATCATGGACTACAAGATAGCTTTTGAACAAATCCATCAACATGAATTAATTGAATGTCTTGAAGGAATAGGTATTGATGAAAGAAATAAGACTAATTAGTAATATATAATGGGAACAAACTGTGACAGTAAGATGTGGCAAGAATTACTCATCACAAACTGATATAGAAAGAGGAGGGAGACAAGGATGTGTGCTGTCCCTTTGCCTATGTAATATCTACACAGAAACAGTTTTCAGACATATAGCAGAAATGCCTGGCCTATATATCTGCAGGATAATTTAAAAAAAAAAAAACTAGAGTCAGGTAACCAGGATAAATTGCAGGTTATCTGTCTTGTGTTTTTGAATTTTTACATACATTTTATTAGATAAACCTGTTTACTATGAAGATGTTAAATTCAATTAGAAATGTCTGGAAATACTGAATTACACACTTCCTACTTGCCAGACTGGAAGTGTTTACCTGCAGACACTCATTTCTTGTTCGTATTTTGGCTAAATATTTTCCTTTATTTTGAAAGCTCAGTGTTTTATTAATAATTTAGTATTTTTGTGACGGTTTTATGTGTTGTGGCAGTGTTGCTTGTGTCCAGTTGTTTTTTTTGTGACAGGTTTGTTTGTTTTGAGAGTTTTGTTCATTATGACAATTTTGTTTCTTAACTCTTTGACTCCATAATTATATTCCACCCTTTTCTGTAATTATTTTTTTTAAGAATTCTAAACAGTGAAGTGTACTATCTTTTAGTGTAAATTTTACGTTAATTTTTTCTGTGAACATGTATTTATTATATACCAAACTGTAGAGAAATAGATAGAGAATTGTAATATATAGTGTCTTTGGTAGTATTAACATGAGTATGTTCGTTATTCTTAAAACATTTTGCATGTACAACTGAAAAACGCTAATAAGTTAACTGCAGAATAGGAGCTTACCAAAGACAAATTACTGTTGTAGACAATAAAACTTTCTTTTTAGTCTTCAAAAAGGTAATCTATTTACAAAGTAAAAAAAAACATAGCTTATGGCTACAGTTAGTACATTTAGTGTTATTCACAGCAGTTTTTACTGTGGTCCCTTATAAGAAAAAAATAAATCATGCAATCTTGCATTACGTAATTTTCAAAAAAATAAAGAAGAATAACATCATATAAAAACTTTTTACATTTGTTTAATGTTTTAATAGTATCCCTAGCTTTATCATCTACCTAGGACTAGTGATTAGATATTACGGTAAGTCTAGTTTTGTTGCTTTTCGGTCGGCCAAAATATGACTATGCCCACTCATCAACTAAATCTAATGTGTCTAGCTTTTCTGCAACTATTCCGTTTTTTGACAACAAACTGTGACTACCAAACAATCATCATCAATGTCAGCAATGTTTCTAAGTAGTTTGACACAATTATTCGCTTAGGAGACTTAGAAAATGTAAATATAAAGCGTGACATATTTCTCTAGCAATAACAACGAAAAACGCAAACACACGAATAGTCACACAAATTGTGATAATAACTTCAAAACAAACACACATGCTGCTTAACTACAATCATATTAGTTGTTTAAATAGTAGCAGAAGTCATATGTATTTATGTACACATAATTAAAATGATACAGTATATATTATGTATGTGGAGTCGCGGTAGCATAGTGGTTAGTGCACTGGCTTCCTTGCTCAGTGGTCTATGATTCGATCCCCAGATGAGGTGGGATTTTTTTTAGGCCACAAACGGCTCCTGGGTTGACCCAGCCCCAATTGGGTACCAGAGCAACTTCTGGGAAGGTTAAGGCGGCCGGTGTGATGCTGACCACATCACCCCTATTGTGCCGATGGTCAAGAAAATATGGGCCTAACACCATATTCCCAATATGCCTCAATGGGCGTGTAACGGGATCCTTTACCTTTTTTTTTTTATATATTATGTATAGAAATAATAATTTAAACAAAAGCTAGTTAAAATATCATAAAAAATAATAAAAATCAAAAAACATTCTGACAGAACAGCAGATATACATAATGGATGCTAAAAATAGTATGATAATGTAAAGTAAACAATTCTGCCATGTACCCTTTCATGTACCCCCTGGGGTACGTATACCACACTTTGGGAAACACTGATATAGGGCGTTTGCAAGTTTCAGATGATACACTTATTTGCAAGATGCCACTGATGTATAAATTCAGTTCTAGGTGATTAAACAGTTATCTGGGACCCAAAGATGCAACAGTAGTGAATGCAGTCAGCGACCCATAGCTTGACTGCTTGCATCAGGACCAGCGAACCAGAGCTGGTCAAGACCGTATTCCACCTCCATGTGGTGGTCCTGGAAACAGTCTGCAGCAGTGCAGTCTGGCTGAGCGAGTACGGATCGCAGAGGGAAGGCAAACCCGGTCCCAAAAAATGCCGTGCTGAAGTCGGATGTGTCGACCGAAAGGTGCAGATATCACAGCTACAGCGTAAACAGACACAACGCAACCACCGTCCTTTTCAGGGCAAACAAGGAAGAAGAAGAAGAAACAGTTATCTTTTAATGCTTAGGTTCCTATGTACAATTGGCACACACAGTGTACCAGCGTCTCTGCATTTAAAGATGGCTCCTCTATCTCAAATCATATGGGTAAAACATCTTGTAATCTAATGTAGGATCAACAGATAGCAAATGTTGATCTGTCATTGTCACTGAGTAACAAATCTTGATCTATCAATGGATCATGAGCAAGGTTACATGTGAACACTTGAGCTGGGAGTTGCTCATTGAGAAAAGAAAGTATCAAGACTCCATTACTTTAGGCCATCAGTGACCATACTGTACGGTTTTGTTTTCTAACTATCTTTAATAGTGTCTCCACAAGCTTTACATGCTTTAATTAACCATGATGCTTATAAAGTTTCTCCTCTGCTTTATTTCAATAAGACACCTAACAAGCATTTGTCTACTTGTATTCTTAACCAAGGTGTCCAATTACTGACTGAACAGTTTATGCATGGCTTGTCTTGTTAGAGACATCTACTGGTCTTGGTATTTTTGGTCTACTGTTCCTTTGATCTTCTGTTATGCTACTTTGTGGACTACAAGTCTGGGCAAGATGCTATACAAAGTGTATGAGTTTGTTATATAAATAAGGACCTTCTCTTATTTATTCACTCAATACAACTAGATATTATGTTTACTTTTTTTTTTTTTTAATGAGAACAATAACTATTGGCACCATGTAAAATGTTTTATGTGCATATTCTAGCGAGATTGCTCCACCTGACTTGCTCGAGGCAGAAATAATGACACCCACCACAACTGAGCCTCTTACTGAATCTCTACCAGATTCTGGAACAGAGGAACATGTACTCTCAAAGACTACTTTATTGTCTGAAACAGAAGATAAGATAATAATCACAAATGAGGATCTTGTTCCTGAAGTGTAATGAGCTAATTTTAAAATATATCTTTTCCTTTTGTTTCATTTGGTACTCACCATATTTGTTTCATTTATTCTTATTACAGCCAAATAGCTGGTATCTTCAAGTTAATGCATTTGTACTTTTCAATGTTACCTGTTTATTTGATTGCATTATATTTATTTTCATTAATTACAATTTAATTTTCATTTTACTTTCAAATCTTCTATTGCAGCATTTTTAATGACAGCTTCAGTTTCCTTTTCATATAATGCATTTTATTTATTTTGGCTTTGGTCTCATTATATTTGTTTCATTTCTTATTGCAGCATGAGAAAAATCTTTCTGCCCTTTGCATTTACAGATTTGCATGTATCTTATTTAATGCATATATTTCTTGTTCCTCTAAGTGACATGCAATACAAATCTCATGGTTGTGTAGCAACAATCTTGAGACAGTTATCACTAGAACATTAACTCAGTTTGTAGAAAGTTTGTAGTTTGAATTTTTATTCATGTTATTCAGAAATTTGCAACATTATGTAAACCAGACCTTCAGATGTATTTTTTTTTTTTTGGCATTACAGTATGCTTTTATATTTAGTAGCACCTTTGGTACAGGATAATGTAACCAGGACTTTTCCATAATGTCTATAATTAATATACAGGGTGGGTCAAAAGTCAAGCCCTACAGGCAATTTATTATATAAATTAAATTAAATTTCAAATTGGCTGCCATAAGCAACTGATTTGAGGTGACCTCATAAAAAATAATCCATAGGAGTTAGGTCTGGAGACCTAGGTGGCCATTCAGTGGGCCCACGTCCAATCTATTTGCCAGGAATTGTTTCTTGCAGCTTAGCCCGAAAAAAGCAGCCCCATAACATAATTCGTGGATTATTTTGCACAAGTCCTTCCATTACCCTATGTGGATTTTAAATGACCCAATATCGTGCATTATGTTTATTGAGGGAACCATTAAGGTGAAACATTACTTCCTCACTGAACATGGTACATTTTTCAAGCCGTCTATATAGTAAATTGCCTGGGGGGGGGGGGGTCTTGACTTTTGACCCACCTTGTATATATATATATATATACACACACACACAAATGTATTTCTTTTAAGTGGTCTTGCTTATTTCATAAAGGTATGTTTTGTTGTTACTTAGCTTTTTTTTATTCCCCGTTCAGAATAGATCATTATTTCTTAAAGTCACGTAGATTTTCTGTTTATTTAATACAGTCAGTAGTAAAGTATTGTTATTACATGAAATGAAATTTTAATTTATTGCTTTTTATGTTGGAAGTAAGTGTTAATAGCAATTGATGAGTTCTTTTTCATTCCATAATGTCATCAGTATGTTTCCTTTTAATGTTTAGAAGAAAAATTATAAGAAGGTATGCTTTCATTTATCCTGAGAGAAACAAATCCAAAAATTAAATGGGTACTTGATATGTTGAATACTTTTGAAAGAGCAGTCTTGGTCATCTATTGAATATTTATATCACATTCTTATCTTGTTATATATTTACCTGCTGCTATCTTAAACTTCAACTTTAAAAATAAAGTTTGGGATTAAAAGCTTGTTAAAATCACAATGTCAGAACAAAGTAATAATGAAGCGGCAGTGTAATAATGAAGCTGCAGTTAACATGATACATAATGGAATAAAATTGAAACAATCCACCATAGTCATCATGAAACATTCAGTTATCTAAAACAAAGAAGAAGCCATGGTGCAAAATGCAAAATAAAAACAGTAATAGAACTGCAAAAGGCATCAAATGCTCAAAATAAAATATAAAAAAATAAAAATCTGCTATCATGAAATTCCTAATTAATTAAGAAAAAAGTACTTGCAGTCTTCATGAAATTTTGAGAATAAAAAAATTAATACAGTCCTGCTATATTCATAATTTTCCTTTTCTCTCAATAGGGCCCACACTGCCACTGGTCTCATGGCAGGAAGTCTGCACACGCTCTTGCACTAATGGTTTCTGTAGAAATTTGTTTTACATGATTGTGGTGAAGTGGGATGTTATAAATATTTATAGGGGACTTAGTGTACTGACTGAGATCAGCTGTGAAGGTATCTATATCTATTAAGAGTAGTGTATTATAGATAACCTTACTTGCTACCACATATCTATATATCTCAGTCAGAATTATTCTGGAATAGTGTGATGACTACGTTAGGTGTCTAGGGTATGTGTATGATGAAGTGTAAGTCACAACAACAGACAGATAAACAATTTAATTTAATCCACTACTCTTGACAACAATGTGACACTCACATACATATAACACTCTATGAGAATATCTTAAGGAGTCACTGATAACTTTTCAAATAACAATATGTATTCATGGTTATCATAAAGGTATATGTGTCCTGATTCAAATACAAAGGAACCAGGAATCACAATCAATTTTAATTACAAGTTATGTACAGAATGTATTAATATGAATATTGTAGTGACATATCTTATTACAAATATCCTATGTGTGTCAGTTGTGTAGTAGTAAAATGAGGTAATACTGGTTTTGTTTTGTTCAAGCTCTGTTGGTATTTGGCATCATGACTTCAATAGTTTGTCTTAAGGAAACTAGTATCGGAGATGTTCTCAGTTCCTGATATTAAGACAATTAAATTCCCCTCTGAATGTTATTTTTACAAAGTTATTTCAAGATGAGGGGGCATAATGTTGAGCTCAGCTGGCCAAATCAGCTTATCTTGAGTGATGGCGGCAGGAAAGGACTCCTCTGCTCGAATTCTCCTCTGGGCTCTGGAGACACCTCACTGATAGCTAAATGAACCAAGGAGTATGCTGTCCGACTCTGGATTCAGCAAAGCTCTGACCAGGTGCTGCTCAGTACCATCAAGACCACGGTCCCTGTAAACAAGAAGGATGTACCTTCTACTTCATAACTAATTGATACTCTAGTTCTACACGGAGCACAATACAACACAAACATTGAGTTCAGAGCGTTAGGCCAACTGTCAGCTTCATCTGAAATACTTTATACCAGTATTTACCTCCTTAATGGTTACCACGCCTCTGCACTTCCAGCATTATTTCTGTCTAATCAATCATCCAGGTGTCAGTGTACTATTTGGCCATTCCATGCCGTTTTACTTCCCTCCGACACCCTCTGTTCAGGCTGGAGCATTATAGGCTTTATCTCTTGTTTGCCACTGAACTACACATATATATACAGGCATAAATTAACAATTTACATTCAATTTTCATTAAAAGATACTGAATGGTTCAAGCTTACCACAATTTCATGGAAATAAACACAGATACGTTGATTAGCAATGAATTCTGGCACAATTACTGGCACAAATTCCCATCTGCTTATGTTCCAGGCTTTTATTTTAGCAAAAATGTGAGCTGGCTTCAACGCACTGTCGCTTTATCAAGCTTATTTGCACTAGTGGTCTCGAACTAACGCTCCTAAGTGAGTATATCAGCGAGTCTAGCCAATGAGGCCACGTTTCGACAAGTGTTTGAAAAAAAATGTTACCTTCCTACGTCTCCCTAACAACCAAGATAGTATTTATAGCCCGACCAATCGTGGTTACCAACGGGCTGATCACCCGTTTGCCAGTCACTTCGATTACGGAAACAACAGCAAATGGATTGATTTGCCGTTGCCCTAAAGACGCCAATAGGCGTGATGGGAAACAATGGCAAAGAAAACCTATCTGCTGTTGCCCTAAGACGCCACTAGGCGTAATGGCCACTGACTGCTTTGACGGTCGGTGGCTAAGGATGGAAGAAGAAGAAGAAGAATCGTGGTTAGTCTTTCATTTGTTGCGCTCCAATCAATTTGGAGTTTACAGGGTAGGCTATTTATGTAACGTAAGGTTTTTTTCAAACACGTTATAAAAAAATTGTATGAGCAGAAATGATTCCATGCTGTCAGGCATCCCCACTATTTTATTTTGGGTATAATTTATTAATTCCTGGACTATTTGCGTAACGTTTTACATATTCTCCGTCAGCAAGCCCCAAGGAACCCAAATATCCAAATTTAAAAGAGCTACGTGGCTGCGTTCAAAATATGTATTTTCTACCTCCTGTTTCGAAGATGTGCTGTCTGGGTACTGTTATGTTTTCAACCGTAAACCCATCTAATGTTATCTTTTCTAATAAGCGTTTTTTATGATTTTAAAACCTAACTCTGGGAAGGGTAGTGTATTTTATCACTGTTCGTCTGAAAAAAAGTTAGTGCATGTAGTCTTACACGCGTGATGGCAGCATTTGTGTATCGCGCGAAGCGTGTTGCATGCGTTCCTGATTTTCAGCCCTCCCTTCTCTCTTTATCCTTTAGTCCATCTGTTCGTTCGTTTTGGTAACGCAGTATAATTAATGTTAGGATTAATTTAGGTCATTACGCAGTCTGCCTCTCAATGTTTTTCCAAGAAATACAGCACACGTTTCATTGAAGAAAGCGGGTATAATACAGTAAGCTTTTACTATCAACGTGAAAGCGTTACAATTTGCAGACGAAGCAGAAAACGAGGGGAATTTCGAGTACCTTCTTTGTGACAGCACTGTTATTTACCATTGCTCTTTTCTTTATTAATTTTATTTGTTAGGTTTCATATTTACTTGATAATTTATATATGTGGATTAGAATATTCCACGACAATGATGAGGTTGCCAACCCTATACATGGCCTCATATTAGTCACCTTGTACGACATGCCTGAGAGAGCAGTAGTTCTTTCTTTGTCTCATTAGAGACCCCAGGGAATTATGGGGTGGTGTTATAACGACATCTCAAAATAATAAACAAATCTGCAAGCATCATGAAATGTCCAAAATAATAAGATACAATTAGATTATGTATATGTCATTCAGCTTTAAAACATTCAACAGAGATTTATGCTTTTAAATTTGCCCTCCATCCAGTTTCAGAGACAAGATAGAGGCAAGAGATGTTGCAACTGAAATCCAAAGTATTCTAATCCAGATGGGGGTTGTGCCCAAAAGAGACTCCTTACAGTCAGCTCATTACCCTATGCCTGGGAAAACCTCCAGAAAAGGTTCAGCAATCTCAGACAGCTTCTCTGAGGAACATAAACTAGAATTAAACAAGAATGAGCGGTGAGCTTCAGTGGTATTTTAGTGTAAAAGGTAAAGGTAGACCCGTATCAGATGCTGGCTGAGTGAAGTGTTAGAGACTTCACTATACTAGGTCCAGTTTTGTGGGGTAAGGTGATCAGTTCCCTTACTCACTGCCTCTGCTTTCACTTATTCAAGAGTAGAGTCAAGTACCCATTTGCAGTTGGGTAGACTGGAGAGAAACGCTACCAGATTTTGAACCTGGAGTCTGATTGACCGAGTGGTTAGAGCATTTGCCTGACATGGCAGAGATACTGGGTTCTGCCACATAACGTGCACAGTTTGGCATGTTATTTGCCTGTTTGGTTATAGTTCGATTTCCTAATGTCTCCCTATAACACTATAAAAAAAAAACTTATTTTGTGCTTTTATGATTTAAAACACTTCAAAAAGTTCTTCAGCAGATTTATATTTATTTTTGTTTATGCATTAATTTCTCATACATCTCCATGTTTACTCAACATAAGAGAAATGAACACACCAAAAGGAACAGCAGGCAAAAAAAAAAAAAACAGCTGAGGGCTATCACCACTGGGGTGTAGTTCCCATGGTCATTCATGACTGAAGGGGCTACTAACCTGTACTCCATGTTTACTGCCTGTTTTTAAACATCACGTATGGGAAACAAATTGGCATTTATTTTAATGCCTGGGTAAATCTAAAAAACTGGATGGGATAGAAAAAGTTAATTAAACAGAAATTTATTAGATGAAAGAAGGGGAGTTTGTGAATAATATTATTTTTTAGACGAAAGAAGGGGAGTTTATGAATAATATTATTTATTAGATGAAATAAGGGGAGGTTGTGATAATATTATTTATTAGATGAAAAAGGGGAGTTTGTGAATAATATTATTTATTAGAAGAAAGAAAGGGAGTTTGTGATAATATTATTTATTAGATGAAAGAAGGGGAGGTTGTGATAATATTATTTATTAGATGAAAGAAGGGGAGGTTGTGATAATATTATTTATTAGATGAAAAAGGGGAGGTTGTGAATAATATTATTTATTAGAAGAAAGAAAGGGAGTTTGTGATAATATTATTTATTAGAAGAAAGAAAGGGAGTTTGTGAATAATATTATTTATTAGATGAAATAAGGGAAGTTTATGAATAATATTATTTATTAGGTGAAAGAAGGGGAAGTTGAGAACACACTGACGACCCTTGTAGCTCTTGTGTGTCATTTTCATGTGTGTGTCTGTAGAATTATGATCAAGAAGGGAGGCAATGGTTGTAATATTTTGTAATAATATTGTTTATTGCCCTTTCAGGCCACTATTACTTTTAGAAGTATGCCGTCTGTGCCTTGAGTTGGACCTTCATGAGCTGGCCTTGACTTGTATTAGTGCCATGAAACAATGTGATGCCAGGGTAATGAAATAACTTATATTATTAAATACAGTTTTATTTATATAAATGTTTGAAAAACATTTTGTTTTTATACTGTATACACTAAGTTATATCGTACAAGATGACTAATTCGAGGTTTTGAATAGGGCTGGCAGTTTCAACATGTAAAACAAATAGCCACAGAAAGTACCATTGCAGAAGTATTCAAATGCTCTGTACAGGCTTCCTGCTAGGGGACCAGCTTCCGTGATGGTTCCATGCTCTGTAAGTAGTGTAATGGAGAATAATGATGATGATGATGATGATGATAATAACATAAATTGCTTTAAGTTTTAAAAAAAGGTAAATTGTTTTCCTTAAATCAGCATATTGATTTTTTTTTTTTTTTTGGATGTATTTTTATCCAACCCCAAATGGGTACCAGAGCAACTCTGGGAAGGTTAAGGCGGCCGGCGTGATGCCAACCACATCACCCCTCGTGTGCTGACGGTCAAGATAATATGGTCCTAACACCATATTCCCAATATGCCTCAATGGGCGTGTAACGGGTTCCTGTACCTTTTTTTTTTTTATCCAACTGCAATTCTTATATTTGTAAATCTTGGGTGACCTGTCAGAAGATAATAAAAGGTCAGACATAAATTGATATTAGAAGAAATGAAATATGTTGTATGCACATTTAATTTGCATTTCCTATATGTTTTCAGTTTCTTCTCATGCCATGTGGTCATTTTGTCAAGGTGTTTCTCTCTCTCTCTCTTTTTTCTTCATCTCTCTATGTGAGTTGTATTTTACTTATTGTTACACAGTTCTCTAATTTTCTTTTCTCACAATATATGCAAAGAATTTTGACAGTCTGTACTTTATCACATTGATTCTCTGAACTTTTCATTGGGCTGTCCAAGATATGTGCTGCATATTTTTTAAGAACCACATCTTTGATGCCTTGTTTGATTTTCACCTGCAATAACCTGAAAGGTAGAAATGAATATAGAAAATATGATAGACATTAAAACACCACTGGAACTACAAAAGTTAATAAAACATTACTTCTCAAAAGCAAAAGCTAAAATTTAAAAATAAGGTTGCTCCCTGCACTTTACAGAGCCGACCATTTGCCAAGCCAGTAGCTGTACTGTAGCAGACTTCCTCAGAATAATATGGAGTTTGCAGAATTGACACAAACAAACCCCCACCCAGTAATAAATACATGCCAGGGTGGGCGCAGTCCAGCTTGTGAGCACCACAACAATCTGAACAAAAAAACCTAAAATGCAAAAACACCATAGAGAGGAATAATATAGTACAGTACATGCAATACACGATCAAGAAATATATCATACAAAATAAAAAGTGTCTGGATATAACCAACAGTCCCATGTTTATGGTAAATGGTTGAAAGGGTGTGAAAAGAATTGCTTTCATTATCATCCTTTCCCTTTTTTGCTTATGGAGCATGGAGTCACCACTGCTGCTGGTACCTTTGCATGATGTCTGCATGAAAGCATTAATGTAGTCATACATCAGTAGCTACTGCTGTAGTGGAGTGGTGTTAGAGACTTCACCATACTAGGTTCAGCTTTATGAGGTGGGGTGACCAGTTGCCTTCCTTGCTATCTTTGCCTTCCCTAACACAAGATCAAAAGTAGATACCCATTTACAGCTTTGTAGATTGGAGCATGACACTATCAGGTTTTGATCCTGGAATCAGTAACTATGCCATGAAATGAAAGCGCTTCTAACCGCTTAGCCAGTCGGATGCCATTTGATCATGCAAAACTGTAACATGCACTAAATATGAAAAAAGAAGCAACACTTTCCTTATCGCTGCCTTTTTTCAAGGGCTAAATCTAAATAGAATTAACCTGAACTTATGATACAATTAGACTTATAGCATTAACTTAACTCATCAAATCTGATTTGATCACACCAGCTTGTATGCTGCCAGATACACCCATCAAATCCACCATTCCGTATACACTTTCTCTCTTTAAATTTTCACCTTCACATAGTACTGACTAGTAATATCTCACTTCTCTGCATTTTTCCAAACCAAACTCAGACAAATTTACCATCTAGTCTTATACCTCACATTTCATCCTAATAACTCCATTATCTACTCGGTCTTTGTACCAAACTATGATACTTTTTCTTTTACATGGTACACTCTCAGATATCAACTTCAATATGTTCAAAGAAGGCAGTGGTCAGCTTGAGGCTATTTATATCTCCATAGAGCTTTTCCAGAAATGGTACTGGTGATGGCCACATGTGCTTTCTCTGTGATCTCCCCTTGTCAAGATGGCGACTTAAATATTGACATTTATGATTTTCTACTTTTTTGTATAGACCAGACAAAAAGAGACACAACACTGCTGCATTAAAGGTAGGCTGGGGACAGTCAGTGGCTAAGGAAGGCAACCTGACAGAAATGCCTGTTGAAATAGTGTGCCCTGGACATCATGCTTAATGAAACAGTGCAGTATACTTAGCTTGATGATGACAACTATGATACTAAAAGCATTAAATATTAATATTCTTCTGTATAATCAGGAACCAAGTTATCATCTAGAGCTTGAGTTTGTTGAATGTGAATTTATGATGGACAGTTTGGGAGACAAGAAGGAGACATATCAAAAGTCAGTTGTAGAGGTAAGTGTTATGTGCCATTCACACATACTTATTGCCATGTTACATCTTTACCTGTCAGTTGAGCAACTTTTATCATAAAATGCCTCGTCTAATAAGATACTTCCACATATTTTTATTGTCTTTCATCTCCATCTAATGAATGTCTGATGGGAGAAGAAATGAAGGTAACATACCAGCATTAGAAACTATATAACATTTAGGCATAACAGTTAAACCATTGTACCCACACAGAGATAGGAGAAGAAATAAAGAAAACAAAAATTACCACAAGGCAAAGACACAGGAGATAACAAAATACTTGGCTGAAAATAACCTGATGACTGATGAAGTGGAGTGTGTTCAAATGTCAGCAAGATGAACATAAAAAAACAGTACATCAAATCAGAAGATCTCTTCCAAAATAGCTTAGTAATTTCTAGCTTAGTATTAGTGCAATTTTAACATAGGTCATAATGGGTTAGGATAAAAGCAGGAATGGACCATCATGGAGTTATGTACTGACTTCCCTCTGAGTTTTGTCTACCTGAACTTGTTTACATTTTCTGCTGACACTTATCATATTTTTACAAACAACATTGAACTATATTATAAGACAGTGGACATTGAACTAGTAGTATTAGCTGAACTAGTAGTATTAGCTGAACTAGTAGTATTAGCCGAACTAGTAGTATTAGCCGAACTAGTAGTATTAGCCGAACTAGTAGTATTAGCCGAACTGGTAGTATTAGCCGAACTGGTAGTATTAGCCGAACTGGTAGTATTAGCCGAACTGGTAGTATTAGCTGAACTAGTATTAGCTGAACTAGTAGTATTAGCTGAACTAGTAGTATTAGCTGAACTAGTAGTATTAGCTGAACTAGTAGTACTAGCTGAACTAGTAGTACTAGCTGAACTAGTAGTACTAGCTGAACTAGTAGTACTAGCTGAACTAGTAGTACTAGCTGAACTAGTAGTACTAGCTGAACTAGTAGTACTAGCTGAACTAGTAGTATTAGCTGAACTAGTAGTATTAGCTGAACTAGTAGTATTAGCTCCTTCAATCATGACTGACAGTGAGAATGCATCCCTGAGGTGATAGTCTTCTGCTGTTTTTTTCCTAGAGTTTCTTTTGGCATGTTATTTTCTCTTCTGCTTGCTGTGAGAGTTTCTTTTGGCATGTTATTTTCTCTTCTGCTTGCTGTGAGAGTTTCTTTTGGCATGTTATTTTCTCTTCTGCTTGCTGTGAGAGTTTCTTTTGGCATGTTATTTTCTCCCTATGTCCCAGTCTTGACATATGGATGCGAGTCATGGGCAATGACTACAACCCATAAAAGCCAGATCCAAACCTCAGAAATGAGGTATCTGAGGAAGGTGGTTGAAGTAACAAGAAGAGACATGGTATGCAACCAGACAATACGTCAAGGCCTAAAATGCCACCCCCTACAGACCCAAGTAGAACAGTCCCAACTAAGATGGTTTGGCCATGTCTGCAGAATGGGAGAAGATCGGCTACCACGACAAGCATGGGAAACAAAGAGCCAGGGATCCAGACCCCCAGGACGACCCAGACTCCGCTGGGAGGACAACATTAGAATTCTTTGAAGGACCGAGGACTAGAATGGAACCAGGCCAGGAGGAAGACAGCCGATAGAATAGTCTGGCGCTCTCTCTTCCAAACCTCTACACCTCACGGTAGAAGGGGAACGACTAAGTAAGTATGTTATTTTCTCTTCTGCTTGCTGTGAGAGTTTCTTTTGGCATGTTATTTTCTCTTCTGCTTGCTGTGAGAGTTTCTGAGGAGGGGTCTTTGAAGAGACAAAGAGGTTTGGCATGTTATTTTCTCTTCTGCTTGCTGTGAGAGTTTCTTTTGGCATGTTATTTTCTCTTCTGCTTGCTGTGAGAGTTTCTTTTGGCATGTTATTTTCTCTTCTGCTTGCTGTGAGAGTTTCTTTTGGCATGTTATTTTCTCTTCTGCTTGCTGTGAGAGTTTCTTTTGGCATGTTATTTTCTCTTCTGCTTGCTGTGAGAGTTTCTTTTTGCCCAACCTGAGGTGGTGCCATAGGCAGCATTACCACTTGGTGCGATCGACAGCTTTATTCTCCCAGGCTGCTGAATCTGTGCCATCTGCTAGTTGTCTGTAGAAGATATCTTTAGGGATGCAACCATCTTCTATGCGGTGGACATGGCCAAGCCAGTGTAGTCTGTGCTATCTAAGCAGTGTATACATTTCGGTAACTGCTACTTCCCGTGTTGTGCCGACACCATGGGGTGAAGCTGGAGTGGGGTCCTCTCCAGGGCACAATTTGGGCACAGTTATTAGGAAATGAAGCTGTTGCCCATGCAGCATGTTCCCCCTCTCCACATAGCCGGTAGGTCCAAAGAAACAGCAGTAGCCGTTACAGTTTGGTACCAGCCACATGGAACTAGAATACTGTTTCTAATTAACTTCACAGAAGGCAGTTCTGCTTTGTTGTTTCTAGTGGACACGTCAGTTAACAGAGCTGTGTAGTTCCTGGAGGGGTCTTTGAAGAGACAAAGAGTTCCTGGAGGGGTCTTTGAAGAGACAAAGAGTTCCTGGAGGGGTCTTTGAAGAGACAAAGAAAGAACAGGACTACTCCAACCTCAAGCATGTCCTACTAGGCAACTAATATAAGATTGTGCATGGGCCTGGCAACCTGATCATTTAAAATATATTGCTACAAAAATAACCACTGCTTCAAGAGCATGTGTGCTTGATGCAGGTTTCCTGCAAGGGGACCTGCTGCAATGGTGGCTCCATGCTTCAAAGGTGCACACAGAAAAATGATGATGATGACAGCAATAACAACTAAACTAAAGTTTAAAAAAAGTTTTTTTTTTTTAAAGTCAAATATGAAAGGGCTCAATCAGAAATATAAACTTTATTATTGCTTGAGAGGCTCAAGCAATAATAAAGTTTATATTTCTGATTGAGCCCTTTCATATTTGGCATTTAAAATACCTAGAGAGAAGTCACATCTGTGTAATAGTGGTATTACATTTCTAGCATTAAAATGCTTATACTTGTACTGTTTGACACTATGGCACGGAAGGAAGTCAACAAAGGAATTTACAAACAGTACTGAGATGGAAGTTGTGGAGAGACATGATCACCGATGCCACCAGTCTTGGTACTTGAAGATGTTGAAGAAGAAGATACTGTTTGACAATGTGAATTAGCTAATCTGACAATTTGGCAATGGAATTCTGAATATATAACGTATGCCACTGATACAAGAAAATTATTCTTATTATTAAAATAACTGTAATAAATATAGTATTAAACACTTTGATTTTATTAGTGATTGTTTTCATTTTTAATTTTAGTTTCAGCTTTGAGTAGATAATGATATTCTACTTTCAGACTCGTGTTCAGGCGGTCAAGAGATGTGAAGAAGCAGTCATGAATTCAATTAGACTAGGTGACCCTAAAGTGATACAGGTTGGTTGTGTGACCCTGTGGAATCTGTGCTTGCCACTTTTGCAGCCTAATCTAAGACATTGGGTGCATAAACCACTGACCCTGGTTACTGAGGCTTTAGAAAATATTGACAGGTAAATTAATTCAAATTTACTTTACTTACTTACATAGTCGTTCCTCTTCTACTGTGAGGTGTAGAGGTTTGGAAGAGAGAGTGACGTTGTTGCTGTTGATTAACTAGGGCTGCTAAGCTCGTCGCTGTTTAGCAGTCAATGTCAAGCTGAAGAATTTACGTGTTCTGCAGCTGTTGAATGGTGCTGTATAGAGTGTTTGTGATGTTGGGGAGCCCGGCAAGTGAGTAGCACACGCTGAACTGTCTCATACAAATGGGTACAGTTGCAGCAATTAGGGTCATGTGTGGGGTTTAATTTGTTTAAGTGTTTGTTGAGTCTGGTGTGTTCTGTTTTTAGTTAGAATATTGTGCTCTGCTCCTTACGTTGTAGGTTATTAATGTTGTCATTTTTGTTGGGATGGGCCATTTCTTTATACAAGGCACATCCAGTAGACCCTTTTGCCCATCGGTTCAGCTATTCCTCTTTGAAGTTGTTTTGGAGTATTCGTTTAGCTGTCTGCGTGTCAGCTGGAGTGTTTGTTTGAACCATGCTTGCTCCTAGTTTTGCTAGTCTGTCTGCTTAATCATTGCTAGGTATGTCTCCGTGCCCTGGTATCCACTGGAGAGTGACTGTGATGTATTTTGTTAGCAGACTGTCAATTGTTTTGGCCAGATGTATTATTTCTTTATTTTCAGTTTGGAGGTATTCTTCTAAAGCCTGAAGTGCTGATTTTGAATCAGTGAAGATTATGATATCTGAGGGCATATGGACTTCTTGTTTGAATTGGCTGTCTATTGCTGTGTGGTGTTTATTGCTGTAATCTCTGTTTGGTAGTTAGTACAGAATTCTCCGCATGGTTCATATATTTCTAGTGTGCTGCCATTTGGGTATTTCACATACGCTCCAAGTCCAGCATTTATGGTGGCCTTGAATGCTGAGCCATCTGTGTATGCATGTATTGGTAGCTATCTATAGTCTCTAAAGTAGCTGTTTTAAGTAATATAAGTTTATAAACTAATAAAACGGTATTGAATCAGTTTTACAAATAACAGTTCACATGAGACAAGGGACGTTTCGGGTTTTACCCTTCGTCAGCCACAAACAGGTGACAGACAAAAATTACATATAGGTACTACAAAACTATACGATTGCTGTGAGAGTTTCTTTTGGCATGTTATTTTCTCTTCTGCTTGCTGTGAGAGTTTCTTTTGGCATGTTATTTTCTCTTCTGCTTGCTGTGAGAGTTTCTTTTGGCATGTTATTTTTCTCTTCTGCTTGCTGTGAGAGTTTCTTTTTGGGGCATGTTATTTTCTCTTCTGCTTGCTGTGAGAGTTTCTTTTGGCATGTTATTTTCTCTTCTGCTTGCTGTGAGAGTTTCTTTTGGCATGTTATTTTCTCTTCTGCTTGCTGTGAGAGTTTCTTTTGGCATGTTATTTTCTCTTCTGCTTGCTGTGAGAGTTTCTTTTGGCATGTTATTTTCTCTTATAGTTATTCTCTTATTATCGTATAGTTTTGTAGTACCTATATGTAATTTTTGTCTGTCACCTGTTTGTGGCTGACGAAGGGTAAAACCCGAAACGTCCCTTGTCTCATGTGAACTGTTATTTGTAAAACTGATTCAGTACCGTTTTATTAGTTTATAAACTTATATTCCTTACCAGTTTTACTGCAGCCCCTTAATTTATTAGCTGTTTTAAGTACTGTTGGGTTCGTGTCTCTTGTTAGTGTGCTATCCATGAGTGTGATTTTTATTATTGAAAGTTTTAACTCTTTTCTGGGATAAATGACTGGGTACTGTTCGATTATTTCTCGTGTCTGTGGGAGGTGGTGTTGTTCTGCTATAGTTGTTGCTACTTGTAGTGGTGACTTTTGTTTTAGTCTCCAAATGGGCTTCCAGTTTTCAACCAGTTGTCTGTTTGGATGGTCTTTTCTCATTCTTCTACAGCACTCTGTAGCTTCCAGAACATCACGTTTATGTCGAAGGTCCATTGGTTCTACGTTTGCATCAATTTCACAAGCAGCTGTTGGTGTGGTTCTCATTCCCCCACTTATGAACCTTAGAGCTTGGTTTTGGACTTTGCCTAACTCTGCTTGTGTGGTTTTGCTCATTGCCGACTGCAGCAAAAGTTGTTATCCATGACTGATCGGACATATCCCAGGTACAGCTGTCTGAGATTTCCTTTGTCTGCTCCCCAGTTAGTGTTTGCAAGATGTTTAACTAGGTTCAGGCGTCTACTGGCCTTATCTTTCATTTTGTGCATGAAGGTATTGAGGAGTAGCTGTCTGTCAAGCTCCACTCCTAAGTAAGCTGGATTTTCTTCTCTGGACAGTAGTTGTCCATTGAGTTTTAGTTGGTACACCTTCTTGCTTTCCTTGATGCTCCTGGTGAAAATTGTGTATACGGTTTTCTGGGTGTTTATTTTTAGTTTCCAGAGCCTGTAATACACAGCTATTGTGGCTAGGGCTCTGTTTAGTTTTGCTTGCACCAGTTTTCTGTATTTTTCAACTGTCCAAATGAGCAGGCCATCTGCATACAGTGCCCCAACTCTGGTTCACTTTGGGGCACTGTACGAAGGATGGTTGCCGACCGAGCAAAGTGGAATCATTTTGTTGTTGCCCTACAAGACGCCACTAGACGTGATGGCCACTGACTGCTTTGACGGTCGGCGGCTAAGGATCAAAGAAGAAGAAGAATCTGCATACAGTGTTTTTGATACCTTCAAGAAGGGAGGAAGGTCATTTATGAAGATAAGGAAGAGGGTGCAACTTAGTGCTGACCCATGCGGCAATCCCTCCTCCAGTGTTTTCTGGGTGGATTTAGTGCTCTCTATTGTTGTTTGTATTGTTCTGTTACTTCAGAAGGCTTTAATCCAGATATATATTTTTCCATGTATGCCCATTTTTGTCATTTTGGTGAAGAGCCCCTGCCTCCATACTGTGTCGTATGCTTGCTGCAGATCAATGAATACAGCTGTTGTGTGCTTACCCTCTTGGAATGCATCTAAGGTTTTTTGCACAAAATGAAAGAGTTAGTTGTCTGTTTTGCAACCTTTTCTGAAGTCTGCCTGACTATCATTAATGACTTTATTACTTTCCAGCCACCAGTAGAGCCTGTGATTAACCATTTTCTCTGCAAATTTTCCTATTGCTGAGGTCAGTGAGACTGGTCTGTAGCTTCCAGGTTCTTCAGTTGGCTTGTTTTTCTTTAGAATTGGTTTGATATTTGCAGTCAGCCGAGCTTTAGGGAGTGTGCTTTCTTTCCATGTTCTGTTAATGAAGTTTAAGAGTACTAACTTTGCAACTGGACCTAGGTTTAGTATCATTTCATTGGTAATTTTGTCTGGTCCTGGAGCTTTCTTGGTCTTTAATTTTTGTAGTGCGCTATTCATTTCGTGGATGGTGTACTCAGTTTCAAATAGTGGAATGCTTGATTTAGCAGCTCTCTGTTATGTTTTTGTTATGTTCTTAATTGTTTTGTCTAGCTGTTTTCTGTGATTTGTTTTGCTGACATTTGCATAGTATTTGTTAAACGTTTCTGCCTTTTTCTTGTTGTTTGTTAAGATGTTTCCTCCAGTTCTTAGTGGTTTTGGGTTGCTCTTCTTTCCTGTTCCATCAAGACAGTGCAGGAGCTTCCATGCTTTGTTTCCCTTCATTCTTTAAGTCCAGACTTTCACATGTTTTTGTCCATGCTTCTTTCTTTGCTTTCTTATTGTGATATCTTACCTGTGCTGTGAGCTTGTTATAAATTATTTTGTTGGCTCTGTTGGGTTCTTTTTCCACCTTTCTTCTGGCTTGTCTGCGCTCTTTAACAATCTTTTCTAGTTCTGGAGTCCAGAAATGGCTGAAACGTTTGTGCTGCCTTTTGGTATTGTTATGTTTGCTATTTCAGGTATAGTCTTTGTGATATTGTTGTATGTATTCTCTACTGTATCTAATATGCCAATGCTGCTGAATCTGCTATCTGAAAGTGTTGCATATGTTGTCCAGTTAGCCCTTTTGTAATTCCAGTAGATCTTTCTCTTTTGTCTGGATTTATTCTGTCTGTCTATACTAATTAGTATTTGCCTGTGGTCACTTCCAATATCTTCCAGGACTGTGTAAGTGCAAGTGTCTGCACTTTCAGCAGATACCATGGTAAGATCAGATCTGCTGGCCGTGCCTGAAGCTCTGTGCAAAAGAGTGGGTTCTGACCTTTTGTTCTGTTGTAGGATCAGGTTGGACGTGTTGCAGATTTCTTCTACTTCACTGCCTCTTTTGTTGTATGTTTTATATCCCCATGATGGTGAATGGGCATTGAAGTCTCCAGCTATTATAGTTCTCTGATATGTGGTATACTGGATATTGATGTTTCCTGCAGATGTTGGGGGGCAGTAAACATTATAGATGGTGTATTTGTTTCCCACTCGAAAAGCAGCGGCTGGGAGACTTTTTCAGGCCATAAATCGTGGATTCCTCAGCAAGAAAGAGGTTGGTAAGAAAACGAAGATGGCTGTATACCGCTCCACCTATGTCCCAGTCTTGACATATGGATGCGAGTCGTGGGCAATGACTACAACCCACAAAAGCCAGATCCAGAAATGAGGTATCTGAGGAAAGTGGTTGAAGTAACAAGAAGAGACATGGTCCGCAACCAGACGATACGTCAAGGCCTAAAATCCCACCCGCTGCAGACCCAAATAGAACAGTCCCAACTGAGATGGTTTGGCCATGTCTGCAGAATGGGAGAAGATCAGCTACCACGACAAGCATGGGAAACAAAGAGCCAGGGATCCAGACCTCCAGGACGACCCAGAGTCCGCTGGGAGGACAACATTAGACAATCTTTGAAGGACCGAGGACTAGAATGGAACCAGGCCAGGAAGAAGACAGCTGATAGAATGGTCTGGCGCTCTCTCTTCCAAACCTCTACACCTCACGGTAGAAGGGGAACGACTAAGTAAGTAAGTATTTGTTTCCTCTGAACCAGCAGTGAACTTGCTGCATGTCTATGTCACCACTGCTGGGGATGTTTCGTACATCTGCTTGAATGTCATTTCTTATGAGTGTCATAAGTCCTTGACATTTCTTGCATGTGCAGCAATACTGGGTGTATCCAGGGATGTTAAAGGTTTTTCTGGGTGGAATGATTTCCTGGAGTACTGCAGTATGGATCTTGTTATCATTTAATATTTTGAGCAGTTCTTCTTTCTTGTTTTGTATGCCTGCAATGTTGATTTGTAATATGTTTATGTTCCCAGTAGTAGACTTTTCGCAAGCAGCCTGGGGTGTCAATGCTCTGCGCGGACCTTGTTTACCGAGGCGATGCCGAGCTCGTATGGTGAAAATATGGTTGTGCTTGGCATTATCTTCAAAATAGACCTAGATCTTTCCTGTGGCTTTTATGCCATTCCGCAACATATTGAGCTGGGAGCCCTGAGCTCCAGTCTTTCCCAGGCAATTTATCCTGGCTTGGCATGCATCCAGAGGGCCCTACATCTGGTTTTAAGTTAGCAGTTGGGGATAGGTTAGGTGGCATACATGCCACACTTAAAGGTTTACCCATAATCTGTACGGGGTGTTTGCGTTTTCAGATGTGTACGGGCCGTACACGGGTCTGTACGGGTTTTTTCGCCTTATTATTAAATATACATATAAATCTTGTGCCACTACACAATTTGCGTCATGAGATTCGGCGAGATTTTAAGCCAAGTGGATAAAAAAAAAATAACCAATGAAAATCAAGCTGCCTATTTTTCAATTGCCGCGGGATGTGCGTGGCGTGTTCATTCACAATTTTTCGCTAAAGCTAGCGCGAGGTTACTGATTATTTGAACGATTACGCAGCACTGAAATCTTTTTTGAGTCGAGCCTATTGTTTAGGATTAATTTCCAGTTTAGTATTGGTAAGTAATTCATTTTTAAAAAAAATATTACAATAACATTGTTTAGATGAAGTTAGATTTAACTGTCAGATAACTTAGGCCTATGCTTTCTTTTCCCCTAAGGTTTAGCATAATTGATTATTTACGGCTGGTAAAAAAAAAAAGGCTGATACCACTACATATTATTTGATTTCACTAAAACTTGTAGAAAGTGCGTAAGAAATGTAAATTTGAAAAAATAATACAATAGCCTACAAATTATGGGTAGCCTAATAACGTAATGACGGTCGCCGAATGCTCCGCATGTATTTTCGTACCATTTAGAGTTATAATTAGGGTTACAGCTAGGGTTAACCCTAAATCTAAATGGTACGAAAATACACGCGGAGCATTCGGCGAACGTCATTCCGATATTACCAAATTATGAAACTGAAAAGGAAAAAAAAACCACAATAGCGTGGAAAATTTACATCTTAACTCGATCAGAGAAAAGTTTATTTGGAGTTAGCCTACTTCTCTTCTTAGTTTTAATTTCGTTTCTTTAAAAAAACAATGTTATTTTGCCTTTGGTGGTCATCATTACGGTCATTCAATGATTTATAATTATTAAATAATTAATTAGCCTACTATCAATGTTTGATTGACACTAAAATTTGTATGGGAAGGTCTATTTAAAACTACCAGTTGGGCTTTAACGGCTATTCCAATTTTTGAAGTTCGGTAGAAAATATACAGGCTAATATTACGCCAGCGCTAGTTTATATTTTCATTACCAGCTTTAGCAAAAAATTTATTAGATTTTAAATTTAAGATTCCTAACCCATAATGCTTATTACTGGTCTCTTTAGGCCTGTACTTTTATAAGGCACTATAGAAAACACAGCAACTGTTCTTCATTTCAACCATAAATTGTATTAATTTTTTTCCAAGATTCTATTTCATTATATAATATTAAAATTACAAATAATTATATTTTTCAAATTGATTATTAATATTTGTATTTACTTTTTCACATTAATATTTTTTTTTTCTGTCTAGCAGGAAATATTGCATCCATCTAACAGCATGGCTGAGCCTAACTTTAAAAAAAGGAGGTTAGAAGAAGATCAACGTCGTGGGAAGTTTCAATCTGACTGGACAACTACATTCCCTGGGATTATTGAGACATCCAAATTAGGCTCTTCACATGCATACTGTAGAATATGCAATAGAGATATTAAAGTGATGGCATCTGGCTTACACGATGTGAGGGAGCATTTCAAAACAAAACTGCATGAAAGGAACTATCAGCTGAAGAACGGAAGTTCTATCAAGGCCTTCTTTACTCAGCCTCAACAAGAAGATGATAAAATAACGAGGGCTGAAGTTTTATTTGCAAATTTTATTGCTCAACACAACATAGCTGCTTCTATAGCTGACCATTTTTCAGACTTATCAGCTGAGATGTTTCCGGACAGTGCTATTGCCAAACGTTTCAAATGCAAGCGAACCAAAACAACAGCCATTATTAAAAACTGCTTGGCTCCATCTGCAACGGAGCCAGTCATCAAATTATGCAGGAAGACACCTTTCTCCTTGATGATCGATGAGTCAAATGATAGAAAAACTGACAAGCGTTTAGCTATAATGGTGAGGGTATTTGAAGATGGCATAGGACCTAGAACCAGGTTGCTGGGCATGCCGGTCGGTACTGGTGGAACCAGTGAAGCTATTTTCAGTGATATTGATGCTGTGTTCAGCGACTTACAAATCCCATGGATTAACTGTATAGGTTTTGCAAGTGACAACTGCAATATAATGGTTGGCAAATCAAACTCTGTACTAACGCGAATCAAGAGCAAGAACCCTGATGTGTTTAGTATAGGGTGTATTTGCCACCTTGCAAATCTTTGTGCCAAGGAGGGTATAAAGCAGCTGACTATTCCTGTTGATGACCTTTTGATAGATATCTTCTATCATTTTGAGCATAGCTCAAAACGGAAAAAATCATACAGAGAGTTTCAACTGTTTACAGGAGTGGATGCACTAGACATACTAAAGCACTGCCAGACTCGCTGGCTTTCTTTGCAGAAAGTAGTGGACAGAATTTTAAATCAATATTCTGCTCTATCTTCATATTTCGAGAGCCACGACGATATGGAAAAACCATGCCGTGTCAAAAACATTCATCAGTTACTAAAATCACCACTGACCCAGATGACTCTACGTTTTCTCCAATTTGTGCTACCTCTGTTGACTGAATTTAACAAATTGTTTCAGACAGATGAGTCCCAAATAGGTGGTATGATGGATGAAATGGATCGTCTGCTACGAAAATTTATTGTCAAATTTGTAGAGATGAAATATGTAAAAGAGGTGAAAGATATAAGATTGTTAAAGTATGCTGAACGTGATCTACAGCATGATGACCATACACTTGCTGTTGGTCTGTCCAACAGGACATTACTGGAAGAGTTAGATATAAGTTCTCAAGTGAGAAATTCATTTTTCAGAGATGTGAGGAACTTTTATGTTGCTGTTGTGAAAAAGATATTGGATAAATTTCCATTTGAGAATGAAGTCCTTAAGGATATCAAAATTCTTGATCCAGCCTTTAAAGACACAGTTCAATATACAGCAATCTGTAAGCTGGCCAACACTTTTGCACCACATTTAGACCAAGAGGTGTTAAAGGATGAATTTGAAGATTATTGTTTGCTGCCTGATGAATGTATTTCAAGATTTGACGCTGGACAAAAAAGAAGCTTTTCTAGGTACTGGCTTGACATAATCAACCTGAAAACTAGCACTGGTCGTACACGATTTCCCAGTCTGGCAGTCATAGTGAAACGCTTATTGACATTGCCTCACAGCAATGCTGACTGTGAGAGGTCTTTCTCTATGATGAAAAAGATTCACACGGACTGCAGAAATAGACTAAATGATGATACAGTCACAGCATTTCTACAATGCAAAATAAATTCTAACTCTTGTTGTTTAGGTTTTAAAGCAAGTGAAGACATGCTTAAAAAGGCAAAGGCCGCATGTCACTATGATGGTGCAGAACCATCTAATTGAATATACTTTTACATGAATAAACTCTTTTGTTACGTTTTTCAGTCTTTGTACAGGTTTTGCGGGTCTTTGTACAGGTTTTGCGGGTCTTTGTACAGGTTTTTTTAATTTTTTGTACAGGTTTTTCATCTCTGAGGTGTGGCATGTATGGCAATCTTTGAAGGACCGAGGACTAGAATGGAACCAGGCCAGGAAGAAGACAGCTGATAGAATGGTCTGGCGCTCTCTCTTCCAAACCTCTACACCTCACGGTAGAAGGGGAACGACTAAGTAAGTAAGTATTTGTTTCCTCTGAACCAGCAGTGAACTTGCTGCATGTCTATGTCACCACTGCTGGGGATGTTTCGTACATCTGCTTGAATGTCATTTCTTATGAGTGTCATAAGTCCTTGACATTTCTTGCATGTGCAGCAATACTGGGTGTATCCAGGGATGTTAAAGGTTTTTCTGGGTGGAATGATTTCCTGGACGTGTTGCAGATTTCTTCTACTTCACTGCCTCTTTTGTTGTATGTTTTATATCCCCATGATGGTGAATGGGCATTGAAGTCTCCAGCTATTATAGTTCTCTGATATGTGGTATCAGTTTATAAAATAACTAAAGCTATCAGTGGAAAACGAGGTGCAAACAACATAACGTTAGTAAGAGACAAGCAAGGAAATCTCATCACCACAGCACAGGGGCAGGAAACAAGGTGGGCAGAGCACTTCAGAGAAACACTGAATAAGGAACCACCAGAGACTCAGCTGAATGTTCCTGAGGCTGAAAGTGACTTAGACGTAAATACAGACATTCCACGAAAAGAAGAAATTATCACAGCTATCAAAAAATGGAAAAGCGCCTGGTCACGACAATCTGAATGCTGAGCTATTCAAGACAGACCCTGAACTAGCAGCAGAACTATTAGAACCACTATTTGCACAAGTCTGGGAAACTGAAACAACACCAACAGAGTGGAGTAAAGGAACAATTGTCAAATTGCCCAAGAAGGGCGACCTTGCAGACTGCAACAACTGGAGAGGAATTACCCTCCTCTCAGTTCCCAGCAAAATACTAGGCAGGATAATCATCCAGAGAATTTCAAAAGCAGTTGACCATAAACTGAGGAAAGAACAAGCGGGCTTCAGAAAGAACAGAAGATGTGCAGATCATATATTTGCCCTCAGGAACATTATAGAGCAGTGCTCAGAATGGCAGAGACAGCTGTACATTAACTTTGTTGATTTTGAAAAGGCTTTCGACAGCATACACAGGGACAGCCTATGGAAAATTCTGAGGGCTTATGGAATTCCCAGCCGCATTGTTTCCATTATAAAAAGCCTCTATTCTAACTTTACGTGCAGTGTTGGATCGAGTAATGTAACTTTCGAAGTGAAAACAGGAGTACGACAGGGATGCCCCTTATCAACAACATTATTTTTGACAGTCATAGATTGGGTGATGCGCCAGACAACAGAGGGCAGTCCAAGAGGAATTAGATGGACAACGTTTTCTACACTGGAAGATTTGGAATATGCAGATGACATTGCACTGCTCGCGCATTCACACCAACACATTCAAGACAAAACTGATAGACTGAATAAGTATGGCCAGCAGGTTGGCCTGAACATCAATCTGAAGAAGACAGAGGTCATGACACTAAATGTGGGCAATCCTGAGCCAATAACAGTAAGGAACCAGAAGTTAGAACAGACAGACACATTTACTTACCTAGGAAGCATAGTAACACCTGACGGCGGAACAAGCAAGGACATTAACAACAGAATGAATAAAGCGAGAACAGCCTTTGCTATTCTCAACAACATTTGGAAGTCTTCCCAGTACAGCACAAACACCAAATTAAGACTGTATGAGAGCTGCGTACTTTCTGTGCTTCTCTATGGTGCGGAATGTTGGAGAGTAACAGAGAAGGAAATGTCGAAACTGTCCTCCTTCCACACAATCTGCCTAAGGAAAATTCTCCGAATCTTTTGGCCAAACACCATCAGCAACCAAGAACTACTTATTCGGAGTAACCAGGAGGACATGCACACCATCATAGCTGGCAGACGCTGGAGTTGGGTTGGCCATGTCCTCAGAAGGGACCCTGATACCATCGCAAGAACAGCTATGCTATGGACCCCCGAGGGAAAGCGAAAGAGAGGCCGACCAAAAACAACTTGGCGGAGAACTGTGGAAGCTGAGATGCAAAGAATGAACCACAGTTGGGGCACTGTACGAAGGATGGCCGCCGACCGAGCAAAGTGGAATCAATTTGTTGCTGCCCTACAAGACGCCACCAGGCGTGATGGCCGCTGACTGCTTTGACGGTTGGCGGTTATGGATCAAAGAAGAAGAAGAAGACTTGTTGTTTGATGTCTCTTCTTTCTCTTATGAGGTTCCATGTGTTTTCTGTGAGCCATTCCTTCCGTTGTTTATTTCTTTTACCAAGAACTTCGTCACATATATTCCTGTATGCTTCTTGAATTGTGCACCAGTGATTATCTATACTTTCCCCTTCAAGGTTCTCCAGAGCTTCAAATCTATTTTTCAAATTTAGGTTGAACTGAACTCTTGTGTCTTTGTTCATTAGGTTCTGGGTATTATTTTTCAGGCTTGCTCTTTCTGCCCTGTCTTTGTGCGCCCTCAATGTTATCCTCAGTGATGCTAGGAGAAGTATGCTAACAAGAAGAGACTTTGTGCGCCCTGGTCCGCAACCAGACGATACGTCAAGGCCTAAAACCCACGTCAGCTCCTCTCTTTACTCTAACATCTTGTAGGCAGGCATTTCCATTTTCTTCCTATGGTGAAGTGGTCTATCTGATTTTGCGTGTTCCCATGTGGGGAGTTCCATATGGTCTTGTGTATGTCTTTGTGCGGGAAGACAGTCCCTCCGATGACCAGGTCATTCAAATCACAAAGGTTTACAAAGAGTTCTCCATTTCCATTTCCTTCCAATGTTCCTTGGAGTTTATCATAGAAATCTTGTAGGGGCATAACATTGAACAATGGTGATTTTTCTTCCGTTTCCCTGGAATCTTGCCGTTATTATCCTGGATGATATTGATTCCCATTCTATTAGTGTTTTTCTGGCTTCCTGGTGCAACCCCTTCTGTGTGCGTGTGTGGTCTTCATGCTCGTGTCCTGAATATATGACATTTTCCCCTGTATTCATCAGTTCCATTTATTCTCGTTTCTGCTAGCCCTAAGAGGTTTATTCCATGTCGTCTCGTCTCTCCAGCTACCCGTGCTGTCTTTCCGGCCTCCTGAATTGTTCGTATGTTCCAGGTGCCTGTTCTAATTTTTGCCTTGGTCGTTAGAAGTGGTGTCACCAGGTCTCTGTGTCATATGTCCCTCTTCTTCCTGACTCTGGCATTTATTTCTTTCCACAACTGTTTCAGTTTCTGTGACAAGTAGATTTTTCCGGCAGGGTTGTCAGCCTTTTTAATAATTAATTTGTTTATTATTAATGTCTAACCTGACATTGATTTTACGTGAGTATCCCTTTTTTCTTGTACAGAGACAGGTGTCCCTCGCCATTCAGGCAGATACTCGCCGATTTCGGAGGTACCCATTAGAGCTGGGTCGGCTCAGGAGCCGCCAATCCCTGGTCGACGACACTCCTTCAAATGTTCTCGCCAGTCTCGAGTTAATCCAGTCCAAATTAAGTCGACGAAAGAATACACAAGGCCGTTCTCTTGTTCTGAGCTCTCCCAAGGAATCCTCACGTCCTGCACGAGTTAAGAGCCACTTCCTAGTCCTGCATCACCCGGTCGCCAGAGCGGTGTGATAGCCACTACGCTAGCGCAGCTCCCCAACCTTCTTTAACCTGGAGGGAAGGGGTGTGTGCCCACTTTGTCTGTCCCTTCCATTTTGACCTGCTCAGCATAGTTGAACCTACCAGGAGCAAACGCTCCCATTGATGTAGCTCACAATATCATCAAGGCACTCATGCCGACCCACCACTTCAATGTGGGGCACCTTGGGTTGGGGGATACATTGTAGGGTGACCATATTGTTTTTAACAACAAGAGGACATTTTCTGATTTGACGTAAACAAGAGGACATTTTCTGATTTGACGTAAACAAGAGGACATTTTCTGATTTGACGTAAAAAAGAGGAGAATACAAGACAAAAAGTTGGGCAAAAAGAGGATTTATTAATTTCAATCTATGATGGGTTCCATTAATGAAGATTGAGTTTTTTAAATCATTTTAACTTTCAGCATTATTATTATTATGCCCTACTATTAATTTTGTTCCCCCAAGTCTGTTAAAGCAGCAAATTAGAAATAAAATGTCCTTTAAAATGTATGTTTTTAAAATCATTTTAACTTCAAAAAGTAACTTTCCGCACGTTAATCAGCATTGACATTATTATTATTATGTTAATATTAGTTATTTATTTAATTTTTTGCGGATATTATCTTTTTCAAAAATTCAATACTTTCTTTTAAATAATCATGGAATTGGCAGCAAAACACTCTTGACATTCTATATATATAAACTATTTGGGAGCATCAAATGAGCTATTTGCCTAGGGTGCTAAATACTCTAGCACCGGCCCACCCCTTCACCTTACCACTTCCACCCTACTTCATTTTTATGCAGAGACGTTTCCGGCGATTCCTTCAGGAAGCTAAATCTGCTTAGGCCTAGTACCATTGAACTTGCGGTCCTTCAAAGATGGTCTAATGTTCCCCTCCAACTGACTCTGGGTCATCCTGGAGGTCTGGATCCCTGCCTCTTAGTTTCCGCAAGTTATAAATGTGTGGGAGGGAAGAGAATTTAAATCCTTAGTTATCAGTCTGCTAAAGAAGGCTCGTACCAGTGGTGATAAACATTCAATTTTACAATAGTTCAATTTTAGTCTAACGTATAAGTGAACATTTTGATGTTAACATTTCAAGCTTGTTCAATAAACTAAAAATCGAACAGTCTTAAATATATCCACGAAGGGAAGACAACCGGTCTGTAGAATACGCTCCTCTTCCCGAGAATATCGGCTCCACAAAGCAGCGGATTGTACAGTAATAAGAGAAGCCTGAGGCAGACCTCCAACTGTTATGGAAGAAATAAATGTGACTTTATGAGAGCGAACGACGAATACCCTACGTTTTGAAAGTACTTCAAGTTCATTTCTTATAACTTTGTAAATAACATATTTATAGTACCTAAGCGTTACTGCCTTCATTTCTTGTTAATTAGTTGTCGTTTTGTTATATCTTACAAACATGCTGGTGTAAAGATGGTTTGCGAAAAACTTTACAATACGACACTGATAAAGCTGAAGTTGACAAATGGTGTGTTGCACATTTTAATTGTCTTCTTCGTTCGTCCTGAAAAGGACGTTGGTTGCGTTTTGTCCGTTTACAGCGTAGTTGCGATATTTGCGCCTTTCGGCCGACACATCCGACTTCAGCACAGCATTTTTGGGACCGGGTTAGCCTTCCCTCTTCGATCCCTACTCACTCAGCCAGACTGTAGTGATGCAGCCTCTTTCCAGGACCACCACTTGGAGGTGAAGTAGGGTCTTGGTCAGCTCTGGTTCGCTGACCCTGACGCAAGCAGTCTAGCTATGGGTCGCTAACTGCATTCCTCACTGTTGACGCGTCTTATGTCCCACATTTTAATTAAGATATTGATAATGCCAATATAGAAATATGGTTTGCTGCACATGTTATCGAGACATTTATAATGTCAAAGTTGACAGATGGTTTGTTGTAAGTTTTATTAAGATATTGATAATGGCAAAGTAAAACGAGGGTTTCTTGCACAGTGTGGTAACGTTCAAGTAAAAAGTTGATTTGCTGCAAAATTTATTATTGCTAAACAGAGCTACCTGCCATCAATGGTACCTATACCTTGTAGCGGTATGGCAGCTTGCGTACCCTGACAATCCCCAGAGCTATGCCAGTGGGAGTTTTACTCCTGGTAGGTTCAACCAAGCTGGACTGGTCTGTGTGGGTAGGGGTCAGACAAAAGCTGGTACCCTGGTCCTCCAGGTTGGGGGTTTTAGCATAGGGCTGACACCCCTGTCTATGTAAAAAAAATAATGAAGTTACGGAAACAACATCAAATGAACAAACTTTGCTGCGGGATGGACATTCGGAGTCTGTGGCTCGTATGACTGTCAGTGGTGAAAGCCGAAAGGAAGCCACTGACATGAAAACGGATGTCCTGACCGCAAAACAGGATACAAGAATAGGATTTTGGAATGTCAGGACAATGTACGAGACAGGTAAACTAAGACAGGTCACGGCAGAAATGAGAAACTATAGGTTACACATCCTGGGGATAAGTGAGAGCAGATGGACAGGGGCAGGAAAAGTTAAAACAGCAACAGGAGAAACAGTACTTTACTCTGGAAGAGAGGATGGACAGCACAGTGAAGGCGTAGCCATTATTCTACAGAAAGGGATAGAAAGGACATTACTGGAATGGAAACCCATCAACAACAGACTGATACGATTGAGATTGAGACGGAGATTCACCAACACTACAATAATACAATGCTACGCACCAACGAATGATAGCGATGAGGTCAAGGATGAATTCTATCAACAACTGCAGAAAGAAATGGAAGACACACCTAGATATGATCTTGTTATAGTAATGGGAGACCTCAATGCGAAAGTTGGTACACACAATACATATAATGAAAGAACAATGGGGAAATGCGGCAGCGGAACAGCAAACGAAAATGGGGATAAGCTAATAAGTTTCTGTAGCATTAACAACCTGGTCATTGGAGGAACACTTTTCCCACATAAGGAAATTCACAAGTTAACACGGGAATCACCAAATGGTCGGGACAGAAACCAGATAGACCACATCATGGTTAACGGTAGATGGAGACATGCATTACAAGATGTGAAGGTAAGAAGAGGTGCAGATGTGGGAAGTGATCACCATTTAGTAGTAGCAAAACTGAAAGTGAAACTAAGAAGGGCTGGACCAACTGTAACTACATAGAAAAGGTTTGACATCAGCAAATTGAAGGACTCCCATACCAGAAAAGCTTTTGCGGCCGACATTAACTCTTAGTATACGAGCTGCCTTTCATGACTACCATTACAGATTTTGCAATAAATAATTTATTTATAAAGATAACATAAGTGTTATATATCAAAATGTGAAGAAATAAAACCCCTACATCATGCACGTAACTAAATTGATCAGTGGTTTGAAACATGCATTCAGCTATAAATTTTCGCTATTGACGGGGATCGATCATCGGCCTCTCTAGGAGGCCGCTCGTATACTAAGAGTTAAGAAACGATATCAATTTGCCAAAAGCCAGGAAAAGACATTGACTGATGATATAGACCAGAATTTCAACACCATTTCAACAGTATATAAGGAAAGTAGCAAATCATGCTTAGGATTCCAGGAAAGGAAGAAGCAAGACTGGATAACACCAGAAACACTAAACACCATAAAGATGAGAAAGGAAATGAAAAGAAAGAAAACAGAAGCGAAGTCCCCCAGGTTAAAGCAACTATATAGCGAACAGTACAGCCAGCTGGACAGGGAAGTTAAACGCCAAACCCGAGCCAACAAAAGGAATTTCCTAGACGATCTTGCAAAACAGGCAGAAGAGGCAGCACTGAGAAATGAACAAAGCACAGTATACAAAATAACTAAATTCATCAGCGGAAAACAAGGTGCAAACAATATTACATTAGTAAGAGATAAGCAAGGAAATCTCATCAAGACAGCAGAGGGACAGGAAACAAGATGGGCAGAGCACTTCAGAGAAACTCTGAACAAGGAAATACCAGAGACACAATTGAATGTTCCTGAGGCAGAAAACGATCTAGATGTAAATACAGACATTCCACGAAAAGAAGAAATCATCACAGCAATCAAAGGGTTAAAGAACGGTAAAGCTCCGGGCCATGATAACTTAAATGCAGAGCTATTTAAGACAGACCCTGAGCTAGCAGCAGAACTATTAGAACCACTATTTGCACAAGTGTGGAAAACAGGGACAACACCATCAGAGTGGAACAAAGGAATAATTGTCAAATTGCCCAAAAAGGGAGATCTTGCAGACTGCAATTTTTTTTTTTTTTTTTTTTTTTTTTTTTTTTTTCTTTTTTTTTTTTTTTTTTTTTTTTGCGTTCGCCCGCTAATACTCGAGGCGAAATCTCAGGTTATTATTTTATGTTTAACTTGACATTGATTTTACGTGAGTATCCTTTTATTTCTTGTACAGAGACAGGTGTCCCTCGCCATTCAGGCAAATACTCGCCGATTTCGGAGGTACCCATTGCAGCTGGGTCGGCTCAGGAGCCGCCAGTCCCTGGTCGACGACACTCCTTCAAATGTCTTCGCCAGGTCTCGAGTTAATCCAGTCCAAATCCCGGTCGACGAAAAATCCTCAAATGCCGTCGCCCGGGTTTGATCCTGTATCACCCGGTCGCCAGAGCGGTGTTGTAACCACTACGCTAGCGCGGCTCCCGCAGACTGCAATAATTGGAGAGGAATCACTCTTCTCTCAGTTCCCAGCAAAATACTAGGCAGGATAATTATACAGAGAATTTCAAAGGCAGTAGACTACAAACTGAGGAAAGAACAAGCAGGATTTAGAAAGAACAGAAGATGTGTAGACCATATATTCACTCTCAGAAACATTATAGAGCAGTGCTCAGAATGGCAAAGACAGCTTTACATAAATTTTGTTGATTTCGAAAAGGCTTTTGACAGCATACATAGGGACAGTTTATGGAAAATACTGAGGGCTTATGGAATTCCAAGCTGCATAGTGTCAATCATAAAAAAGCCTCTATGCCAACTTTACGTGTAGTGTTGGGCAGAGCAACCTAACCTTCGAGGTGAAGACAGGAGTACGACAGGGATGCCCCTTATCAACCACTCTTTTTTTTAACAGTCATAGACTGGGTGATGCGCCAGAAAACAGAGGGCAGGCCAAGAGGAATAAGATGGACTACATTTTCTACATTGGAAGATCTGGAATATGCAGATGACATTGCACTGCTGGCACATTCACATCAACACATCCAGGAAAAAACGGATAGACTTAATAAATTTAGCCAGCAGGTGGGCTTGAACATCAATTTAAAGAAGTCGGAGGTCATGACGCTCAATGTGAGCAACCCTGAGCCCATATCAGTAAGGAATCAGCAATTGGTACAGACAGATACCTTCACATACCTAGGAAGCATAGTAACACCAGACGGTGGGGCAGGCAAAGACATCAACATCAGAATGAATAAGGCAAGAACAGCCTTCTTTAGCCTAAAAAACATCTGGAAGTCCTCCCAATACAGCACAAGCACAAAATTAAGATTATACCAGAGTTGCGTGCTTTCTGTGCTTCTCTATGGTGCGGAATGCTGGAGAGTCACAGAGAAGGAAATGCCAAAATTGTCCTCTTTTCACACAACATGCCTAAGAAAAATTCACCGCATCTTTTGGCCGAATACCATCACCAACCAAGATCTGCTTACTCGTAGCAAGCAAGAGGACATGCACACCATCATAGCTGGCAGACGCTGGAGCTGGGTTGGTCATGTCCTCAGAAGAGACCCCGATGCCATCACAAGAACAGCTATGCTTTGGACCCCTGAAGGAAAGCGAAAGAGAGGCCGACCAAAAACAACTTGGCGGAGGACTGTGGAGGCTGAGATGCAAAGAATGAACCAGAGTTGGGGCACTGTACGAAGGATGGCCACCGACCGTGCAAAGTGGAATCATTTTGTTGTTGCCCTACAAGACGCCACTAGGCGTGATGGCCACTGACTGCTTTGACGGTCGGTGGTTAAGGATCGAAGAAGAAGAAGACGCTTAACTATGACTAACGGACTGGGAAATCTTGTTTTCAAAAGGACCTTATTAAAGAATTCTGTGACGCAGTGATAAGGGGTAAGGGTTAGAAATCCTAAACCTAACCCTGAACCCAATCCTTAATCTTAATGCGAAAGACGTTTGCAACTTACAAGGATGACATCGAAGATTAATTATTAAATAAAAATAACTCACTGGATGATCGTAATAATGATATATCAACCCAAGAAAAATAAAATCACAGACAACGTTTTTAAAGAAATGAAATTAAAACATAGAACAGAAGTAAATCCACATAAACATTTCCCGGGGCTCTGATTGGGTTAAGATGCAAATTTGTCTTGCTTTCGTTATTTTTTTTCCCAGTTTTGTAATTCTTATTATATTATTATTCAGATGTACATTTCTTATGCAGATTCTACAAGTTTTAGTGAAATTGAGTAATATGCAGTGGTCTCCACTTTTGTTTTGCTTATAAGCAACCGTAAATAATAAATTATGCTCAATGCGACGTAATTGTTAAAATAATTCAGTAACCTGCCGGTCAGCATTGCCCAGGATGATGAATGAACAACATGTCATGTGGACTCTCATAAATCTCGCATCAATTGAAAAACAGGCAGCTTGATTTCATTGGTTGGTTTTTTTTTATTCACGTGGCCTATCATCTCGCCAAATCTAACGACGCAAATATCGACTAATATGTGGCACAAGATTGATTTATATATCTACACACACATATATATATATATATATATATATATATATATATATATATATATATATATACATGATTATAAAATATATATAATAATAATAATAATAGCCCCTTCAGTCATAACTGACTATGGGAATGCGCCCCTGAGGTGACAGCCCTCAGCTGCTTATTTTCCTGGTGCTCCTTTCGACGTTTTCTCCTCACCTCTGCTTCTTGTGTGAGCCTCTCTTCGCCCAATCTGAGGTGGCGCTGTAAATAGCATCGCCACTTAGTGCGATCGGCAGCTTCATCCTCCCATGTTGCTGGATCCATGTCCAGTGCCCTCATATCTCTCTCTTGCACACATCTTTGAACCTCAGCTGTGGTCGCCCAACTGTTCTCTTGCCATCTGCTAACTGTCCGTAGAAGATATCTTTTGGGATGCGACCATCATCCATGTGGCGAACATGGCCAAGCCAGCGAAGTCTGCGCTGTCTAAGAAGCGTATACATACTTTGAAGGCCAGCACGTGACAACACCTCGACATTTGTCACTTTATCTTTCCACGAGATGCCGAGGATGCGGCGTAGACCCGCAAATGGAAGGTATTGAGCCTTCTTTCTTGCTTAGCATAGGTCGTCCAGGTCTCGCTGCCATATAGGAGTGTGCTGGTGACGCAGGCATTATATACCGCAGCTTTGGTCTTTATTGTGAGTTTAGAGTTTCCCCAAACACGCGATGTGAGGCGGGCAAAGGTAGCTGCAGCTTTGCCAATGCGGCTGTCGATTTCTGTATCCAGTGAGAGTTTGTCATTGATGGTAGACCCTAGGTATGTGAAGTGGTGCACCACTGCCAATTCATAGTTATCGATAGTGATAACTGGTGCAGCACCCACATCCTGACTCAGCACATTCGTTTTCTTTAGACTTATTGTGAGGCCAAAGTCCTTGCATGCTTTAGTGAAGCGATTCATCAAGCTCTGAAGCTCCTGTTGGCTTTGAGTGACGACTGCAGCATCATCAGCGAACAACAAGTCTCTTATAGTGACCCTTCTGATTTTTGTTTTTGCCTTCAGCTGAAAGATTAAACAGACGGCCATCTGACCTAGTGTGAAGGCATATTCCTTCAGTTGCATCTCTGAATGCATGTTTCAAGAGTAAGGCAAAGAAGATTCCGAAGAGGGTCGGAGCCAGAACACAGCCTTGTTTAACGCCACTTCGTATATCAAAGGGCTGTGACGTGCTTCCAGCATATTGGACTGTTCCCTTCATGCCGTCATGGAATGACTTTATCATTTCCAGCATTTTAGAAGGGCAGCCTATTTTCAGGAGGATTTTAAAGAGTCCATCCCTACTAACCAGGTCGAATGCTTTTGTGAGGTCTATAAAGGCGATATATAATGGTCTTTTCTGCTCTCTTGATTTTTCCTGAAGCTGGCGGAGAGAGAAGATCATGTCTGTTGTTGATCTGCCAGCTCGGAATCCACACTGTGACTCTGGATATATGCGCTCAGCTAACTTGTGTAGTCGCATTAAGATGACTTTGGCAAAAACCTTACCAACAATACTAAGAAGAGAGATGCCTCTGTAGTTATTGCAATCACTTCTGTCTCCTTTATTTTTATACAGTGTTACAATCTTGGCATCTCGCATGTCTTGAGGAATAGTTGTCTCTTCCCAGCACTGGCACAGCATCCTATGCAGGGGATGTAATAGCGTGCTCTTACAGCATTTGATTAAATCAGGAGGAATCCCATCACTGCCTGGTGCTTTGCCAGAGGCCAAGCTATCAATGGCCTTGCTGAGTTCCTCTAATGTTGGTTCGGCATCCAGCTCCTCCATAGTTGGCAGACTGTTGACACCATCAAGGGCTGCAGGCGTAACGGTATTGTCTCTAGCGTAAAGCTCAGAGTAGTGCTCGACCCACCTCTCCATCTGCTTACCCTTATCGGTTAGCTTCTCTCCGCTGATGGTTTTTAGCGGTGCCGTCTTACTTTTATGGGGGCCAAGTGCTTTCTTTATACCGTCATACATTTGTCTAATGTTGCCTGTTTGCGCTGCGATCTGGATGCTCTCACTGAGCTGGAGCCAGTAGTCATTTGCACAGCGTCGAGCAGTTTGTTGAACTTTGCTTCTCGTAGCCCTCAGGATCTGTAGGGTTCTGGCACTCGGTGAACGTTTGTATTCATTCATAGCACTGCGCTTAGCTTCAATGACAGGTGCCATCACATCTGATGAAGCATCAAACCAGTCATTTGACTTTGCTGTTTTCTTACCAAAGGTGGCAAGTGCAGTACTTTGAATGGTGTTCCGTAGATGCTCCCAGTTCTCTGTAATAGTATCACCATGCTGAGGGCTACTGAGCACTTTCTCGAAGGTCGCAGTGAATTGAGCGATCATGAAAGGGTCTGACATCTTGCTGGTATCAATGCGTGGTTTCCCTTCATGTCTGACACGATAGAGTTTTCTTGGTTGTGCTCTGATTTTGCAGCAAACCAAGGAGTGATCTGTATCACAGTCTGCACTATGGTACGAGCGCGCGGGGAGCACAGACCTGAGGAGTGGCCTTCTGACGAGAATCAGGTCAAGTTGGTGCCAGTGCTTGGATCGTGGGTGTCTCCATGACACCTTATGCTGGGGTTTTGTCTGAAAGTAGGTGTTGGTCACGCAGAGGTCATGGTGGACGCACAACTCTAAGAGCCGTTGTCCATTTTCATTCATCTTGCCAATACCAAACCTGCCCAGACATGAAGGCCATGAAACATTATCGGCACCCACTCTAGCGTTAAAGTCACCAAGGAGAACAAGCTGTTCTTGCCTAGGTATGCTTTTGATAATTGCTGTTAGATTCTCGTAGAACTCATCTTTAGCTTCTGAGGCAGAGTACAGAGTAGGAGCATACACACTGACAAGGGTGATGGGACCTGTGCTAGTTTGCAGGCGGAGCGTTAACAGGCGTTTTGATCCATTCTCGCCTGGTTCAACCATTTTAGTTAGCGATTTTTTGACCGCAAAACCTACTCCGTGTTCTCTAGCTTTATTAAGATCTTTCCCTTGCCAATAAAATGTGTAGTCCTTCTCGCTCACCGTTCCAGAGCCCGCCAGGCGCGTTTCCTGAAGTGCAGCTATATCCACCTGAAGTCGTTTAAGCTCATCATTAATTATGGCTGTCTTCCTTACATCGTTTACATCCTGTAGGTTTTCGGATAGTCCAGTCAACATAGTCCGGACGTTCCAGCATCCCAATCTGAGAGTTTGCTTATTTCTATTTTTTCGATAATTGCTTGGTGCAAAATTTTCTGTCCACAGTTCGGGTTTGACCCTAATCCCCATGCACCCAATGGGGAAAGCAGACAGTGGGCGGGACAACACCTTATTGACTGGGGGCTGCCCAGCTTGAAGCGGGCGGTAGCTGTCCAGTGAGATCCTAGAACCTCTCCCACTGTCGGAAGTAGCCCCTGGCGCCATGCCCTACGCCAATTGGGCAAAATGCTTATAACCGGTAACTGCTACTTCCCGTGTTTTGCCGACACCTATAGGGTGAAGCTGGAGTGTCCTCTCCAGGGCGCGAGCTTGGGCACAGTTATATGGAGATCAAGCTGTTGCCCATGCAGCATGTTCCCCCTCTCCACACAGCCGGTAGATCCAAAGGAACGGCAGTAGCCGATACAGTTTGGTACCAGCCATGTCGCAGGAGTTGCCAGAATAATGTCGAATCGACATTAGACTGCCTTAGGGACTCCGACTCCGGATTTATCCTCAGGGTTTACTCCCGAAGCCAATTCCATAAATGGATATTCCCGCAAGGCAGCGGTGGTTTGAATTCAGAGTTCCTTCTCTTAGATAAGCTACCAACCAAGGATCACGAGCCCTATCTGCCCGAAGCTGCTGGTTTTAAGGCGCCAGTCGCTCGCCTTTGCCCCTTCTCCCGTCAGTGGAAACAGTTCCGCCGGGCTCAAATTGAGCCACACGTGAAGGCCGGGAGCTGGACTTGGTTGTCAGAGGCTGTTTGAGGTGCGTGCCATAGAAGTATTTTATCTGCAGTGAGAGCTTATCCTCACTACAACTCCCGGCAATAACAACCTTTGGAACTAAATATATATATATATATAAAATTAGGCGAAAACCCTTTACAGAAATTATGTACGAGCCATACAAATCTGAAAACGAGAATTACAGATTATGGGTAACCTGTATTGCTTGGCATGTATAAAAGGGGAACAAACAAACAAAGAAACAAAAATTGTTTACAAGAAAGGCATACAAAATATTCAGCACATGACTACTGTCACTAATCATTACTTAGATAACAAAATGATTCTTATATTACCATTTATTTGGATCTATTTGTACACAGAAACAAAACAAGGAAGCAGATTTGAAAATAACATATTTTGAACTTTGTTTTGAAAAAAAAAAATTTATATTTTGTGTGTGTGTGTTGTCATATTATATCTTTATTGTCTTATATTCAATATTATCACTTATATATTCTATTAAAGAAATAATTCATATATTTCATATTTCAGTGGGTGACAAAGTCTTACTAATTTTCTATCCACTAATAAATCATATTCTGTATTATTTAAATTGTCTGCAGCACATTTAGTATAACATTTTGTTCAGTATGTTTCTGACACTGGATTTAAAACATTCCTTCTCGTGAAGCCTTCTTGTCCAGCTGAGATGCGAGGTGCACATGGAGGTGGCCCGATGCTGTGAAGATAAAGAGCAGGTTCAAGTGGCCATGGATAACTTAAAAAAGGTTAGTGACCTCAAAAAAATAATCAGTGGTATCTTACTTTCACAAATGAAGATTTATGGAGCCCCCTAGGTAGAAGAAATGAAGAAAGCTCCTGCAGTAAATAAAGAGGGTAATGTGAGGCAGTACATACAAGAGCAAGAAAGAGTGGAAAGATGTGTAGCAAAGTGCCCAAAACAAAAATGATTGTAGAGAATCTGAAAAGTGTTTTGTTTAAGTGGCATAGCTCCAGATCTAGATTATTGAAGGAAATTGAGGTTATGGGGAAAGCCATTTTAGCTTTAAATAGTGATTCTACTTTTAAAATTCTAGCAAAGTTATTTCATGTTTTTTAATCTGATAAGTTTTTTTCCTATTGGCACTGAAGAAAAGTTTGTGGTGATATTCTTGGTTTTATTCTGTTGTCTGATATTCAGTAAAGTTCCACTATTTTGTTCTCACATATTTTTTGTGTTCCTTAAATGCTGTTATTTTTATCTATTTAACTCCTTCTTTCCTGTATCACATAATTTTTTATGCACAGGCACTTCCCATTAAAAGGCAAAATAGCATCTTAAATGTAATGTGATCAAAACTCCTTATCAGTTTAAATCATGGGTGCTTTGTCCATGAAACGTTTGACTGGTAGCTACAGTTTAAAAAAAAATGGTCACAGTAAGCCAAGTGGCAATATAAAAATAACCATAAATCAAGATGTAGACCACAGTAAATTATTATTAAGGGAATTTGAGTATAGAGCTGTTTTCAAGCAGTTTAAGGTCATTAAAGAAATGTTGTATGTAAACAGTAACTTGAGATGTGTTGTTAACATTTTTCTTAATAAATCTGACATTCTTCAGGCTTTGGTCCTAGATATTGGAAATTTGTACCATGAGAGACTTGAAGCTTTACTTCACAGACTAGAACTCAGAGCCCAGTTGTACATGCAGCCAGAAAGACCAGAGGACCTGGCAGCAATGATGATTGAACAGGTCAGCCTGGCAAATGAATTTAGTAGTTTCTTTGTTTTACAGTATATACCATAAAACACATGCAGTACTTTGAACAAAAGAAAAATATAAGGATTAGTTTGAGTAATTTGAACAAAAGTATTCTGTGGCTTTTGCGGGGAAAATGAAGATTATTTTGAACAAAACAATTATACGATTTTGAAGGAAAAAATAGATTGCTCTATTTTAAATAAATATTTTTTCCCCTAGTGATTTTTCCTTTTCTCATCACAGCTGCGATGTTTGAAGAAGAGAGATAGGTGAAATAACATAAATGAAGATGAGTATAAACTGAGAATACAATATATATGCACAAAAAGGGGGAGTAGAGTAAAATAGATCATAGAAAATAAAAATGCAGTATGGTATGGAAGACCATTGATTTATTTGTAGAACTGTCTACTATACCATGTTTAATTTTTGGCTTTGACATGGAACTTTTAGGGAAAGAAAGGGTTTTGGATCACACATTCTATAAATATTTTTGTGGTAGGTCAGTTTCTAATTTAAAATTTTGTCAGGGCAGCGGCCTTATGGCCTACTCTTTATGATTTTCAACTGCTGAGAGATTTTTATGTGTGCAAGTTGCACACAGGACCTCCTATTTTTTGCCATTATCTGGAAGGCTAGGCTTCTGATCTCACTACCCAGGACACCAGGGAGGAATATAACATCATTAGGATCGCTGGTTCTGAAAAAAAAAATTTTGATAAATTATATTCCCTCTACTGGGAATCAAACCCGGTACCTCTGGAATTCTCTTAGCCACTCCGAGCCCAGAAAGGGAAAGAAAGAGAAGACCAAGGAATAACTTAAGCAGCTATGCTGTGATGGAAATGATGTATAGTGGACATACTATGAAAGAGATAGAGAGCCAAAGATAAAATGAATGGAAGCGGATAGTGACTGGCTTATGATTTTAAAGAGTCAGATGCATTGATTGATTGCCATCTTGTAGCATGGTTAGTTATGGGCCCTCTTCAGAACTATGTTGTCTTATGTGGAATTATACAAGGTTGCCCTGTGTTGCTTCCTGGGGTTTCTGAGGAGACAGAGAAAGAATTGGACCACTGTCCCCTCTAGTATGTCATAAAAGGCAACTAATATGAGGTTGTATGTGGGGTTGGCAACCTCAAAATGTAAAACAAATTGTTGTAGAAACCTTTACTGCAGGAGGTTGTGTTTTTGGTGGTGGTTTCCTCAAGGTGTGGCTAATTGTGAGACATCACTCATGAATGAGAGGAGTAAAATTATAAACCTTGAAGACTTGAATAAGAGGCAAAGTGAAGAAATTTCATTAAAAGACTTGGAAATTGCTAAGGCAAGAAAAAGAGTGGATAGTTTACTGGATGTTGTAATAAACAAGGCTATCTGCAGTAGTGGCTGCATGCTCTGTAAGAAAAAGATGATGATGATATTAGATTATAGTGATAATAAAGTTGAGGCTCAGTGAATGCTGAAATTCTGAATTTCATGGCGAATGAACTGCTCTTGACAGTTTGCAAATAACATAAATAAATATTTTCTCCTATATTTCTCTTAACAAGATATTTGCAAACATTGATTTTTAAATTTTTAATGTCACTCTTTAAGCTGGACTAAAATGTTTATGCTTTTTATGGTTTAGGCCCGAAAAGCAGACTCAGGTACCATTAGGATGAAGCGTTCATTGCTGGTGAAGGCTGGGGAAAAACTGGCACCAGATGCTTTTCAAGTAGTTCTGGACAGCGAGAATGACACTAAAGGTTTATATTTTTTTTCCATCTTAGAAGTAGTTTCTTATTGCTGCTTCTTCTTGTTCCAGCATCATTTAATATAGTTAGCTAGACATGATCACTTCAAGACAAATATTTTTGATGTAAATGAAACTTAGACAGATAGTGTAACTGTATACAATAGTGTAATACAATTTGGCATTTCAGCACAAAACTTTTTTCAATGATGTTCATCTTTGTCTAAATATTGTATTTTCTATTCCTGTTCAGTGTCCTGCTGCCTTTACTTTAGATTCACAGACAGAAATGACCTATTGGCAGTTCTTGTTTTCCAAGTCATTATTTAATTATAGGCATCTGTGACCATATTACCATATCCAGACCCCCATATTACTTCTTTCTTGCACTAAAAACTCATATTATGTTTTTTTAACTTTTAAGACTATTTACATGAATATTCATATGTTACACCAGAGAAAGACTTTGTTGATAAGTTGTTCTATATTTTTAAAAATAATTTTTTAAATGTTCCTGTTTTAAAACTAAAATGTGATTTTTATTGATTAGTCTTGTATTGTATTATTACTGTAAGACACTGCATTTATTTATGTTGTATTATTTTGTCTGGCGCCATGAAGTTCCTTTTGTCTAGCGCCATGAAGTTCCTTTTGTCTAGCGCCATGAAGTTCCTTTTGTCTAGCGCCATGAAGTTCCTTTTGTCTGGCGCCATGAAGTTCCTTTTGTCTGGTGCCATGAAGTTCCTTTTGTCTGGCGCCATGAAGTTCCTTTTGTCTAGTGCCATGAAGTTCCTGGGGTTTCTTATGAGAAAAAAAAGAATTGACTACTGCTCCTTCAGGCATGACATAGAAGATGACTAATATGAGGTTGTGCATGAGCCTGGCAACCTCATCATGTAAAACAGATTGATACAGAAACCACTGTTGTAAAAGCTTGTGAATGCTTTTTTGCAGGCTTCCTGCAAGGGGACCATCTGCAGTGGTGGCTCCTTTCTATGTAGGGAATGAAAGGGACAATGATGATGATAATATTTGATGCCTTGTTGTGGAGAAAATTAGCAGGTAGTTATTTTTACACTGGTAGTATTTCCTTGCACCTGTGTGTTACCTGGGCCCGAAAGGGTAGCAAAGAATAGTAGCACTGTACCCTACCACGAGTGTCGTAAAAAAGCGATTAAGGAGGATTGGGCATGGGGCTGGTCACCCCATTCTGTTACAAATATTTTTTACCACAAAAATTTCAACAAACACTAAGGATAAGTCTAATATAGAATATAAATCAACTCAGCCGCCCAGACAGAGGAAAGTCCTCTGGAAATGAGGTGCATGAAGGAACTCAGAGAAGGCCAAAGGGAGTCTGGGTTACCTACTAACCTTTTTTTCATCTAGGAAAATCTCCAGGGATGGCACCTGAAATGTTCGCACCCTGAATGAACAAGGGAAAACTGCATGTGTAGCAGCAGAAATGTGAAATTACAGGATTGGTATCCACATTAAAGATAAGCGTAAATGGGAAAATCCTGGAACAAGTCAAGAACTACGTATATCTTGGTCATATAATAACAGAAGATGGCAGATGTGAAACAGAAATCAAGAAGAGAATAGGAATGGCCAAAGCTACATTCAACAACATGAAACATATACTAACATCCAAACAGTTATCTCACAAATTAAAACTGAGAATCATAAAGTGTTATATATATTCTGCATTTCTGTATGGTGCAAAAACATGGACGATGAATAAGCATTTGGAAGAAAGAATTGAGGCTCTTGAAATGTGGATATATAGAAGAATGGGGCGTATCTCATGGAAAGAGATGAAAACAAATAAGGAGGTCATAGAAAATCTAGGTATGAAAAGAGAACTAATGAGAGAGGTCAAAGTTCGGCAGCTAAAGTACTTTGGCCACATAAAAAGGCATAACACCTTGCAGAAGACCATAACAGAAGGGAGAGTTGAAGGTAAACGTGCAAGGGGAAGACAGCGCTCTAAGTGGGAAGATAACATCAAGAGATGGACGGGAAAGAGTCTATCAGAGTGCACCACCAAGACAAGAGACAGAAGACATTGGAGATCCATTACAGCCAACCTTCGTTGTGGAGATGGCAACTGATGATGATGATGATCCTGGGTCTCAGCGAGACAAGATGGAAGGGCATAGAGAGGAAAAAATTTATCACAGGAGAAATGGTCTTGTCCTCAGGACATGAGGAGAAAAGTGCCCACCACAGTGAAGGGGTGGCTCTAATGCTGTCTAGGGAAGCACAGAAAGTACTTATAAAATGGAAAGCAATGGGACCCCAAATTATAACAGCAATGTTTAAAACAGTCAACAAAAAAAAAAATCATCCAGCATTATGCACCAATGAATGATAAAGAAGAATCCGTGAAAGAAGAACTTTACACCAGACTGCAAATTTCTTGGATAACAGGAGAAGAAAGGACATCTCAATTTTGATGGGGGACCTAAATGCAAAAATAGAAACAGACAACATTGGCTTAGAAGAAATCATGGAAAAACATGGATTAGGTACAATGAATGAGAATGGAGAACTTTTAACACACTTCTGTGCTTCAAATCAACTGGCTATAGGAGGAAGCATATTTCTACATAAAAGAATACATAAAGCAACATGGATATCACCAGACCATGAAACTGAGAATCAGATTGATCACGTATGCATAAAGAAGAAGTTTAGGTCATCATTACATGACATAAAGGTATATAGGAGCAGATGTGGTATCAGATCACCACCTTTTGTTAGCCAAAACACAATTAAAACTCAAGAAATATACAACAGTACATAGCTATAGACAATCGTTTAATGTAGGATATCTAAGAAATCAGGAAATAAGAGAAACATTTTCAACCACAGTATCCAACACATACCAAGTACTCCAACAGTTGGGTGATTAAGCAGATACGGAAGACCACTGTCAACAAGTAAAATATATACTGAACGAGACATGTGGAGAGGTAATGGGGAAAAGAGAACATCAGCACAAAGCATGGATAACAACAGAAACCATAAACAAGATAGAAGACAGGAAAAACATGAAAGCAGATTTAAACAGAAGCAAACACAGAAGCTCCAAAGCCAAGGCTCATGAAGTGTACATAGAAGCAAATAAAGAAGTAAGAAAAAACATCAAAAGAGACAAGAGGAAGTATATCGAAGAGTTGGCAAGGGAAGCAGAGGAAACGGCAGCCAAAGGAAATATGAAGGGCCTGTACAACCCAAAGAAGCTAACAGGGAAATATAAGCAAGCAAATGGCTTCATCAAAGCTAAGAATGGAAAACTGCTTAGTAATATACAAGTACAAATGAAGAGATGGACAGAACATTTTGAGGAACTTCTCAATAGACCAGTTCCAACAAAATCCCCCAGACATCCAACCAGCAGAAGAGGAGCTATAAATCAACTGTGAAAGACCAAGTAGAGAAGAAATAAAGAAAGCCGTAAAGCTTCTGAAACATGGAAAAGCAGCTGGTCCAGATGGCAATCCAGCAGAGGCCATCAAAAAAGATATTGATACCTCTACAGAGATATTATACAAACTACTTGATAAAGTCTGGGACAGAGAAGAAATACAAGCTGAATGGAAGGAAGGTTATCTGGTCAAGTTGCCTGTCAGAAAACAACCTATTCACACTGTGGATTTAACACATGATAATCTATACTCTCTGGCTCATTATCTAAGGATACGACCACAGTATGCAATAGCTGACATAGATTTCACCATAACACTCGTAACAGATTAAGTTCCCTTTAATAATCATGCACACAATGAAGCCACACACGGCTAGAGATACATATGCAATACAATGCAACAAAAATGCCAATATAACTTGCAATAATCAACAATCAAATCTATCATCATCAAAAAACTCGCGGGTATGTCATACCGAGTGAACAACACAATGACTTTCGCTCACCGGTTTAAGTCCTGCATTCTAATAAAGCCATACTTAAATACAAATGACTTCTCATCAATGGTCTACGAAAAAATGTTGCTAGAAACTACACCACCATTCTAGAAATATGTAAACTAATCTTGACCACATGAATAAATGACAAGCACCCTCAATGAACAACTAAGTCATCCAAATATCCCAGCAAAATGCTGACAGGGAACAACAAAGCGACCTCTCCTGGTCGATGGCCAGAAACTCAACTAACTTTTAGCGCCCGAATTTGTGCGCACTTCCGTACAGGTCACATGACCAAAACGGGTCTTAAATTAGTATCAGGGGTTGTCACTCTCAGCGTGACCAACTTTAATATTTTGAAACATATTTTGACATATCACCACTGTGACATCCCCCCCCCCCCCCCACCCCCCCCCCCCCCCCCCCCACCCTTTTTAAGAAAGAAATCGAAGTTTTCTTCCACCGGAGGAGTCACGCCTAACCTCTTTCGGAGTATGGACGAACAAAATGCCGAGATGGCACCTCCTCATCTACCTGGTGAATGCCAAAGTTGTTCAATACCATTGTCGTTCATGCCTTCTCCCCCATGTACTAAATACAGTATGAGAATGAACTAATCATCCCAGGTACTAGTAGTCGTGAAAAATAACAACGACTGTCCAGACCTAGTCTATCAAATACAATATATGTTACAAATTAATTATTCATATCAAAGTATCAATAATAAGACATCATTTCATAGTACAAACAATCTGTCTACACACTGTAAATATCCATATATTATAACATGATTTATACATACGTTGAGTGTAACTTTATCCATACTGCCTTTATGGCATTATGACACAAAAATCACATACCGTAATATGACTTCATAAACATCAACTCAGAAGATTATACTACATTTCTTCCATAAATCAAAGTAAATACTCTCTACGGATGCTCCTGTCCCACACCAACTTCATAACCTGGACAAGACATCCGCTACAATATTATGTACTCCCTGAATAGGTAAAATAGTAGAGTTGAATTGCTGCAGCAATAATGCCCAGCATGTCAACTTAGCACTGGTGGATTTAGCTGACTGCAAAAATAGCAGTGGTTTGTGATCTGTTTGGAGGAAAAAAAATGCGCCCTCAACAGGTATCGTACCAGCTTAGACACCGCCCCGACAATCGCACGGTACTCTCTCTCAATTGTAGAGTATCTAGTTGCTGACAATAACCTCCGACTGACATACATTGTAAAGCATAACATATTACAACATACACATGTATTGCAAAGTATCACATGATATCTACAAGTTTACAATACTCAGATATTCATATCAGAATAGAACTGGGGGCATGAGTCAGACTCTAAGGTTCGGTTCGCATGAACCGAAACATCTTACTGAACACGAACCCGAAATCTAACCCTAGCTATTGCTGGACTATTAGCAGATGGTTCTGAAACAACGACATATGCTTCTGCCTAACTGCATCACGCGCACCCCAACTATTCGCAAAAGTCACCCGTGCCATTTTGGTATTGTCGCGCAACGACAATACCTCCATGAATCTAACCGGCGTGACCTCATCAAACACTCTTCTGAGTGTGCGCCAACTCACACTCAGGGGAACGTTAAGCACCCAAACTGTGCGATCACTAGCTTTCGGACCCTCGAATAGGTTCCTACTGCTCCTAATCATGTCATTTGGTACTTGCCGCGACCCGCGTCTACGATGTACCTTCTGGTCATCCCCCTTGGGAGTTTGGTGATGCTGAGCCTCTGCTCCAGCCAGACCCACGGGACTATGCACTCCGCATACATTGCCGACGATTAAATTGGCAATAGGATCCTTGAGTACGAACGCGTTCACTCTCCCCGTTATGAATGGAGTGTCCAACATTGATACATGCTTGGGGGTAAGACTCCACTTTGCCCCCAAACGTGGTGCACTTTACCGTTTTGCCTGTAAGGCAGGAGTCGTCGATACACGACCGATGCACCCCAATTGTGGTGCACCCAGTGTCCCTCAACACCCGGACTGGTCTTTTCTCCACCTTGCCTTCATGGAGAATCACCTTGCCAGTCTCGTGGACTGCCGACAGACATGGTGCCTGCATGCCCGCATTGAAGCACTAACCTCTCGTTCGCGTGGAACAGAGGGCAGCACCCCGCACAGTCCTCATTATTAATTATGTCCAACACAAACGCGGAATTCGCGTGTTCTATCGGGGTGGGGCACCTGTCAGCGCAATGATTCTTGCCACCACAATTGGAACACATGTGCTCTTTCTTCTTCTCATCACGTGTACTTTTGTTGGAGCTTTTCGATGACAAAGACCCCGCATCAGAGTCAGAAGATCGACTCTCTGAGGAACCACTCCTCTGCTTGTGATGTTTGGTTTTATACCAAAATTGGTCTTCGTCCTGAGAATCCTCAAAACGTACCTGTTTACGCGCCTGGCGCTCCTCTCCGTCGCTATTACTTTTAAATTTTCGGTTCTGCCAACTCGGCAGACCGTTCCTATGAGATCGAAAATTCCCATAGTTTCCTCTACGCGGCTGATAGGGGCTGGAAGGCTTCTCATACTTCTGCTCTTGACCCCTGTCTACACTGACTGACTGATTTCGCCAAGGATGGCGCTGAACTTTGCCGACTCCGGCAACTAAGTCTTCTGGCAGACCTGACTTCTGAATGGGTTTGTCCGGATGGGCCAGGACATAATGGTGCCCCAATTGGGCCATGGACTCAATGTCCTTTGGTTGACGTTCCTGAAAAAACGCAACCAACTCACTAGAACACGAGGACAACACTTTATCTCGGAGCACCAAGTCTAGCAAGCCATTATAGTCCTTAGGAATTCCCTCCATTTCAATTCATCTATTCAGCAGGAGCTTTATCTTTGAGATAAAGTCCTCAAAGTCCTGGTCTGCACTTGGCATCGCGTTTTTAAAACTCGTCCGGTAACCATCAGCAATCAGATGGAACTTCCGGAGCAACCTTTCCTTTACTTTGTCGTAATCGGCCCTTTCCTCTAATGGGAGGCTATAAAAAATCTCCATCGCAGGCCCCACTAGCAGCGTCAATAACAGAGATGGCCACTGATCTCTGTCAGCCTTATAGGCCACGCATTCGGCTTTGAACCTCTCGAGGAAAAAATCTAAACTGTCAATTTTATCATTAAAATTTGGCAGACGCGGCCTAAAGGGACGATGAGCCCCTCCAGGAGTCGAGTTCTGACCACTCGCACCCATTTCCAATGTCTTCAATTGTATTTCCTTATTTATCATCTTGTTCCTCGTGACTGGGATTTTGTTTTCGTACTATGGTGTGTGTGTGTGTGTTTCTTTCATCTGTGTAGTGCTCATTTTGCCATAAGAAACACTTGCATTACAGAGATTATTAAGACTAGTAGTAAGTGAAGTATTATCTGAGTATAGCACCAGTGTGGGTGCCAGTAACAGACTTTGAAGTAAAACCTGATTTGTGATTTGATAAGAAGGGAAATTTACAAGAGTGCACAAATTATAGAGGAATAATGTTACTATCAGTGCCAGGAAAAGTATTAAACAGAATCATCCTTGAGAGATTAATAGAGTCCATAGACAAACAACTGAGAGATGAACAAGCAGGATTTTGACAAAATAGATCCTGTACAGACCAGATAGCCACATTGAGAATAATAGTTGAACAAAGTCTGGAATGGAATTCACCGCTATACATCGGATTCGTGGACTATGAGAAGGTATTTGACAGTGTAGACAGAGAATCGCTTTGGAAATTGATGAGCCATTATGGAGTTCCCATGTAGATCATTAACTTAATAAAGAAGACTTATGAAGACATGACATGCAGAGTTCTTCATGAAGGACAACTTACAGAACCAATATGGATAAGAACGGGAGTGCTACAGGGATGCCTCTTGTTTCCATTTCTTTTCTTACTAGCAAAAGATCGGGTTATGAAAACATCACATCACGCAACAGAAATGGAATCTAGTGGAATCTGACTAAACAGCTTGATGATCTAGATTTTGCAGCTGACTTGGCTCTTCTGTCCCATAACCATAATCAGATGCAGGACAAAATGAAAATACTCTATGAGAGGTCACAACAAGTGATTCTGAAAATACACAGGGAAAAGATAATGAGAATAAATGCAAGAAATGATAACAAAGGGTAACACGAAGAAACACCACTACAAGATGTAGAATCATACACCTATCTTGACAGCAATATAGACAAAGTTGGAGGGACAGACAGTGATAGAATAAGAATACAAAAAGCAAGAGAAGCTTTCTTTGCATTGGAAAACAAATAGAAATCAAGTCCATCATAAACATAAGAATCTTCACCTAAATGTCAAGTCTGTCCTATTGTGTGGCTCTGAAAAATGGAGAACAACAAGAAGAAAGTTACAGACATTCATAAATGGGTGCTTGCGTAGAATAGATGGATTGAAATGCTATGACAAAGTCACAAATGTGGAACTAATGACAAGAACCAGACAAGTGCCAGTGTAACAAGAGATGAGAAGAAGACGCTGGCGAAGCATAGGATACACATTGAGGAAACCTGTTGATAGCATTACAAGGCAGTCCTTGTTCTGGAATCCTCAGGGAAAGAGAGGCAGAGGTACACCAAAAAACACATGGAGAAGAGAGCTGGAGACAGAAGTAAAACTGATGAGAAAAATGTGGAAAGAACCTGAGCTGATAGCTCGTGACAGAAAGACTTGGCATGTGTTTGTTGAAGGCCTATGCTCCTTTGGGAGCTAAAGGGTATTGACTGATTGATTACGTTTTCTGCCCCATATTGTTTCCGGGGGTCTCTGAAAAGAGAAAAAAAAAATAGAACAACTGCTCCCTGGGGCATGTTGTACACGGTGACTAACATGAGATTGTGCATGGGGCTAGCAACCTCATCATGTAAAACAAATTGCCATAGAAACCACTGCTGCAAAAGTATGTGAACGTTTGATGCAAGTTTCCTACAAGGCGGCCAGCTGTAATGGTGGCTCCATGCTCTGTAAGATGCACACACAAAAAGATGATGATGATAACATTTTATATTTTCTAAGTAAACACCCTTTCTTGTATTCTTATACCAATACACTCTACATAGATGTCATCCATTTACTCATACGTATTCTGTAAAGGCTGATTTGATATAATTTCCAATGACTTTTTAAGACTCAGCCATAACTGCTTTGTTATATGTCTTTCAATATATTCAAGTGCATTTGTGCAGTTATTGGGTTTGTTAATATGTAGTCACAGTCACTTAGAGGAGCCTTACTCATACATTTTGTCACCAAGAGCTGACACTCAGTGACAGTGGATAAATTATACATTTATTTTAGTGTAAAAAGTTTATAAGGTCTACATTTTAAAACGTTCACAGTTTGATCTTAAGGGAAGGAATTCAAATCAGAATGGTTCTTGCCCTTTCATTAGTGTTGTACAGTTGATCTGTGCTGTTAAATGTTCACTGTACAGATAAAAGTACTATATATAAAAAGCAGAAGAAGTGTGTCAGAACAAAGTGGAACAGCCAAAAATAAGATGGACTTATAAATTATTTAAAGAGATAATGGGAGATCCAACAATCAAGAAAAGAACTGTAGAGATCATCATTATCATATTATCATCACCTTTCAGCTCCCTGTAGAGGATATGCCAGAGAGATCATGCTTGCAGCAAAAATCTCAGTCTCAGAAAGCTGAAGAAGGAGAAGAAAATAAACCAAGAGTTGGTTCCTTATTGTGCGTAGGCGCATGTTGGAATTAAAATCTGCATTGCTTTTTTGTTTGTTTGGTTTGTCATTACCAGAATATTCAAATGGCAAAGAGTCATTTACAAAGAAACTGGCAGGAAGAGCCATTCATTTCAACAACTGTGTGATGAAGACTGAGGAGCACTTGAGAAGGATTGGGAATGAGAATGACAGAGAGAGGTTTGTTTTATTATTTCTTTATCTTCTGTCTGCATGTTGTTTGTGCCTTCCGTGTTCTATGTTTATTTTATGCCTCCAGTCTGTGTTCTCTGTGATTAAATTATTTACACATTCTGTCTGTTTTATGTATTGTTTATATGCCTTCTGTGGGTGTTTTGCATACATTGTTTATACCTTCTGTTTGTGTTATGTTTCTGCCACCTGTATTTCTGTGCACGTTTTATGCCACCTGCATATGTTTTATGCTCCTTATACATTATTTGTGCCTCCTATTTATGTTCTGCGCACATATTGTGCTTCTTTTCTATAGTTTATGAACATTGTTTCAGCCTCCTATCTACATACATTGTTTCATCCTCCTATCTGTATACATTGTTTTAGCCTCCTGTCTGTATACATTTCTTATGTCTCCTTGCCGTATACATTGTTTCTGCCTCCCATCTGTATAAATTATTTCTATTTCTTTTCTACATACATTGTTTCAGTTTCCTGTCTGTAAACAGTTTTTATGCCTCCTCTCTATAAATGTATTTCTACTTCCTGCATGTGTATATTAAGTCTGCACCTGTGCATATTTTGTATTATGTCTCTTGTCTGTATTCTGTGTTTGTTACACTTTTGTCCCCTCAGTGTGTATATTCTTTTTATGTTTTGATGAGCTCTTTGCTTATAACAGTTTTATTCTCTTATAGTATTTCACTACCTTATTTCTTTCTATTCTTCTTGCAGCCTTCATCTTCTCTCTTTCAAATGACTTTAGCATCAAGATGGCTGTGAGAAATTAAAACAAATGCATTGCTGATTTGGGCACTGAAAGAAAGATAGATAAAATGAGTTTTCAGTCTGAACACGTCATTAGTTATTTTAAAATGGCTATTAAGATTGAATCTGGTTTCAGGGCCCGGCTTTGGGGAGACCTTGCCAAGTTAGCTCGCAAACAAGAAGTATGGGATGTGTGTCGAGTGGCCTGCAGATTTTGCTTATTGTATGACAATGGACACAGGTACAAAAGATTAGAGAGGTCAGATGTGAATAGATTTATTCTTTATATAATCTGAACATAAATACACCAACATATTTAGTGGTGGAAATTAGCTTAAACTTAAATACAATCTTTTTATGTTTTTTTAAAGTAATCTGTTCATTTATGTAATTTTTAAATGAATACAATACCTATGATTGTTTAATGTGAATAGCTAAAGTAGAAGACAGATTTGAATGGCAGCCAAATGTAAATAGCTAAATAAATGTGAGTGGCATACGGGTGTTAATAGTAAAATTGAAGTGAGTAGCAGATATCAATAGCTCAAGTACCAAACATATGTCAATAGCTCAAGTACCAGACATATGTCAATAGCTCAAGTACCAGATGTATGTGAATAGCTAAAGTAACAGACAGATGTGAATAGCTAAAGTAGCAGACAGATTTTAATAGTTAAAGCACCAAATCGATATGAATAGCTAAAGTAGCAATCTGATAGTAATAGCTAAAGTAGCAGATATATATGAATGACTAAAGTAGTAATCTGATTGTCACGAAATGGATTTAAGACTAGAGACTGTCTACCTATAGTGACAAGACACTAGTGAGAAGAAAGACTGAAAAGATAGATTTAGAAGAAAATGATAGTGAAATGTGAACAGTTGACACTATTGGCTCCGAGGTTAAGAACCGAGGTTGATTCTTTCCTCGCCACTTCGGACGTCTTATGTGCTATAGTTGTCAACGACCTCTAGCTACCCTAAGGGGATAAGGTTATATCAAGATTCACAAACACTAAGATACAGACAACATATAGCTACTGTACTTAAATGAAATGACTGATGCCAGCTACAATTTATACAAGTTTATTATACACCTATAAACAAACAAACATATGCATGTCCCATACATAAAGTGCGAGGATGCACACCTGAAACAAAATCAAGCACAGTTAAAAATGCATCAACCCCAACCCTTCTCCCACAATTGCAACCTGTATGGGGACAGAAGTTTGGATTAGACAAAAATAAACCACACTGCACTTGTCGAGCCTCCACTTCCACGACTATTCTAAATTAAATGTTAAGTGCACAGTCAGCTGGAACAACTACAAAGTGTCTACACCAACTCTGCGCAGACTCTGGTTCTACACAGCCTATCCTGAAATCTCTTGCACACTGCTACACAATTAACTCGTCAAAAAAACCTTCAGCAGCTGTCATCTGCTATACTTGGGACAACACTGCGACGACTTCTGTGGAGAGTATGGTCACCCTCTCTCTCTCCACCATTCTGGAACTGATGACTAAGGTTTAAAAAGAAGAACCCCACTGGATTCTGGAAATTGGAATAGGTAGCTGGTTTCTCCAAACACCTCTGGAGTTACCTGCCCTCTCCCTCCTATGGGTTCAGGCCTTCGGCGTTATTATGGCCTGGACGAAGTGAAATAATTACGACAATGCTGGCAGCATGCCAATTTTGCGTGTGTAACAGAACGAGCTTAGCGCTCATGGATTTTCCCACGAATGCTATTTCCACTAGAGAAAGGTCTTCCCCTGCCTGGAAAAACGGGTTTGTTCTCTTTTCTTCTCTGGCAAGATCTCAAACCTTGCGTCTGAGATGCCAATCTTTTTGCCGGGAGGAAGTTATTGCAACTTCCGCTCTGCCCCCTCAAAAAAAGCCGCGCTACCTGCTGTTAGTATGATTAATCACCTCAAAATTGAAATAAAGTATTATTCCCTTAACAGAAATAAATTTCATCTCCATCTTCTTACTGTAGTGGGTTTGATGGTATTGTATGATGGTGATATTACTAAATGTAATGTATGAGGCCAGCTGTGAAGGCTCCTGAGATAAAATGTAGTTGTGAATTGTCAGAAGGCCTTTCTTGCTACCACTACGACCTCACACTCAATTTTTTTTTCTTAATGAATGTAGCTATGTAAAATGTCTAGGGTAATGATATGTAATGTGGTGTGATAGTTATGGATACACCCACAGATATTTAAGCAGACTAATAATATTTAACAAATATTATAATACACTGAACTAACTCAAGAGTGTAAAATTTTTGATAGAATTATATTACATTTATTTGTTCTGGATCAAGTTTTATGTTGACCAGAACTTTTTTTAAAAAAAAAAGGATTTAAAAATTATGAAAGAAATGCATGGAATGTTACATAATAAATGCAAGAGTGTACATATATAAGTACTAGACTAGTTAGTTTTTATTAAAATGTTCTAGTAGTCATCTACTTGGGAGGATAGTTAATGCTTGTGCTGTTGGGGTGGCCTCATCACACCTGTCTATATTGACTACACAGTGTCCAGTAAATTGCAGGAATTTTATGGGGTATTAGTAACTAAAAGGCGTTGGTGAACTTCCAGCAGACCAGAGGCTCACTCAACTTGCATATGTAGCTCTGGTGCTGAAATCTGGTGGTCCCACCTCTCCGTGCTGGCGGGCAATAATAGTGGTCTCTGTCACAACGTACTGCACAGAACACTCGAGTAAAATCACCAACTGAATGGACACCGCCTTGTTGACAACTGAAACTCACAGCTCTGCAATCAAAGTATTGGCTATGTGTCAAAATTCTATTCTCTACCCACGTCTGGACACAACACGGACACAACAACCACATCATACAGACAGGTCAGATCTCTCTGACCAAACAGCACATTTACCATGGTGGTTTTACATCAGATAGGTCCTCCCAGACTATAGATTCTGAAAAATATTTATTAGTTTCCTTCCCTAAAAGTGGATAGGTAATATGTTTCATTATTCTCAACACTTGATCTGTCTTTCCTAACCCTTGCTGGAGTTTATGTATATTGTTGGTCCCTAGACCCTGACTTGGGCGGGGGGTCTAGAGCAAATCCCTACTTGTTTGTAAGGCTAGATTATGATATGGCAGTATCAAATCACTCGAACATTAAACAATATTCAAAATATACAAAGAAATAATTTCAATCTTACCAGATTATGAATAAAGAACACAGAAATGCTAGCAAAACTCAGCTGAGCTGCTGGCTATAGTATGGCGTCCCTGAACTTATTTCACTTTCTTTCATTTGGAAATCACCACACTTTAAAATACTGTGTCTATCATCGAACAACTATTGAGGAATGGCCCCACTTGCGCGTCTGAGCGCCGATAAAATGATTGTCTGTGGCCAATCACTGCCTAGGTTTATTTCAAATTCAAATTTCCTACCCTAAAGTCATTTCAGTCATGCTTCAGTCAAGTATGGATGTTTATCTGTTAGTCTGTCCGTCTCTACTTGTTTTTTTTTCAAAAACGTACTTGATTTTTGAACCAACCTTTCTCTCCCCTCCAAAATTTTGTCGTTAAAAGTTATATTTAGACACAGCTCCCACCAATGTCCCTTCGCTTCCCTACTAAGTAGATTTGAACACCTGCGTCTCAAGGTCGTGTTTTTTTGTGTGCAAATAGCGACACTTTTTATTCCATACAGTCTGTCGCTGATGTGAACAACACTGTCTTTTGTCATTATCTTCAATATTATCTATCCGTCTGTAAAATTAAGAACATATTAGTTCACTGCTCAGAATGGGCCATCCGGCCAGCTAATTTTTATATTCCTAACATTAATATTACGAAAAAGTTACTTTTTAATTTTTGTAATATTCCAAACATCTGCGTTCTGCCGCTGAATTCAAATCAAAGGCTTGGTATCGCAAAAGCGACCAATAAATGACTGTGGCGTAACATATCCAAGGTCCCTTCTGTCGAGTTCCTTACTTTATGTCAACTTGGGAAACGTGACTTTTCTCCGTTTCCCCCCCAATTGCGTCTCCTTAGCCTTTCTAGTCTCACGCAATCTTTCCAGTCATATTTTTTCCTTTTTATCCGCCGTTCCCCTCCTGTCTAGCAAGTCAATTTTTATGGAGGGTGATGACCCGCGGTCTGGGCGATCATGTACTATCAGCAGCCTACGCATTATGTTTTTATCCTTACATGTTATCTTTGGAGGTATTTTACCGTTGTATCTCTGTCAATTTCACTACACATCTCCCCACTTGAAAACATGCCTATGGCAAGTTCCAAAACCAGCGATACACATAGGTAAAATTACTCCTCACGTCTGCCACTACTCTAATTTTGATCACAGGGGTGCCGACTGAGGAAATCTGCACCGACATTCAATTTACGGCTTGCATAAGCGACTGGTTTCAGTTCCCCATCAGGTGAAGATGATCTTTGCAACAAAGCCCCTCCTAGTCCTACATTACTTGCATCGGTTCTTAAGACAAAGTCCTGTGTCAAATCAGGCAGTTTGAGAATAGGCTTGCTAGTGAGTTTTTCCTTTAACTCTTGGAACGCTAGTTCACATTGTGCAGTCCAAATAATTTTATCTGGAAGTCCCTTGCGAGTCAGATCAGTCAGAGGAGCACAAATAGCGTTAAAATTCTTGATGTATTTCTGATAAAATCCGCATAACGACACAAATGATCGCACGTCCTTTTTTGTTTGCGGCCTAGGTGCTCTCTGCAGTTTTTTCCAAGTTCTTAGGATCAGGGGTCATATTACCCTGATATACAGTGTGTCCCAAGAATTCCAACTCTTTGCATCCAATACAACATTTTGTTGGCCTAGCAGTTAAGTTCGCCTCCCGAAGTCTATCAAACAACATCTCCAGAGCTTCAATGTGTTCTTCAAATGTCTCTGTGGCGACGAGAATATCATCCATGAAATTCGTGATACATGGGTTATTCAGGGGATCCAACAATTTGCGCATCATCCTTGAAAACACACTCGGAGCATTTTTCAGTCCGAATGGTAGCATATTGAATTCATAATGTCCATCCGAAGTGCTAAAAGCCAAATAAGGTCTCACTTCAGGCTTCACTGGGATCTGGTAATAGCCTTTACTAAGATCCACCTTTGAAAAGTATTTTGCCTTGTTCAGTCTGGCAAATAACTGTTTTGTGTCTGGTAATGGATCCACTTGTCCTTCTGTGACAGCATTCAGTTTCCTGTAATCTATGCACAGTCTGTGTTCCCCAGACGGTTTTCTCAACAAAACGACACTAGAACTAAAAGATGATTCACTGTGCGAAATAATCCCCTCCTTCAACAAATACTCTATTTCTTCCTTCAATGCCTTCTCCTTCGCGAACGGAATAGAATAGGCTCTCATACAGATTGGGTTTGAGTCTACCAGTTTCATGTCATACTGTAGCAAATTTGTATGGCCTGGTTTATCTGTTAATACATCTGTATGTTCCTCCAGAACCTGTTGAACTCTCTCCCTCTGGTTTTTAGTCAGGTGCTTACTGACTTTTACCTGTGCTGCGGTTTCACAAGGATGTAATGGGTATTCATGTGAGGTGAGTGGTTCTTTTTGCATCTGGGTTGCAATAGCCAAGGTCAATAAGGGGGTGCTTTCCTGGAGTGGTCTGTCCAGATACTTCTTTAACAGGTTTACATGATAAACTTTCTCCTTCCCCTTTTTGTCAATTTTATAGTTTGTTCTAGACACCTTCTCTAGAACCGTATATGGACCTTGCCAACCAATTTGTAATTTATTCTGGCTTCCGGGTAGTAGAAGCAGCACCTTCTCTCCGACTGCCAGTTCCCTGTCCTTTGCCTTCCTATTAAAATATGCTGCATGTTTCTTCCTGGCTTGCTTCAAATTATCATTTGCCAGTTTCCATCCAGCTTTCAAACGAGTGGTCAGTTCGTTCACGTATTGATACGATGAGGTAACAGTCTCTTCCGCCTTCTCATCTGTCCAGGTCCTTAATAGAGCTTCTAATGGACCTTTTATTGGCCTCCCAAATAGCAGAGTTGCGGGAGCCATCCCGGTTGAACTATGTGGTACCTCCCGGTACGCAAACAATGCGGCGGGCAGGAATTGATCCCACAGATCCGGTTTTTCGTGTGCCAGCTTTCTCAGGATAGAAATGAGAGTCCCGTTGAACCTCTCTACCTGGCCGTTCCCTTGTGGATGGTACGGACTACAATGAAAGTGTCTGGCTTGAAATAGCTTAAAAACTTCTTCCGTTAGTTTCCCCTTGAACTGAGAACCATTATCCGTCAAGATTTGATGCGGGAATCCTAATCGGGTAAATATTGTAAGTAGTGCCTCTGCTACATGTTTTGAATCAATTGATGGCAGGGCTACCGCCTCTCCCCACATAGAACAAGTGTCCACCAGAGTAAGGATGTAACTGTTCCTCCTCTTGGTCCGAGTGAGAGGTCCTACAATATCCACTGCAACCCTCTCAAAAGGTGTTCCCACTATGGGCATTTCCCCTAGAGTTGCAGGAGCAGTCCAGTGCTTTGGAGCTACCCTTTGACATTCGGGCAGGATTTGACATATCTTTTTATATCCTCCGTTATCCCTGGCCAGAAGTAATGACAAGCTATACGCTGTCCTGTGGCGCTGATCCCCATGTGACCACTGAAGGGAATCGCATGCCCGAGTTCCATCACTTTATCTCTATATGAAGTGGGAAGAACCAGCTGGTTGTGACCATTTGTTCCAGTTCCGGCCTTCCTGTATAAGAGTTTGTTCTTCATGAAATATTCCCCCTTGCTCGGAGGTGTGTGGCATTTGGGCAATTTTTTAAAACAGGGCTTGAGTGTCCTATCCTCAGCCTGCGCCTTCCTCATCTCCTCTGGATGAGCATTTATAGGTTCACCTTCTTCCTCCTTCTTCTGTGACCTGGTCTGCACTGTCGCCATGATCACAGGTTTCTCGGGATTCCCCAAGAAGACGTATCTACACCCCAATATCAGAGGGTAGATTGGTTCATCTATCACTGCTGCTCTGATTTCTCCCTCCACATAGCGAGTTTTCACCGTTATCCTTGCGATGGGAAGTGTCATGAGTGGTATGTCCTTAGTCGCCCCTTGTATTTCCACTGTTTCTGTGGTATACTGACTTGGGTCCACTAGGCTAGACTTCACAACTGAATCATAATCCAAACCTGTATCATAAAGGCACCTTATGGTGACCCCATTACAAATAACATCCTCACAAACTGGGGGGTGATAAGGTTCCTGTTGTCCATTAGGATTAACCTTTAATCTTCGCGTCCCCGACTTCATTGCAGCAATGTTTGAAGGTTTCCTTCTACAAAATTCGGTGTTATGGTTATCCTTCTTGCACCATTTACACCATCTTTTTCCTTGGTTCAACGGTTTTCTTTCATTGAACTTTTGGTCATTGAACTGTGAGTTTCTGTCGCGATAGTCATTTCTTGGCCGCTCAAAGTTTGTCCTACCTTTATTTCCCTGCTCTCTATTATCAAATTTATTAAATTGCTGTGGAGCTTTAAAATTGTCTATGTGCTTCTTTTTAGCACCACTTACCTCTGCCTGAGCTGCCTGATACCTCTCAGCAACATTTAAAATTTCCCCCAACTTCTCTGCACCTTGTTCCATGAGAAATTTTCTCATGTCTGGAGCCATGGACTCTCTCAATTGCTCAATCATGATCATTTCTTTAAGATCTTGGGTCTTCCCCAGAGCCGTCCATTTCTCCAAATAGGTTTCTAGTCTAGCAGAGAATTGGTGGTATGTCTCCCCAGACAACAGTTTGGCATTTCTAAATTTCTTACGATAAAATTCACCATTCTTCTCGTACCTTAATAACAAAGCCTGCTTTAACATGTCATAATTGTCTTGGTCTTCCCTGTTCATTTTGGCAAATACTTCATAAGAAGTACCTCTCAATCCCTGTGATAGCTTTAAACTCCACCTCTCTCTCTCTAACCCATATGTAGTAGCTAATAACTCAAAACGTCCTAGGTACCCCTCTATGTCATCGTCTTTTTCAACAAAATGGTCTAAATGAAACCCCATAGCTGAGTTTGAGGCTCCCAGACTGGGCGTAGCATCTGAGGCAAAAGGGCTGGCACCATTTTCAGGAGCCGGGCCTTGTAATTCCAGCTCCCTTAGTCGTAATTCGTGCTCCCTTTGCAACCTTCTATCTTCTGCCTCCCTTTCGGCAGTCAACCTTTTTTCTTCTGCCTCCCTTTGCTGTCGTTTTTCTTCTGCCTCCCTTTGCTGTCGTTTTTCTTCTGCCTCAATCTGCAGCCTCTTAATTTCTCTATCAGCCTCAATTTGTAACCTCTTCTCTTCAGCTACCTTTCTATCTTCCCTTTCAATATATTTATCACATTCAGCCGTTACATATTGAATTAAAATCTGACCATCCATTCCCATCTCCTTTGCGGTCAGCACAGCAGCTGATCGGAATTTTGCTAGCTCCGCCATACTTTTCAGACAATATAATAATATACAAGCTAAATCTCTAACCAGTAAATACACTAAGTACTTCTTATGACTATAGTCTAACTAATTCTAACTAACCAGTTAACTAATTAATTATCACTGGCTGTGAAGATTCACCAACTTTTATCTGCAGGGACACTTTTAATTTTAAAGGGAATTTCACAATTTTTTTTTTTTTCCCCAAATTTTATTTCTCCAACCAGAAGATCCTAATATTACTGTTGGGCTAATTATCCCTGGACAAGACCCCAATGTATGTAGTGGGTTTGATGGTATTGTATGATGGTGATATTACTAAATGTAATGTATGAGGCCAGCTGTGAAGGCTCCTGAGATAAAATGTAGTTGTGAATTGTCAGAAGGCCTTTCTTGCTACCACTACGACCTCACACTCAATTTTTTTTCTTAATGAATGTAGCTATGTAAAATGTCTAGGGTAATGATATGTAATGTGGTGTGATAGTTATGGATACACCCACAGATATTTAAGCAGACTAATAATATTTAACAAATATTATAATACACTGAACTAACTCAAGAGTGTAAAATTTTTGATAGAATTATATTACATTTATTTGTTCTGGATCAAGTTTTATGTTGACCAGAACTTTTTAAAAAAAAAAATTTAAAAATTATGAAAGAAATGCATGGAATGTTACATAATAAATGCAAGAGTGTACATATATAAGTACTAGACTAGTTAGTTTTATTAAAATGTTCTAGTAGTCATCTACTTGGGAGGATAGTTAATGCTTGTGCTGTTGGGGTGGCCTCATCACACCTGTCTATATGGACTACACAGTGTCCAGTAAATTGCAGGAATTTTATGGGGTATTAGTAACTAAAAGGCGTTGGTGAACTTCCAGCAGACCAGAGGCTCACTCAACTTGCATATGTAGCTCTGGTGCTGAAATCTGGTGGTCCCACCTCTCCGTGCTGGCGGGCAATAATAGTGGTCTCTGTCACAACGTACTGCACAGATACACTCGAGTAAAATCACCAACTGAATGGACACCGCCTTGTTGACAACTGAAACTCACAGCTCTGCAATCAAAGTATTGGCTATGTGTCAAAATTCTATTCTCTACCCACGTCTGGACACAACACGGACACAACAACCACATCATACAGACAGGTCAGATCTCTCTCTGACCAAACAGCACATTTACCATGGTGGTTTTACATCAGATAGGTCCTCCCAGACTATAGATTCTGAAAAATATTTATTAGTTTCCTTCCCTAAAAGTGGATAGGTAATATGTTTCATTATTCTCAACACTTGATCTGTCTTTCCTAACCCTTGCTGGAGTTTATGTATATTGTTGGTCCCTAGACCCTGACTTGGGCGGGGGGTCTAGAGCAAATCCCTACTTGTTTGTAAGGCTAGATTATGATATGGCAGTATCAAATCACTCGAACATTAAACAATATTCAAAATATACAAAGAAATAATTTCAATCTTACCAGATTATGAATAAAGAACACAGAAATGCTAGCAAAACTCAGCTGAGCTGCTGGCTATAGTATGGCGTCCCTGAACTTATTTCACTTTCTTTCATTTGGAAATCACCACACTTTAAAATACTGTGTCTATCATCGAACAACTATTGAGGAATGGCCCCACTTGCGCGTCTGAGCGCCGATAAAATGATTGTCTGTGGCCAATCACTGCCTAGGTTTATTTCAAATTCAAATTTCCTACCCTAAAGTCATTTCAGTCATGCTTCAGTCAAGTATGGATGTTTATCTGTTAGTCTGTCCGTCTCTACTTGTTTTTTTTTCAAAAACGTACTTGATTTTTGAACCAACCTTTCTCTCCCCTCCAAAATTTTGTCGTTAAAAGTTATATTTAGACACAGCTCCCACCAATGTCCCTTCGCTTCCCTACTAAGTAGATTTGAACACCTGCGTCTCAAGGTCGTGTTTTTTTGTGTGCAAATAGCGACACTTTTTATTCCATACAGTCTGTCGCTGATGTGAACAACACTGTCTTTTGTCATTATCTTCAATATTATCTATCCGTCTGTAAAATTAAGAACATATTAGTTCACTGCTCAGAATGGGCCATCCGGCCAGCTAATTTTTATATTCCTAACATTAATATTACGAAAAAGTTACTTTTTAATTTTTGTAATATTCCAAACATCTGCGTTCTGCCGCTGAATTCAAATCAAAGGCTTGGTATCGCAAAAGCGACCAATAAATGACTGTGGTTTAACATATCCAAGGTCCCTTCTGTCGAGTTCCTTACTTTATGTCAACTTGGGAAACGTGACTTTTCTCCGTTTCCCCCCCAATTGCGTCTCCTTAGCCTTTCTAGTCTCACGCAATCTTTCCAGTCATATTTTTTCCTTTTTATCCGCCGTTCCCCTCCTGTCTAGCAAGTCAATTTTTATGGAGGGTGATGACCCGCGGTCTGGGCGATCATGTACTATCAGCAGCCTACGCATTATGTTTTTATCCTTACATGTTATCTTTGGAGGTATTTTACCGTTGTATCTCTGTCAATTTCACTACACTTATAGTTACCAACACGTGTTTACCATTCTTTACCACCGCGTGCTTCACTCTCTCTCCCCCTCTAAACATCGTATCAAATAAATATACAGTAATGAACGCATCCACGTGCTCCAATTAATACCTCTATCACTCCCGTGCTTACAGATAGATGGGTAACTATATAATATAAATAACTTGTAGCATTACATTCTCAATAAAATCACAAATACACAGACTCCCGCTATTCTGTAAATAAATAAAATTCGCAGATGCGCTGGTGTCTCAGTGTGTGCGACGGAACGAACGGAATAATTTGTCTTCTCTTTGTTACTTTTACAATTGCCTCCACGGCTGGCGGAGTTGTGGAATTTAAAGTTGCTACCATAAGTGAAATGGGTTCATTTTTGATGCAAGACAACAGGAAGCTGAGACGCTTGGGAGTCATGACCCAAGTGGGCCCGCCCCCCTTAGAGTGTAAAGGAGTATATAGGGCCGAAACACTTGTCGGACGGGGGGACTTCTTCTGATGACCAGATTGCTTCCTGTTGTATCGCTCTGTAAAGAGTTTCCTATCATTGAAATAAATCCAAGCATGGCCGTAACCTCGCAACATCTAAACCATCTAGACAACGCTATTCCTTCAATAAGGAAACACTGGACCTATTAGGTCTCTCAACCAACGAATTTTTTCCGGCTGACCTTTCCGAGTGAGGTCGGTCAACGGCCCTGTTAAGCTATTAAAATTCGGAATGAATTTTTGATAATAGGCGCACAAGGAGATAAAGGATCTCGTGTCTTTTTTTGTGATGGAGCGGGCTGCTTTCCTTATTTTCTCCACGTTTTTGTCCAGCGGCCACATGCATCCGTGGGCGATAGTGTGGCCTAGGAAGTCTAGGGTGTCAAGCCCGAGTAAACATTTGCTCGGGCGGGCGGTAAGCCCCGCCTCCTTCAATCTCCCGAGGAGCGAAGCGACAGTGGCTATGTGTTCCTCCTCCGTTTCCGTTGCGATGAGGATATCATCCATAAAATTATGAATGTGGGGGTTTTGTAACGGCCCTAATAGCTTCCTCATCATTCGTGTGAAAGCATCCGGGGCATTATGTAACCCAAACGGCATGACGTTAAACGTATAGTGCCCTTCACTGGTACTAAAGGCCAACATCGGCCTGACGTCCTCTTTCACCAGAATTTGATAATAGCCTTTACTTAGGTCTATTTTCGAGAAGATTTTTGCCTGGCTTAATTTGGAAAACAGTTCCGCAGGGCTGGGGAGGGCTTCTGGTTGAAATTCCGTTACGGTGTTGAGCAATCGATAATCGATGCACAGCCTGGTCTCACTGTTAGGTTTTTGTAAGAGGACCACGCTATAACTGTATGGGGATGTGGTTTCAGAAATGATGTTGGCCGCCAGTAGTTTTTCAATTTCCTCACGTAACGCAGCAGCTTTGGCGTATGGAACCGGATATATTTTAGTCCGTACCGGGGTGTCGTCTTTCAGTTTCATCTCAAATTCTGAGAGGTGGGTGAGTCCAGGCTTATCCGTTAAAACGTCGGTGTATTGTTGTAATACAGTCCTGAGTTCTCGCGCCGCTCCTTCTGAAAGATTGTCCCCAAATTTCACGTCTCGGTACGACTCTGTTTGGTGTAGGGGGTACTCTCCGTAATTCTCTGGGTCGTCCTCTTCCTCAATAGCTACCGCCAATGCTAACAGGTGGTCTTGAGATGGTGGGGTTCGTTCTAAAAATTTCTTAAGGAGATTTACGTGGTATATCTTCCTTTTTCCCCTGATAGCGATGCGGTAGTTAGTGTTAGAGATTTTCTCTAACACCTCGAAAGGCCCCTGCCATCCAATGCGCAGTTTGTTTTCTCCGGTGGGAGGTAACAACAAGACCTTCTCCCCTACCTGGAGCTCTCTTTCCTTGGCCGTCTTGTTGTATCTCTGCGCCTGTTTGGCGCGAGCCTTACGGAGGTTGTCTGAGGCCACTTTCCAACCTAACTGTAGTCGCTCCTTCAGCTCTTCAACATATTTGGAGGCCGACACCGTTGTCTCATCTGCCTTCCGATCTGTCATAGACCTGAACAGAGCCTCCAATGGGCCCTTGATCGGCCGCCCGAACAATAGGGTGGCTGGCGGATAGCCTGTAGAAGCTTGGGGGACTTCGCGATACGCAAACAGGGCGGCGGGAATAAAAAGATCCCAGTCCTCTGGCCGCTCCTGCCCTAACTTACGCAACATTGTCATCAAGCTGCCGTTGAACCTCTCCACGAGACCATTTCCTGCCGGGTTATACGGACTGGTATGTATGTGTTGGGTCCGGAAAATGTTGAAGATCTCCTCCATCAACAAGCTGCGAAATTGGGAGCCATTATCTGTCAACACTTGCTGAGGAAACCCCAGTCTTGTAAAGATTTGCAGCAAGGCTTCTACAACATGCTTCGAGTCGGTGACCGCCAGGGGTATGACCTCTGCCCACATGGTGCACACATCGACTAGTGTCAGAATAAACCTGTTCCGCCGCTTAGTTCTTTCTAATGGGCCTACAATGTCAACCGCCACTCGTTCGAAGGGGGTACCGACGATGGGCATCTCTCCTAACGAGACTGGGGGTGTCCAGTGTTTGGGTGCCACTCTCTGACACTGAGCACAAGATTTCACAAATCTTATGATGTCCGGCGTCATTCCCGGCCAGAAATAATGGGCCGATATTCTGTGTATGGTGGCCCCCTGGCCCATATGTCCACTAAATGGAAGCGCATGCCCCATTTCTAAAATCTGCAGCCTATACTTGGCTGGCACTACCAATTGGTTATGCCCCTGCTCTTCACCTCCTTCTCTGCGATAAATCAGCCCGTCCTTCTTGAAGAAATTCCCCTTTTGTTTGGGGTCCTTCGACGTGGGCAATTTCTGAAAACAGGCCGTCAGGGTCGGATCCTGTTGTTGGGCCTCCTGCAATTCCTGGGGTAATGGATTAATGGGGGCTACTTTTTCCCGCTCCTTCTTGGCTTGCTCCCTAGTAACCACTGTGGCTACTACTTCCGGTTCCTTTGGGTCCCCTAGGTACACATACCTACATCCCAAAATGACCTCGAAAAGGGGCCCCTCCATTACGGCCGCCTTGATTGTGCCCCTGACAAATTTTGACACTATCTCGATCTGCGCTACTGGGAGGCACATTGAAGCATCTCCCTTCAACACCCCACATATCTCCACAAATTTTCCTGTCATCTGTTCGGGCTTTACTAGATGATGGCCCACAAGACATTCGAAACTTAAGCCGGTATCATACAAACACTCGGTTTCGACCCCATTAACAGTTACCCTTCCCCTCGTGGAAGGTCGGTCACTGGTAGGTCGAGAATCCTGCTCCTTCTCCAAGTCTGGTATAGAAGTTTGTAAACAGGCTACTCTCTTCAGGGGGTTTTCCCGGCTTCCCCCTGCTCTCCACTGTGAGTTATAATTATTTCTGCTGCCCCACGACCGGCCAGGGGCGTGTTTCCGGGCAGGGTCTCTCCTTGGCTCCTCTCGTTTATCCGGCGGGTTGGGGCCCCTCACGGAGCTCAAAGCAGGTGGAGGGGGCTCTCGAGTGTTAGGCCCGTTAGTTGGCTTGTCGGGAGAGGTGTTATGTCCTCGGGTTGGCGGGTTAGGGTTTTCCCGTTTCTGGCCCAGGACTTCGGCCTGTGCTGACTGGAACCTTTCAGCAAAAAGAATTATCTGGTCCAGTTGCTGTGCGCCCTGCTCCGCCAGGTACTTACTTAAGTCCGGAGACATGTTGGCCTTTATCTGTTCGCACAGAACTAATTCTTCCAATCCTTCAAAAGATTTTGCCAAACCCGACAACTCTCTCCAGCGAGTGAGGTAATTCCTCAGCCTCTCTGCGAACTGGGGAAAACTTTCTCCTTTCTCCAGTCGACTTTCCCTAAACATCGTTTGGCACTTCCGGGGAGTCCATTGGAATCGCTGTAACAGGGCGTTCCACAGTACCTCAAAGTTATTCTGGTCATCCACTAGCATCTTGCTATAGACATCATACGCATGTCCTCTTAGTGATTGAGATAATTTGAGGCACCAAAGACTATCATCCAGCCCGTATGCCTTTGCCATCCTTTCAAATTTTTCCAAAAATACCTCAATTTTCTCATTCCCGTTAGGAAAAGGGTCCATCGGAAAATTCATGGCTGCCATCCGGGGCCCTCCGTTTCCTGAGGTGTCTGTCGCCCCTGCTCCGGGAGAATCTCCGTTAGCCGAACTGCCTTCCGAAGATCGGTACTGCAGTTCCAGTGAACGCAGGGCAAGTTCATGCTGTCTCTCTGCTGCCTTCTCCCTCTCCTGTGCTTCCAATTTCCGAAGTTCCATCTCAGCCTGCTTTTGCGGCGGCTATCCTTTCCTCTTTCGCTGCTTCTGCGGCGGCTATCCTTTCCTCTTTTGCTGCTTCTGCAGCGGCTATCCTTTCCTCTTTTGCTGCTTCTGCGGCGGCTGCCATGTCCTCCTTCTCTTTCTCTCGCTGATTATGCCTATCAGTTTCCCTTATCAGGTAGGCCTTAGTCTCCTCCTTATCCATTCCCATATCCTGAGCAGATTCACGCCAGGCAGCTCGTAACTTGGCCATATCTGCCATCTTACCTGACAAATCAGCAGTACTCACAACGAGGGGAAATGACAAAAAAAGGAACAAGAAAAATTTACTGTTACCTACTCGGAATATGCTGTCGCAAAAACCCGCACTCAGACTAGCACCAAGTCTGACTAATAACTACCTGAAAAAAATTCAAGTTATCCAGCTACCCAAAACCCGAATTACTTTCCTGTTAAGAAAAAAATTCGATTAGCCATCAATTACCTCTAAGTCATAAACAGCCTTACTACAACTACCATCTAACTGACTACAACCTGTGGAAAAAACTAATAGCTGGATCAGTCTTAATATAGCTCAAGTCTAGGGGATTTTTTTTTTTTTTTTTTAAATCTATTTCCAGAACTTCCTACAGAGACAATCTATGAATCTAGAATTGATCCCAACAAAGATGATCCCAAGGACGACGCCACCCACTTTGTCATGAAATGGATTTAAGACTAGAGACTGTCTACCTATAGTGACAAGACACTAGTGAGAAGAAAGACTGAAAAGATAGATTTAGAAGAAAATGATAGTGAAATGTGAACAGTTGACACTATTGGCTCCGAGGTTAAGAACCGAGGTTGATTCTTTCCTCGCCACTTCGGACGTCTTATGTGCTATAGTTGTCAACGACCTCTAGCTACCCTAAGGGGATAAGGTTATATCAAGATTCACAAACACTCAGATACAGACAACATATAGCTACTGTACTTAAATGAAATGACTGATGCCAGCTACAATTTATACAAGTTTATTATACACCTATAAACAAACAAACATATGCATGTCCCATACATAAAGTGCAAGGATGCACACCTGAAACAAAATCAAGCACAGTTAAAAATGCATCAACCCCAACCCTTCTGTCACGAAGTGGTTTTACGTTTTTAGAGTGTGCCTGAATGAAAGCAAGACCCTAGTATGAGAAAGTCTGAGAAAATAGAATTTAAAGGGAAAATGACATGCCTGTGGACAGGTGAGACTATTGGCTCAAGGGCTAGAACCAGGATTTGAATCTCCCCTTGACGCTTCGTGACTTTAGACTGGCTATAGTCTCGCCCTCCTCTGGCTACCTTGACACACAAGGAGATAAGGTGTATAAATACGACCACAAACACCACTATACAGACAACATAGAGTAAGTATAGTAAAGAGTAAGAAGCTGATCCAGTGTACAGTAAATAGATATATTTATTTACAAAATAAGGCATAAAAATTCAGCATACATCAAAACGTATCAATGGCGTGCGCTGTTGCACGGCCTGACAACAAAATAACGATTAAATTAAGAGACACTAGAGACAAAAAAAAAAACCCCAATCACATTCACTCTTTCTGTCACCCTGCTGAGGAGCAATAAAAATGGTTAGTGATTAAAACCAACTCTAATTTGGTGGGGCTATCACTTTAGCCTCCACTCTCTAACATTAATAAGCTTTCTACTGTCTCAGTCCTGGTGACTCTTCCTCAACGAACGGCTACACAGCTTTCTACTAGTTAGGCGATAGGCGCCGATAACTACACCACAAGAAATGCTAAAATAATAGACTTGGTTTTTCGAACTCAGACTCAGTGTCTATCCGTCCAATGGATACTGAACAGACCCTACTGGTCCTGTCTATTTTCTCCCTCCTTCTCTATCTCTCTCTCTTGGTCTCAGTGTCTCTCTAACACTCGAGGGCTGATGATGCGGCGTCTCCGTTACTCTCTTCTCTCGATTTCTATCAGGACGTAGGTATGGTAACCCTGTCACCTGTTCCTGATTTTGGTGATGACGATGTTCGGATATCAAGCATGAGGGACTTGATTAACTGTAGACGCTTCTCTGCTGCTGAGCAAACTTTCCCCTTTTCTCCCACTCCGGATTTAGAGGAAGACACAGCCTTGATTTCTGGCTGTATGAAATTGAAACCAGTCTCCCGGCCACCTGCCGTTGCTAGAGACTATAATAGCGATGCTCTTGGCTGTATGATAAATAAACCTCGGTCCAGCTGAAGCATAGGGGCTTCACTGCCAGAGACCATAGGTCTGACCCTTAAGATAGGTCCTGTTGCCGTGGGTAATTTTGCACATGGGCAAATTTACGCTCCCCCACTATTCTTGCCGGGACTTGCTGAAATTAAAAGAAACAGCTTCCAATGTACACCCTCTCTAAAATCACTTATCTCTAACATATATGATACATAAAATAATTCTATCCACGTGTCACTTCAATCTCACTCCTTCTCCCCTTTCTCTTGTTCTGCATAACAATACATAAAATAATACTATCTCACTTGGCACTAAAATCACACTCCTTCTCTCCCCTTCTCTCGTTCTTCACACAATACATAAAATACCACTATCCCACGTGGCCTCTTCATTCCCCCTCCTTCTACTAAAATCTGCCAGGTAAATTAAACAATAGCCCAGACACCATCTGACAGGTTACATGGCCGTTACGCATGGCCGATCACGTGTCCCAACCTTTACAACTAGGGAATTCCTTTGTCCTAAATTCCATAGCCTCCTTTTAACATTAACACAGGTTTCCTGGCTTACTCCAATTTAAGGTAAACCTCGCTGTAGGAATGATTTATTTCTCCAAGCCGTATAATTCACTGATAACATAAATCTCACTGCATTCCTCACATCTAAGGCTCAGAAAAATTAACGTACACACCAAGGATTTCCCAATAAAATTACATTAGAAAATATACAGGAATAAATGGTGGTTTTATATAACATTCTACAAATCTGGGCACACGTGTAGCTTATAACTTCCCACGTTCCTATCTACTGCCAAAATCATAGAAAGAATCAGCACACTGTTGCATTTACGTCGTTCTTCAAAAACGATAATGGATGGCACTATCGTTTTTTTTTTAAAACTAAAAAGTTAAACTTTACCTACGGGCGAATTTCTGAAAAACCCACTAATAAGTAAAACGATTAATAAAATAGTTACATACCAAATTATTGCGGTTTTTCCCCGCAAAAATGGAGACGATAAAATACGTAGTCGTCTGGCAGGCAATTATTTCTTCAGAGACAATTGCCCGCATTTTCCTCTCTCATTATATACAAGAGAAACCGCCCACGCGGATTCCCGTCCTACGCAAATCCCGGACCAATGGCAGCGCCAGAAAAAATCAATACTATCAACCTACGCAATTCCCGCGTGTCAGGAAATTGCGTCACATTACGCGATGGCCTCGTGCCTCTGACGCGTCATACAGGAGTGCCCGAAAATATCGATTTTCGTAAACAATGAAATATACGGGAATCGCGAAAAATTCAGAAGAGGGTAAAACTGGCCGAGTGAAAAATAAACCTACCACCATAAAATGAACCCATTAAAATTACCTCCTCAAAAATACCGAACACGATATATTCACATGAGAAGAACCAAGGCAAACCCATATAATTACAAAAAGAAGAGAAATGGTGAAAACTCAAACTAGAACCACAGAATCGGGCCTGTTAAAAGACAGAATTACAGTGTAGCATCACATAAGTCCCCCCTTTCAAGTGCGGGAATCCGTGCTCAATCACTGAAATCTCTGGAATTCATACTGGTCCGTATCTAGATCTACATCCCGATCTAATCACTATCATAATTAGCATTATCATACAGGCCCATCTCCATATCCTTGAGAATCTTTGCAAACCCTGGAACGTGAGGGTCACGCCAGGGGATTTTCTCCTGTCGACTGCAACATGACTGGTCACCCTTCCTCCTCCCTCTCGTGTGTTTCCTTCGCCCACGAATTTTCCTGGCGGCGCGTGGTAAATACTGATTACCAGCTGGTGCGACCTCCCAGTGTTTGGAAACAGTCTGACTGGCTTGGCCAGGCATCACCGTAACAGGGCGTAACTGTTTACGGTTGCTTGAAGAACCGTGCACATGTTCCTTCTTGTCAGTATTTCCCTCCCTTGAGAGACGTAATACCATCGGGGGCCTAATTCCCGACGACAAAGAAGATACTTCTGAAGTAAGAGGCGTCACCACTGTTTGACCCTTAGGCTGAACAGGGCTGACAGGCGAATACGCCTCTGTAAATAACATTCCACTGTCTTTAGAGGCGTCTCTCCTCCTCATCGTAAGACAGGGATGTTTGAGCTCCCGTGGGGCTCCGTGAATTTGGGGCTTTCCCCTTTCACTTCTCTGGCCTGCAGTAGGCCCCCTTGCAGTAGCAAGGATCGGTGTGGTGGGGTTTCCCAAAACTAATTATGGGCTTCCCAGGATGAAATCGTGTGCTGGCTGTGCCATTACAGCTGCCTTGATGGTGCCAGACACAAACTTGCATTTCACATCAACATTGGCCACAGGCAGACGCTGTGAGATCCCTCTTCTCAAAATTCCACCAATCTCAACTATTTCTCCTGTCCATTGCCCTGGTTTCACCAAATGACGAGCGATGATACTGGGGTAAGTAAGCCCGCTGTCAAACAAACACGTAGTGGCCGTCCCATTCACTACGGCTGGTCCACTGTTAGAGAACAACTTCTCTGCCTGGACGGGTTCCCATTTATTCCCTTTAGTCCATCTCACCGGTCTTAAACAAGCTGCATGGTGAGCTGGGGGTTTGTTCATGCACCGGGATGTCCAGTGGGAAGTGGTTCTACAATTCTGACAATACCTCTCATGATCTCCTCTGTTCCTAGCGGGTTCCTGAGATGATGTCTGCTGTGCTCGGTTATGCTGCTGGGGGTGCAAGTTATAACCAGAATGAGGCTCCTTGCGAGAAGGCCCTGGTTGCTGATGAGCTGGTGAAGTAGCCATCTGCGATGATGAAGCTCCTTGGTCTGGGGCTGGCAGGTCTGGGTGTTTTCTTTTCTGGCCCAGTACTTCGGCCTGTGCTGTCTGAAACCTTTCTGCAAACAGAATAATCTGATCGAGTTGCTGGGCTCCCTGCTCTGCCAGATACCTCCTCAAGTCAGGAGACATGTTAGCCTTTACCTGCTCACACAGGACTAAATCCTCCAACCCTTCAAAAGTTTTTGCCAGTCCTGACAGTTCCCTCCACCGGGTTAGGTAATTTCTCACCCGCTCAGCAAACTGTGCGAAACTCTCTCCCTTCTCTGGCCTGCTCTCCCTGAACATGGTTTGGCATGGTCCACTGAAATCTTTGCAATAAAGCATTTCGCAGTGCCTCGAAGTTGTTCTGATCATCTATGAGCAGCTTGTTGTAAACTTCATACGCATGACCTTTGAGCGATTGTGATAATTTCAGGCACCAAAGACTCTCATCCAACCCATATGCCTTTGCCATTCTTTGAAATTTCTCCAAGAACACGTCAATCTTCTCATTCCCGTTAGGGAACGAGTCAAATGGGAAGCTCATGGCTGCCATCCGGGGCCCTCCTTTTCCTGAGGTGTCTGCTGCTCCTGCTCCGGGTGAATCTCCATTAGCTGAACTGCCCTCTGAGGATCGGTACTGCAGTTCCAGAGAACGCAGGGCAAGTTCGTGCTGTCTCTCCGCTGCCTTTTCCTCTTTCGCTGCTTTGGCGGCAGCTATCCTTTCCTCTTTTGCTGCTTCCAATTTCCGAAGTTCCATCTCTGCGGCGGCTGCCCTCTCTTCTTTCGCTGCTTCTGCGGCGGCTATCCTTTCCTCCTTCGCTGCTTCGCGGCGGCTATCCTTTGCCTTTCCTCAATTTCCCGTTGATTATGCCTATCATTTTCTCTGATCATGTAGGCTTTCGTCTCCTCTTTATCCATTCCCATGTCCTGGGCAGCGTCACGCCATGCAGCTCGTAATTTCGCCATATCCGCCATCTTACCTGTAAACTGCTGTAAGTTCACAACTGACAGAAAATGACAGAAAGGAGAACAAAAGGAAGGAACTACCTGTTTTATAATATGAAGTATTCCTCCTATAACCGATGTCCCAAAAACCTGAACTCAGACTAGCGTCAAGTCTGAACAATAACCTGAAAATTTTTTTTTTAACAAGCTACCAAAAACCCGAAATTACCTTCCTGTTAAAGAAAAATATGTCGGTATGCCATCAATTACTAAATTTCCACCAATCTAACTGACTGTAACCTGTGGAAAAACTTATACTGGATCAGTTCTAATAGCTCAGTCTAGGGGATAGTTAAAGAAAATCTATTTTTCAGAGCTTCCTAGAGACAATCTGTGAATGTAGATCACAGAATTGATCTCAACAGAATGATTCCCGGACGATTGCCGCCCACTTGTCACGAAGTGGTTTTACGTTTTTAGAGTGTGCCTGAATGAAAGCAAGACCCTAGTATGAGAAAGTCTGAGAAAATAGAATTTAAAGGGAAAATGACATGCCTGTGGACAGGTGAGACTATTTGCTCAAGGGCTAGAACCAGGATTTGAATCTCCCCTTGACGCTTCGTGACTTTAGACTGGCTATAGTCTCGCCCTCCTCTGGCTACCTTGACACACAAGGAGATAAGGTGTATAAATACGACCACAAACACCACTATACAGACAACATAGAGTAAGTATAGTAAAGAGTAGAAGCTGATCCAGTGTACAGTAAATAGATATATTTATTTACAAAATAAGGCATAAAAATTCAGCATACATCAAAACGTATCAATGGCGTGCGCTGTTGCATGGCCTGACAACAAAATAACAATTAAATTAAGAGACACTAGAGACAAAAAAAAACCCCAATCACATTCACTCTTTCTGTCACCCTGCTGAGGAACAATAAAAATGGTTAGTGATTAAAACCAACTCTAATTTGGTGGGGCTATCACTTTAGCCTCCACTCTCTAACATTAATAAGCTTTCTACTGTCTCAGTCCTGGTGACTCTTCCTCAACGAACGGCTACACAGCTTTCTACTAGTTAGGCGATAGGCGCCGATAACTACACCACAAGAAATGCTAAAATAATAGACTTGGTTTTTCGAACTCAGACTCAGTGTCTATCCGTCCAATGGATACTGAACAGACCCTACTGGTCCTGTCTATTTTCTCCCTCCTTCTCTATCTCTCTCTCTTGGTCTCAGTGTCTCTCTAACACTCGAGTGCTGATGATGCGGCGTCTCCGTTACTCTCTTCTCGATTTCTATCAGGACCGTAGACGCTTCTCTGCTGCTGAGCAAACTTTCCCCTTTTCTCCCACTCCGGATTTAGAGGAAGACACAGCCTTGATTTCTGGCTGTATGAAATTGAAACCAGTCTCCCGGCCACCTGCCGTTGCTAGAGACTATAATAGCGATGCTCTCGGCTGTATGATAAATAAACCTCGGTCCAGCTGAAGCATAGGGGCTTCACTGCCAGAGACCATAGGTCTGACCCTTAAGATAGGTCCTGTTGCCGTGGGTAATTTTGCACATGGGCAAATTTACGCTCCCCCACTATTCTTGCCAGGAATCGCTGAAATTAAAAGAAACAGCTTCCAATGTACACCCTCTCTAAAATCACTTATCTCTAACATATACGATACATAAAATAATTCTATCCACGTGTCACTTCAATCTCACTCCTTCTCCCCTTTCTCTCGTTCTGCATAACAATACATAAAATAATACTATCTCACTTGGCACTAAAATCACACTCCTTCTCTCCCCTTCTCTCGTTCTTCACACAATACATAAAATACCACTATCCCACGTGGCCTCTTCATCCCCCCTCCTTCTACTAAAATCTGCCAGGTAAAATAAACAATAGCCCAGACACCATCTGACAGGTTACATGGCCGTTACGCATGGCCGATCACGTGTCCCAACCTTTACAACTAGGGAATTCCTTTGTCCTAAATTCCATAGCCTCCTTTTAACATTAACACAGGTTTCCTGGCTTACTCCAATTTAAGGTAAACCTCGCTGTAGGAATGATTTATTTCTCCAAGCCGTATAATTCACTGATAACATAAATCTCACTGCATTCCTCACATCTAAGGCTCAGAAAAATTAACGTACACACCAAGGATTTCCCAATAAAATTACATTAGAAAATATACAGGAATAAATGGTGGTTTTATATAACATTCTACAAATCTGGGCACACGTGTAGCTTATAACTTCCCACCTTCCTATCTACTGCCAAAATCATAGAAAGAATCAGCACACTGTTGCATTTACGTCGTTCTTCAAAAACGATAATGGATGGCACTATCGTTTTTTTTTTTTAAACTAAAAAGTTAAACTTTACCTACGGGCGAATTTCTGAAAAACCCACTAATAAGTAAAACGATTAATAAAATAGTTACATACCAAATTATCGCGGTTTTTCCCCGCAAAAATGGAGACGATAAAATACGTAGTCATCCGGCAGGCAATTATTTCTTCAGAGACAATTGCCCGCAGTTTCCTCTCTCATTATATACAAGAGAAACCGCCCACGCGGATTCCCATCCTACGCAAATCCCGGACCAATGGCAGCGCCAGAAAAAATCAATACTATCAACCTACGCAAATCCCGCGTGTCAGGAAATTGCGTCACATTACGCGATGGCCTCGTGCCTCTGACGCGTCATACAGGAGTGCCCGAAAATATCGGTTTTCGTAAACAATGAAATATACGGGAATCACGAAAAATTCAGAAGAGGGTAAAACTGGCCGAGTGAAAAATAAACCTACAACCATAAAATGAACCCATTAAAATTACCTCCTCAAAAATACCGAACACGATATATTCACATGAGAAGAACCAAGGCAAACCCATATAATTACAAAGTGAAGAGAAATGGTGAAAACTCAAACTAGAACCACATAATCGGGCCTGTTAAAAGACATAATTACAGTGTAGCATCACACCTTCTCCCACAATTGCAACCTGTATGGGGACAGAAGTTTGGATTAGACAAAAATAAACCACACTGCACTTGTCGAGCCTCCACTTCCACGACTATTCTAAATTAAATGTTAAGTGCACAGTCAGCTGGAACAACTACAAAGTGTCTACACCAACTCTGCGCAGACTCTGGTTCTACACAGCCTATCCTGAAATCTCTTGCACACTGCTACACAATTAACTCGTCAAAAAAACCTTCAGCAGCTGTCATCTGCTATACTTGGGACAACACTGCGACGACTTCTGTGGAGAGTATGGTCACCCTCTCTCTCTCCACCATTCTGGAACTGATGACTAAGGTTTAAAAAAAAAGAACCCCACTGGATTCTGGAAATTGGAATAGGTAGCTGGTTTCTCCAAACACCTCTGGAGTTACCTGCCCTCTCCCTCCTATGGGTTCAGGCCTTCGGCATTATTATGGCCGGGACGAAGTGAAATAATTACGACAACGCTGGCAGCATGCCAATTTTGCGTGTGTAACAGAACGAGCTTAGCGCTCATGGATTTTCCCACGAATGCTATTTCCACTAGAGAAAGGTCTTCCCCTGCCTGGAAAAACGGGTTTGTTCTCTTTTCTTCGTCCTCCTCTGGCAAGATCTCAAATCCTGCGTCTGAGATGCCAATCTTTTTGCCGGGAGGAAGTTATTGCAACTTCCGCTCTGCCCCCTCAAAATAAGCCGCGCTACCTGCTGTTAGACAAAAAAACACAACAGCTAAACAACACGTAAATAATACATTTCTAATAACATATAACTCCCCTACTCTCTCCCGTCTATAATCAATACAGCTCCCCTACTCTCTCCCGTTATGCACCATCATACAAAAATCAGGCCAACACAGTCCGCTCCCCCACTGTTCCCTTCTCTACCTGAGCCCAAAATAAACAATGGCTGACCCAGAGCATCTGACCTAGGGTTCTGCCTGACTGCTTACAACCACACCCGTTTTTCACACTGAGGACTGGCCTGTCCAAAATACTAAGGCCCACTTCTCGCGCTGACAACATGCAGCCATAAAGATTAATACAAAATAAAACTAGCCCTCTCTAGGAATTCCTAAAATTCCCGTCAGTATGATTAATCACCTCAAAATTGAAATAAAGTATTATTCCCTTAACAGAAATAAATTTCATCTCCATCTTCTTACTCAGAACCACAATACATAATTAACAACGTATAACCCTGTTAGATGCTAGCATATACATACTGCTTAAAAGTTATACGTAAACCCAGGTTATCAAATACATCTCGATAGTTACCAACACCTTCAATAAGGAAACACTGGACCTATTAGGTCTCTCAAGTCTTATCACCAGGATAGTATTGATGGCTCTGGAGTTAAGAATTAAATTAAACTAAAACTTCCCAAGAAACTTTACTGATCGGCCTAGGCTTAGACAAAATTAAATAAAGTTACCACGAAAATTCTGCTTACCAAATTTCGAATTTTCCCACTGAAGGCAATCGATAATTTGAATCAGGAACGCGGCTTGGCAATTAATTTTTAGAGACCGAACTTATGAAATTCGGGCGTATTTATTATCAAGACCCCCACGCGCCAACTTCATGACGTCATATGCGCGGCGTGGTTCTAAGCCAATGGGAGCTCTGCATTTCAACTGCAGTTAGCTCTCAGCCAATCAGAACCTTAGATCATTCTGATGCAACGTGCATGGGTTTTAGACAAAGAAACGGGAATAAGCCCTACCCTCTAGTAGCAAATGAAGCAACAATGTCGGAATTATATATATATATAATATCCCGAAAAAAACGTCTAACCGCATGCCATATCTTTAAAAAGACTAAAACTGGTGCCAATCTGATCTAGGCTCTAAAGTCCTTCGTCTAGAATAATAATGCAACAGTTCCCTACGCACCAACACTAAACAAGACTACTAGTCATAGAGAAGGAACATAGATGTAGATGAGATGAAACTCCACCGTAATCTCTCTGAAAAACGTAAATAAATAGAAGGAGAAGAAACATGGGGAAGGATTCTTCTGTAATCCCTCCTAGAAATAGTGAACAAAATGCAAAGAGAAGAAGACATGGGCCATTTGAAAGACAGAATCTCAATACTTTCGTCACACTGATGTGAATAGATAAAGTACCAGACAGGTGCTAAAGTAGCAATTTGAAGTGAATAGTTAAATTAACAGACAGATTTGAACAGCTAAAGTAGCAGGAAGATGTAAATTAAATAAAAAGGAGTAACAGACAAATGGGAATGTGTTACATTCAAAATAAGTAGCAGACAGGTGTAATTGATTCAATATGTGTAGACAAGCAAAATGCAAACCAATGTGAAACATTTAATTCTTTGTTGACTATAGTCCAAAGGAAATTGGAAGCAAGAGTGACTTTTCCACTGACAAGGATGATGTAGCGAGCAGGAAAAAGTCCACTTCTACAGTAGAAGGCCAAATATCAGCCCCTCAGCTCGTAGCACAGTATTCTCGAGAGCTTATCTGCATGATGGCAGACATTGCATTCATAAATGGAGAGGTCAGTTTTGATCAGTTAAAACAGATTCATTCTTTAAATCAGGGTTATGTTTTGTTTTATGTTTTGTGCTTTCTAGGCTTTAGCTGTTATGAACTATAGCTCTGAGAATTCTTTCCCCTTCAGAAACTTAAAACTGAATTGATGCAGTTACTCATTCACTTTTATTTTTACATCTAGGACAACAAATGTAAAATCTGCAATGAGCCTTATATGGAAGTAAATAGGCAGTGAGAAACAAATTTTGTAGATTGACCACAGCTGAAGTATTTTCTGATATTCTGATGATGATAGAGTAACTAGCTAGAACAAAAACTGAGATTACAGTCTCGCGTTCAAAACTGGATAAAAAAATTGCACAATATACCCTAATTATAACTGAAAGTGCCCACCTTGGGTCAAGTTGAACAGGGTATCAAATCTCTAAAAGAAAACAAAAAAGCGAAAGAATAGATAAATCAAATGGATTAACATTAAAATTAAAATTTCAGCTATCCAAATAAACAAATTCACAATCTTCAGAGGTTTATACACATTTTTATTGTTATTTCTGAAGAAGAGTGAAAAATGCCGCATCATGCAATGTTGGTGAATTTAAGTAGTAACTATTACAAAACAACAGTTGTTAACCATCGCAGCAAAAATGATATCTTATGTGATAGTTCAACTGTCATAACCCTCCACTCCGTGTGTTACCGGGGCCCGAAAGGGGAGGAAAGAATAGTAACACTGTTCCCTGCCATGCATGTCGTAGAAAGCGACTAAGAGGGTTGGGCATGGGGCTGGTTACCCCATCCTGTAAAAAATTTGAACCACAAAAAAAAAAAAAAAGTTCAACTGTCAACATGTCCAAAATAGTTCAGAGAGTAATGTGTACGAAATGTTCACGTCACAGTTCAAATCTTGACCTTTTTTGCAATCATATGCACTAAAAATGAATCAGAATCGTATTGAATATACAAATTTTGTTTGCCTGGGCATAATTTTAAAAACATTTCCTATATTCATGTACTATGTTTTTCTTTTAAGGTTTTGTCTTACATATGTTTGGTGTTGAATTATTTTTATTATTATTTAAACAAATCACTTTAGGCTTTGGTTCAGTTACTGAGGTCTGAGAATGTACAGCTTAACAACAAGCCAGTAATCCCTTTGAACAAAATAAATTTGGCTAAAGGTCAAGATGTCAAGATGCTAGAAGAAGATGAGGATTGGATCATTTACTGGTAATCAAAATTATTCTTTAATGGTACATAAGTCAAAAATGTGTCTAGATTAAAAATGCATACTTTTTTCTTGTAGAAGTAAAAATAATTTAAAATGTACAGTCCAGAAGATTTAAAATCTGTTTGGTTCTCAGTGTTTCCAATGATGCCTGTGCATTAAAATATTTCAGAATTAGGACGTGTAAAATTTGGGATCCTTGTTTTGGACTCCTCAGGCAGAGCCAGTGCTAGGGATTTTTTACAGGTGGTGGGAGGTTTCATGATGGTGCCCTGCCCCCACCCCATTAAACAGTACAATATGTGCTGTAATTTCCACAATTTATGTTCAGTGCAGTATTTTACAAAAAAATCATATATTTTAAAAATTCTTTTTGTAGGTTAGGTAATTATTTTCTTTATTAATGTAGAATTACAGATAGGCACACACTGTGTTTTATTTAAAAATGGAATAATATAGACATATAGGAAAATTATTGGTTTCATAAAAGCAAAAAAATTTTTATTTTGAAAGTTTCTGTTTAATTTATCTTGTACTACTAAAATTGTGATGTTTTGATTTTTTTTTTTTTAAAATATAAATTTCAGCGCCTATCCCCCCCAAGTTGGTGCCTGGTGTGGCCAAACATGCTTAAGAGCCCTGTCCTCAGGATAAGAGAACGAATGACCGAGTGAACGAATGATTTTTATTTACGAAGCAGTAGAGGGAGGCAGAAAATGCGTGAAGAAGAGAACTGGAGACAGAAATGAGAGGCATAAGGAAGACATGGACAAACTTTGAGGGGATGGCACAGGACAGGAAGTCATGAATTTGTTGATGACCTATGCTCCTAGGGTAGCTGAAGAGGAATGAGTAAATGATTGTAACATTTAATCATGCCACGACAGCCCAGATTTCTTGTATTTCAGCACCTGGATTAAAGATCTGTCTGAACAAGCAACAAACAGCTTTCTGCGAGGTATGCTGCTTGGCATTGCCCTGGAAGAGGCATGGATCGTGTATAATGCTGCCACCTATATCTGGAACTACAATAATCACATCCTGAGTGAGGGCCGCCATGCAGAGATTGTCCCTCATCTCACTGCTGTCTTTGAAGGGCTTCAGAAAGCAGGATATGCAGGGTGTGTGTGTGTCTCAGTACACCTTTCTTCTTATCATTATATTTTCATCATCATAATTTTCCTTTGGGCTTCTAACACAACATGGAGCCACCACTGCAGCTGGTCTCCTTGAATAAAGCCTGCACCAGCAGTCACATGTTCTTGTATTAGTTGTCTCTGTGACGATTTGTTCGACAGGATGAGATTGCCAGCCCCATGTACAACTGCATGCAGTAGTCCTATTCTTTATTTGTCTCCCCTGGGAACTACATGGGGAGATTCATGTGACTATTTCTTCTTCTCCCTTTTTGCTCCTTATGTTGCATGGAACCACTACAGCACAGGGCCCCCTTCAGGAACCTGCAACAAAGGATTCATTTACAGCAGTATTTTCTAGTTACCTAAGCTTATAAGTGCCCTGTTCCCAGGGGCCTCTGATGAGACAAAAAAGAAGAAGACCATTACTCCCTCAGGCATAAAGTACAAGGTGACTAGTAGGAGGTTATGCTTGCGTCTGGCAACATCATCATGTAATACAAATTGCTACAGAAACCACCACTACAAGAGTATGCATATGCTTGGTGCAGGTTTCCTGCAAAGAGACCAGTGGTGGTTCCATGCTCTATAAGGGCACACAGGAAAATGAATGAAATATGTTAGTCTTGTGTATTAATATTTTATAAAATTTCCAATATACCTGAAAATTAAAGTCTGTTTTTTATTGCATAACATGTGAGAGAAACATATGGCAGAACATTATGTACCAACTTTGATAATTATAATAAATCATGCTTTCCTTTAAATGTATCAGCTAGCAAACTAGTTGAAAATTGAAATCACTACCCATACAGTCACTGAAAATGATTTTATGAAGTTAACTGGATGAATGGTATTTATAGGCCCATGATTTCATGCCCTTGTTTTTGTAAGCAGTGACAAATGATGCAATTTTATACTTTGAGGTTAATTTTTTTCTTGTTTTACCTCTTTCTTTTAGTGAAAGTATGATGCTTCTAAACATCTGTAATGCCCTGGCTCAAGGACTTATAAGGCCATGGATATCTGCTATCAAAGCAATCGAAAAACCAGCAAAGGAAATTGCAAGCCCCAAGATTGTAAAGGGCAAAGGAGCAAAAGCCCCCTCAGTTTCCCAGACAAAATCCAAGTCTTCTCTCACAAGTGTTAGTGCTGATGCAATGCTTGATCTGAAGAAAGCCATTGATGTAAGCTCAACTTTATTCCTCACAGTTATTGAAAACATCATCATAATATTATTGTAGATAATCCCTCATTAAAAAAAATAACACTATTTTGCTATGTGAAATTAATTGGCTGAAATTTTATGTTATTTGAAATCTGTGATTATCAAACAAGATTTCCTTCTTTTGCGCGAAAGACCATCTTTGTTGCTGATGCCTAACTGAGAATAAACCTGTATTGTGGCATTAGCTCCAGTTAAAACTTGGGTTTGACTTATATTTAATTTTAAGTTCTTGAAAACATATCATTTTTTTTCTTCTATAGAGCTGACAGATCAGCTAAATTTTGAAAATATATTTACATTTATCAGAATTATAATAAAGATTATGTTGTTCTTGACCAAATAATACCTCCATCACATTTTTCATAACTAGTAGCCATATTTAATAGCAAACATGGGCCTGTGGAATGGAAACAGACAGCAACCAGTTGCAGCTGGGACAAAAAAGGGAGAAAACTGATATGGCCAGGAAACACCAGACATGCCCTTGACTGGAAAGTACAAGGGAAGAGATGTGTGGGAAGGCCAAAGAAAACCTAGAGAAGAATAGTAGAAAAGGAAGCTAAAGCAACTGGGATATCAGGGATGGAACTGAAGGAGATGCCTCACAATAGTGACACTTACAGCCCTTTGTTCCTCTTGAAATAAAAAAAGAATGACTGACTGATTGTTCTTTGAAAAAAGTAGTCATCATCATTTGGTCCTGTATTATTAGAAATCATAGCAGATTTGAGTTCTGGCTTTATGTTTTCATATTTTGAATATTCCCCATTTAGATATGTGAATTAGCTATGCAAGTGACAAATGGGGATGATCCAAAAAATGCAGCACCTGTTTTCCAACGTCTTCCCATCCTGCAGACATGGGTTCAAGCAAAGCAGCTGGCACAGCAACAGATTTCCAGGCAGCTAGGCACTGACAGTGAAGTAGGTCAAATATTTGAAGCATTTAAGCATTCTGATTTTAGTTTAGATATGATGATCCTGCAACCGGTAGTTAGTTTTTTTTTGGTTTTTTTTTCCATTTGTGCTGTCAAATATCATTTGAAAATGTTGTTTATGTCCATGTATGAGATTTATTATCTTGATTGATGTTCATGTTTCTTCTGCAATCCTATATATAAAATCCCAGCTTTTTCTGTCAGTACAAAATGCTAAGGGATGCAACTGTGGCTGAAAGTTAGACATTAATTATATTGTCTCCTTTATATGTACTCTCCCAAAAATAGTAACACTCGACAAAGAAAAGTGCGCAAATGTTGGCGTGCACGCGCCAATAAAATCTAACTGTGAACAGTTTACGATAACCATCAACAAATCTCAGGGGCAAACATTTGAACATGTTGGAATCTTTTTGAACGAGCCAGTCTTCTCTCATGGACAGCTTTACGTCACACTCTCCCGATCGAGAAATCCCAACAATGTTAATGTACAAATTAAAACAACAGAAAATCAAGGTGCTCTTTTGATGGACAATTGAATGTTCACAACAGACATTGTTATTCCAAAAGTATCTGAATAATTAAATTTGCAGTTAGGTAGTGGTGCTTTTGAATTTAATTCCCGTCTTATGACACAAATAGGCTTTACACAAGTCTTTTAAAATAACACTCTCCATCTTCCCTTCTAGTCCATTTAACATTTTGAAACGTGAAATCCCTCATATGCAAGATGTGTAGATTTTTTCCGCATCCCATACCTGCTGTAACATAGGAGTGAGGTCAAAGGCATTGGCAGCTATCCTGTGGTTCTAGTACTGCTGGTATAATGACTTGCGGCTCATTTTTTCCACAGGCTTTTAGAATAAAAACAGGGAACTGAAAGATAATGAATTGACAAAGAATGGGAAGAACATTCCTTCTGTTTCCAAAGAGTTTTTGTTGTTCATTGGAAGGGAAATCTAGTGGAGAGCTGTCACCTCCTTGTATCGCAACTAAAAAGTGTGTGATGTCTTTCTTGAACTGTGACGCTACCCTAACAGAGAGAGGACAGAGCTGGTGTGAAAAAACAGTACAAAAAATAGACGAAAGCCCAATAAAAAACATGTTTAAATAGATATTGACAATAGTGTATGGGAGGCACCTGACTTGTTAGTAAGACATGAATCAACTAGATATTGACAATAGTGTATGGGAGGCACCTGCTGTTGATATAGAATGTTAGTAAGACATGAATCAACTAGATATTGACAATAGTGTATGGGAGGCACCTGCTGTTGATATAGAATGTTAGTAAGACATGAATCAACCAGATATTGACAATAGTGTATGGGAGGCACCTGCTGTTGATATAGAATGTTAGTAAGACATGAATCAACCAGATATTGACAATAGTGTATGGGAGGCACCTGCTGTTGATATAGAATGTTAGTAAGACATGAATCAACATGAATAGATATTGACAATAGTGTATGGGAGGCACCTGCTGTTGATATAGAATGTTAGTAAGACATGAATCAACCAGATATTGACAATAGTGTATGGGAGGCACCTGCTGTTGATATAGAATGTTAGTAAGACATGAATCAACCAGATATTGACAATAGTGTATGGGAGGCACCTGCTGTTGATATAGAATGTTAGTAAGACATGAATCAACTAGATATTGACAATAGTGTATGGGAGGCACCTGCTGTTGATATAGAATGTTAGTAAGACATGAATCAACTAGATATTGACAATAGTGTATGGGAGGCACCTGCTGTTGATATAGAATGTTAGTAAGACATGAATCAACTAGATATTGACAATAGTGTATGGGAGGCACCTGCTGTTGATATAGAATGTTAGTAAGACATGAATCAACTAGATATTGACAATAGTGTATGGGAGGCACCTGCTGTTGATATAGAATGTTAGTAAGACATGAATCAACCAGATATTGACAATAGTGTATGGGAGGCACCTGCTGTTGATATAGAATGTTAGTAAGACATGAATCAACTAGATATTGACAATAGTGTATGGGAGGCACCTGCTGTTGATATAGAATGTTAGTAAGACATGAATCAACTAGATATTGACAATAGTGTATGGGAGGCACCTGCTGTTGATATAGAATGTTAGTAAGACATGAATCAACTAGATATTGACAATAGTGTATGGGAGGCACCTGCTGTTGATATAGAATGTTAGTAAGACATGAATCAACCAGATATTGACAATAGTGTATGGGAGGCACCTGCTGTTGATATAGAATGTTAGTAAGACATGAATCAACTAGATATTGACAATAGTGTATGGGAGGCACCTGCTGTTGATATAGAATGTTAGTAAGACATGAATCAACTAGATATTGACAATAGTGTATGGGAGGCACCTGCTGTTGATATAGAATGTTAGTAAGACATGAATCAACTAGATATTGACAATAGTGTATGGGAGGCACCTGCTGTTGATATAGAATGTTAGTAAGACATGAATCAACTAGATATTGACAATAGTGTATGGGAGGCACCTGCTGTTGATATAGAATGTTAGTAGTGTATGGGAGGCACCTGCTGTTGATATAGAATGTTAGTAAGACATGAATCAACCAGATATTGACAATAGTGTATGGGAGGCACCTGCTGTTGATATAGAATGTTAGTAAGACATGAATCAACTAGATATTGACAATAGTGTATGGGAGGCACCTGCTGTTGATATAGAATGTTAGTAAGACATGAATCAACTAGATATTGACAATAGTGTATGGGAGGCACCTGCTGTTGATATAGAATGTTAGTAAGACATGAATCAACTAGATATTGACAATAGTGTATGGGAGGCACCTGTTGGAGAATGAGAGAAGGGAATGGCAACAAATTGCCAAGCCCAGCCAGTAGATTTTGTGTGCACAACAATGTGGCACATTTTGTCAGATTCCGGATTAGATTAGGTCTTTCTAGTCATGATGAATGTTCCCAACAGAGTCTGTCTGCATTGTTTTGAGATAACAACAGTTTGCAACAGATAGATTATTTACTCATCAACCTTGAAGAGATTCTGATGCCCTTAGAGCGGATGTTATATCAGACATAGATATTAGAGAGCACAATAATTTATGTCTGTATTTTGATTTCTTCATTTAAAATCTATTTTCTGGCATTCACAAACTAACATCAACCGCTGCAAAAAGCAAATTTAAGGAAAATTAAAGAATTTCATACCTGACTTCATGCATGGAGGCATATCTGAAGTCATCCTTACATGACCATAGGCTATGCACAATGCTAGAGTATGTAGATATGGATGTGAGCCTCTGTCTGTGAGGCTAATTACACCCGCCGTGATTCTTGAAATCATCCACACACTTCCAGGGATTTCCTTTGTGGTGAAACATGTTAAGAACCCAACAATGCACACTGAGCTTGGAGGAGTCACTTGAGCCCCAGACATAACTGGCTTTTACATGGTTGCCTGCATGCAGGAGGATCTCACTATGGACCCTTTGATAGCCAGGGGTTGCTGAGAAGTGGCTCTGTGAAAATAGTGACAATTCCTTGGGAGAGCCTAGAATCAGAGCACAGTATTTTAACTGCATATTTGGAGAGCCGTCTTGGATGGCGCGGAATGCACAGTATGCCACATGCTTCTTCTCCTAGCTTGGGACCAGATGTGACGATCATTTAAATGCAAGCCAAGTTGGCGAAACTGGAACTCATGACTTCAACTCAGCACATTTCGAAATGGCAGAAAAGCCACTGGAAAAGCCTAGATCTACAGTGTAGATAATTCTTAGGACTCTTAAACTTCGTATTGGCTGCAAAAGAAAAAAAGGAATGATATTACAATCTTGATGGGTGATCTAAAGGTATAAACAGACAATATCAGCTTTGAAGAGGTCATGGAAAATATGGATTTGTGACTGAGTGGTAGTGGAGAAAATTCATATACTTCTGTGCTTTAAATCGACTTGAATACAAGGAGGAAGCATGTTTCCACACAAATGAATACCTAGAGCAAAATGGTTGTCACCAGGCCACAGGACAGAAAATGAGATTGAAGATTGTCACGTAGTGACATCACCTTCTTTCTCTTGTACTGAATCACTCATTCCTCTCTTATTTAAAAAAAAAAAAAGTCAATTACTTGTCTAAAATCTAAGTTCTTTCATTGTTTACTGTTTTACTAGCAAAAGTCTTTCAGACTTCGCCATGAACTTTTGACCGCTGTCCAACTTAATCTGAGTTTTCCTTGGAGATAATGACAATTCTAGCAAACAGGTATGCAGTATCGTTTTTTTTTTTCATGCGACACTTGACCTCAGCAACCAGCGAGGATTTAATTTAAAATAACAACTAGCCTGGTATCAGAATGCTAAGTACCAGTGTTTGGGATGGAACGAGGCCGCAACAAGAGGTCAGATCCCCCACCCCTTTCATCTAAAGTAGGCAGAATAAGCTTTCCAAAAACTTAGTAGTGGATGTGGAAGAATCTCATTCTCTAAGTGTCTGCCAAGCCGAGCAGGCCATACCACGAAACATCAACTAGTGGTCCTGTCAAGGTGATTATAGAGGGGCAATGTCCATTTAAAACAGCATGTTGGTCAGTTGAGCGAGTAAGTAGATCTAATATTGTTCATTTGAATAACATGAATAATATTCATTTGTTTATATATTGCATATTAATTCGGTATCTTTTGTTAGACAAAGTTCTAAATGCACTTTCATCTTCATTGTGACATTAATTAATGTTCTTTGATTTTGTACATGAGACTACTGAACTATTTCTACACAAAGATTCGAAATATATTTATCTTATCTGGATTCAAGGAGCTGTCAGTTCAATTACTATAATCTGGTGTGATGAGGGGCAGTGCAGCACTCCATCTGGTCGTCATTAGGACATTTTGTCACGGGGTATGTCACTCACCTAAGAAAGTTCACAGCCATTTTCCATTCTTTTGCACCATAAAGAATAATTGGTAAGCATTATCAAGTTCGTCTCTGAAGGTTTTAACAATATTTCATTACCCACGATATTCTGATGCATTGCATCATTTAAATACTTAATCGAAACCACGGGACATTCCGGGGTTATGAAACAGTGTGTAGGACAAACAGGATTTCTTTATTTTGATGTTTGAATCATATAAATTAGTCGGATGTGCGTGAAGAAATAACAGTGTAAAAAAATATGACGTGATTTTGTCGCCATGAACAATTGCCACTGAAGTATTCTACTCAAGTGCTTCAAGTGTCACTTGAACCCTCGATCACAAATCCTGCACCAGTAAGAAGCGATCCCATCCAGCTATCGGTTATTTATATGACGCCAACCAGCTTCAGAGGGGTCATGAGGTCTGAGTACAAACGATACTATGCATGGCGGGATAGGCCTCTAAGCAGAAATGTGCATGTTTTGATATTTAAAAAAAATATTGTTTGATGAAATCCTTCTCTCGTCCTCGTGATTGACTGATTTTTGGCCAATGCACAACTAAACTGGTGTTTATCATGAGCATGAAATACTCAGCTCAACACCTTGTGGGTTATAATTTTGTTATATATTGTTCTTTATTCTAAATAGTATATTAGACTTGTTGTTTCCTCCAGCTGCCAATTCTCTTGCATTTGTTATAGGAGTTTCATAATGTCTACTCTATAGTATATATGCTGTATCCCTTTCCATGTTCTTTAATATAGCTCTCTTTACACTTTAGTCAAAGAATAAATGTAAAGTTCCAAAAAATAAACATGTAAGTATCAAATTTAGAAGTTTCAAACATTTCAGTAAGGAATTATTTTTAAATGACTTGCTAACTGCACCTCTCGCCCGTGTTTACCAACTTCCTGATCCGGATGACGCTATTGAATACTGGACAAAAAATTTTTATAATGTTTTTGACACGCACGTACCAGCTAAGGAAATTCGCGTCAAACGACAATTAAAATCTCCGTGGATCACGCAGGAAGTGTTGGAGGCTATGAGGCAGAGAGATCAAGCGCACAAAAATAAGGACCTCAACACATACAGGGTATACAGGAACAAAGTTCAATATTTAATTCGGAAAGAAAAGAAAAATCATTTTAGAAATATGGTTGACAACAAATCAAATAGTAAGGAAATATGGAAGGCAATTAACACCTTAGCGAAAAAACGTAATGCACCAGACTCATTCTCTTCCAACACTTCATTTACTTGCACCGACTTCAGCAATCACTTTCAAGCAGAAATAAACAGTCTGAAATCCACAATACCACCTTCCTGTAGTAACTTAGACAAACTTTCAGCATTCTGTGAGAACAAATGTACAAACTCAGTTCCACCCGACATTCCTTTTATGACAGTTAATGAAGTGTATAACTATCTTATTGGCCTTAAGGATAATAGCTCATCAGGGCTTGACGGAATTAGTAATCGAATACTGCGTTACGCCGCACCAGCTATTAGTGATTCACTAACTTTTATATATAATCAATGTATTGCTAAAAGTTATTTTCCTTCGGCCTTTAAGATTGCCAAAGTATATCCTTTCTTCAAACCTGGTTCGTCAGATAACAGTAATCTTGGTAACTATAGACCAATTTCTCTTTTATCATCGCTATCTAAACCACTAGAAAAACACATACATAAAGCAACACTACATTACCTAGTTAGCAATGACTTGCTAATTGACAGTCAGTCAGGGTTTCGACAAAAGCATTCATGCCACACAGCTCTAACTAAGATGATAGACAACTTGCACCTAAACATAAATAACGATAACATATGTGGAGCAATCTTTGTAGACTTTAGGAAAGCATTTGATATGTTAGATCAAGCTGTTTTAATAAGAAAATTAGAAACAATGAAAGTTAACTTTAAACTAGTGACATTACTTAAATCATTCCTGTCCGACAGACAGCAAGTAGTGTGGTACAATAACTCCTTGTCAAGCCCAACTATTATTGACACTGGTGTTCCTCAGGGCTCTATTCTCGGCCCTCTACTTTTTTCCATTTACATAAATGACCTTCCACTACACATCGAGCACTCATCCTGCGACCTATTTGCCGATGACTGTACCATTTATACTAGTGATAAAAGTTGCAACACGCTAGAAATATTATTACAAAGCGACACAGACAATCTTATTAAGTGGAGCAATGAAAACTGCATGCAAATAAATATCACTAAAACAAAATGTATGATAATATCAACTAGACAAAAATTACAAAACTCGCCGAAAACAACACTTCAGCTCTACATTGGAACCTCTTTAATTGAAAATGTAAATGAATATATAAAACACTAGGACTCATAATTGACCAACATTTAAGTTGGAATTCGCATGTACAAGCACTGACCAAACAAACGGCACAAAAAGTTTACCAGTTAGCTAAAATCAAACATTTCCTAGATGAGGAGACACGAAAAATGTTCTATACATCCCAGATACAAAAACATCTAGACTATTGTTCCACAATTTGGGATGGCTGCACCATGTCCAACACTAAAAGACTCTATTCATTACAAAAACGTGCAGTGCGCCTAATTTCAGACAAAAACCTCACACAGTGTGTAGACGCATATACATATCTTAACATATTACCACTAAGAAAGCGCCTTCTCTTCAACAAAGCCAAATTTATTCACAAAATCTTGTCACAGAATGCTCCAACGTATCTGTGGCCTATTTTCAAATACAGCGGAAGACGCAGTCAACGCTTAAATAAATTACACATGCCCAAGCCTAGGCTCGACTTATTCAAGAAAAGTTTAGCTTTTTCTGCTGCTCATCTGTGGAATACTCTTCCACACGACTTAAAAAATACTCTTAGTCCATATTCATTCAATCACAGACTTTTCAAATACATCACGAGTGCAGATTATATGCCACCCTAATTTCGTTATGTTCTTAAATAATTACATAACATCATATGTAGGTTTTAAAGTTAATTTTGTCCTGTTTAGTATAAATTATGATACGCATCTGTAAATCTGTGTAACTGTTATTGTACTGTTACAATGTTGGGATTTTATTTTATTGTACTTTTTTGTTATTTTATTATTTAAGTAACATTTAGGATACGTGTGAGAATAAATGGATTAACTATGGAAGAAGAGAGAAAGGAAGGGCAGAATGTTAGACGGGCCTGCGTGCCCAATTCTAAACCCTTTGAAAATAAAGTTCGTTCGTTCTATCTATCTATCTATCTATCTATCTATCTATCTATCTATCTATCTATCTATCTATCTATCTATCTATCTATCTATCTATCTATCTATCTATCTATCTATCTATCTATCTATCTATCTATCTATCTATATATCTATCTATCTATCTATCTATTAATGTTTATTTTTATTTATTTTATTTTTACATTCATTATTATTATTATTATTCTTTTTTAATGTTAAAAACATACTTTAATTATGATGATTATTGCAAATGTAATATTACTTTTATAATGATAAATGCCTTAATTATGCTTATAGTAAATGTGAGGATGAAAGGATATAGTATATATGATGAGAGAGAGAGGAAGGGCAGAATGTCAGACGGGCCTGCGTGCCCAATTCTAAACCCTTTGAAAATAAAGTTCGTTCGTTCGTTCGTTCGTTCGTTCGTTCGTTCGTTCTTCTTTGATCCTTAGCTTCTGACTCACAAAGAAGTCAGTGGCTATCACGCCTAATGGCGTCTTGTAGGGCAGCATCAAACTGTCCCCATTTTGCACGGTCGGTGGCCATCCTTCGTGCTCCAACTCTGGTTCATGCTTTGCATCTCAGCCTCCACATTTCTCTGCCAGGTTGTCTTTGGTATGCCTCTCTTTCGCCGTCCTTCTGGGGTCCATAGCATAGCAGTTCTTGTGATGGTGTCGGGTCTCTTCTGAGGACATGGCCAGCCCAGTTCTAGCCTCTTCCCGCAATGACGATGTGCATGTCTTTTTGACTGCACCGTTTAAGCAGTTCCTGGTTGGAGATGGTATTCGGCCCAAAAAATTCGAAGAGTTTTCCTCAGGCAGGTTGTGGATAATTATCCTGCTTAATATTTTGCTTGGAACAGAGGAGCGTAATTCCTCTCCAGTTGTTGCAGTAGGTAAGGGCACCCATTGTTGGTCATTTGATAATTTTTCCTTTCTTCCATTCAAATGCTATCTTCGTTTGCCAGATTTGTGCAAAGAGTGGTTATAAGAGTTCAGCTGATAATTCAGGATCGATTTTTTAAAAACCCTGCGCTTAAGTGGTCATGAGAGCTTTTCCATTCTTCAACCATCATTTTCAGCCTCGGGAATGTTCAGCTACATCTCTTGTTGTGTCTTATTGAGCGTTTCTCTGAAGTGCTCAGCCCACCTTGTTTCTTGCCCCTGTTCTGTGGTGATAAGATTTCCGTGCATGTCTCTTGTGGTAAAGTACAGCGATAAAATCATAAAATATATATATTAAAGTCAAAATAATAGCAGTAGAAATAAAATTAATAAAGTTGTAACGCGTCTTCTTCCCTGCGCCAGAAAACGCATTGATTTAAGCAGGACAGAATCATAGTGAGAAATCTTATCGCCGCGTTGGTATTATTAGCATTTATAACGCGCCCGTCAAGGGTTAACGATAAAAATTTGAAAATTCTACTAGCGTATGGTTCCAGGAAAGATAGAAAGAATAAAACACACGAACGCATAAGAGTGAGAGAGCGGACACCTGCTGCCGGCTTGTCAAGTGTTAGAAGCTTGAATTAGCTACTCGGGCCAACAGTGCGAGACGATACCGTTAGCTTGTGTCGAAAACGATGTCGCAAGTTTGAAAATTTAAAAATACCCCGTTAGTCCAATACATTTCTAACCACAGACACTGTGGGAAAATATATATATACACACACGCATAATTACTTCCTATCGGGAAAAAGGAAGATCTGAGGCGATTTTTATAACATTCAAGTAATGGAAACTTAGAAAACAACGAACACCAAAATGGAAAATATATTGAATTCTTTATTACTAGGTTTATGATCATAAAAGTTAGCTAGTCTAAGAGCTGGTCTTGTTCTGATGGGTAATATGCTTTCGAATCGAAAATCCGACAGATAGAAATAAAGTTATAGACAAAAGACGGTATTTGTTCGTACAGACAGACCAACACATGCTCGTTTGGACTTGCACTAACGGTGACTTTTTTGACGCGTCCTTGAAAAAGGCAGGAAAAGGCTACATGCAGTCTGTTGTAGAAAGGGGCAGAAAAGGGGGAGAAAATTATGGGATGGCTTAACACAAAATATATTTAGCAGTAGAAATCTAAGAAGGAGAGAGGAAAAAACTTGGTAGTGTCCAAAAATCAAGTCTCTTTTTGCTTTTAATTTCAAAATTGTCGTTCGTTTATTGGCCAAAGCCTTTCATATTATTAAGAAAATTCAACGGCTTGACGCCATTTGTAGAAGATAGTCCCGAGAGCAGGACGTTGTGAAGTTTGTGAACAGTGATTAGCCTTATTAAAGCAAATATATATGAAAGTATAGGCATCACAGTCCAGCCAGCAGTACATCTGGAATCTGCTATTCAACGTACCTGTGGTTTTTTTTTCATTGAATTCTGGGTCTTATCTGGCACTAGTCCGGTACCAGAGTTCTATGTGAAAGCTGTTGAGGAGTTTTGGAGGCCAGTAGTGATAGGGGTCGCCAGTATCCCCCTAATTACTTTTGGAGTCCAGTAGTGATAGGGGTCGCCAGTATCCCCCCTGTATTCAATAAATAAAATATTTCCATAGTGAAATGAACAGTGACATTAGATTGTAAAGAGACTGGGAGTGATTAAAGAATCCCAAACAGCCATCCAGTGTTAGAAACCAGTAATAGATAGATTTTAGTAACACTATTAAGTATAATTTAACAGTATTTGTTTGGACACTTGTCCCTGTGGGTCTAAAATTTACCTTTTGTAAATATATATATATATATATATATATATATATATATATATATATATATATATATATATATATATATATATATATATATATATATATATATATATATATATATATATATATATATGTATATATATATATATATATATATATCTTGAATTCTTTTCATTTTAAAAGTCCTGATCAGAAGAATACTAGGTTCAAGACCAAATAAATCATACAGAAAATTATTAATTATACAAATTTATCTGAGGTGTTATTTCCTTTAATCATAGACTTTAATACTTGTTTGTATAGATGTGTATTATTGTTAAAGTACCATCACACCACACTTGCATATCCCTAGACATTAGACGTAGCTATCATTCATACTAGTCAAGAATAAGTCTGCTTGAGGCCATAAGGTGGTAGCAGAAAGGTATCCTGATAACTCACCCTAAATTTGTTAGAATCAGGGACCTTCACAGCTGGCCTCATTCAGTACATTAAGGAATAATATCAACATCATTTCATAACATCAAAATCCACCACATCTCTTACTAGTGTAATTTTATTTGCACCCCTTTTTTCCACTGATGATTTTTGTTATTTTGTATACTGTGCTTTATTCATCCCTCAGTGCTGCTTTCTCTGCCTCTCTTGCAAGACCTTCTAGGAAATTCCTTTTGTCACCTCGGGTTTAAAGTTTTACTTCCTTGTTCAGCTGACTATACTGTTCAGTGTATATTTCCTTCAACCTAGGGGACTTTGCTTCCTGGTCCAATCTTGTATCTTCTATTCCTGGAATACCAGGCATGCTTCACTACTTTCCCTAAATATCGTTGAAAGGATACCGAAAAGGTCGATGTCATCACCCTCTGTGCCCTTCTGACTTTTGGCAGTTTGAAAACGTTTCTTTATATCTGCCTTAAAAACTTTCTTGATAAAGGGGTGCTTCAGCTTGTTGATGTCGTATCTTTTTTTACCTTGGGTCCGATAGTTCTAAGCTTCTCCTTTATTACTACCACTACTAGGTGGTGATCACTTCCCACGTCTGCACCTCTTCATACTTTCCCATCTTGTAATGAATGTCTCCATCTACCATTGATCATTAAGTGACCTATCTGGTTTCTGTCGCGGCCATTTGGTGATTCCCATGTTAGTTTGTGAATTTCTTTATGTGGAAGAGAGTTCCTCCAATGACTATGTTGTTAATTCTGCAGAAGCCTACCAGTTTGTCACCATTCTCGTTTGCAGCACCACTGCCACATCTCCCCATTACCTTTGTGACGGAATTTGGTTGTGTCCTTTTACTCCCCTTCTTTCTCTATCTACTGTCTCCATTTATTTCTTCGTTTTATGCACCTAAACCTGTGCCCCGCCACGCCTCAATCATCGGTTGACCTCTGTTCATACTGCGATAGTGTTATTTCACGGCTAATTGACCTTTCTTAAGGATTAATTGTAATCGCTTAAGTTGTTGAATCAGATTGACTTCCTACGGTAAACGTGAAAATGATTATTGACTTTACGTAATCCTTTTCCGCCAAGACTCGCATGTCCGTCTAGGCGCATTGTTCACTACACACGCGTTCAGATACTTGGGCGGATAATTCAAAAGGAAGACCATATGTTGCCTAGGAAAAATGTCAGGGTGCAGCGATATGTCGCGGCATATCCTTCTGGGGACCAGGAAAGTACGGGTGATAATTGCACAATTACTTACGTCCAGACATTGTGTAATTATTACAGATAAAATTAGCGAGGACATTATCTGCAGGCGAGGTTACAAATCGTAATTGAAAGGTTACCTAAGAGTGGCGGAAGACGTCTAGCCATATATGGGGAGATGAGGTCATGTGTTTAAATTCTTCCGCGTTTTGGCAGCTAATTGACATTTCTAGCAGGCCAAATACAGAAGTGTTCTCGTGGTTGCGACGGTTGTATAGCGGCAGAAGGAGAGTACACATGAGGGTAAGTTCGGGAACAGCGGGTTGATCATCCGCTTGCTAGTCACTCTGATTACGGAAACGACAATTAATTTTCTGTTGTACCAATAAACGCCACTAGGCGTAACGGAACAACAGTTGATTTCCTGTTGCCCTAAGGCGCCTCTAGGCGCACTGGCCACGGACTGCTTTGTCGGTCGGTGGCTAAGGATGGAAGAAGAAGAAGAAGAAATACAGAAGAACTTTGTTTTTCTTTTCAACATTAAGCTGTTTAAAGCCGACATCTTATCTATGAAGATTCTCACATTTTATTAATCACCAGTTCTTATTTATTTACATTTGTTCAAGAGTAATTGATCATTAAATTTGTTATATGTTGTTTTACACATTCATTGTTGATTTAGTTATTACAGAGAGAAGTGCACGCGCATGATTCAGTATCTTTAATCTATGTCTATATAGAGTCAACAAGAAGAATTTTACTGTTAATTCAGTTGGGGGCTTGTACGAGCTAAATTAAATTACATAATACCTCTTCACAAAAGGCTGCGGGCAGATGCAAGTTAACATTGCTAAGATACATTCAGCATTGTTATTGACTTCTGAAATATCTTGTGAATACTCCCTCAAGGTAGAAGCAACATCATCCTTCTATCTCCATCTCTGCCAAGAGTAATCTTGTGCGAAGGTAGAAACCTTTGAAGACCCACATTATATATTCTAGGTTTTGGCAATTGTTGGACCATCACTGCAGAGCAAGGGGAGGCAACCTGTGGCAACCTTTTCATTGTGTGTATCGTTTGATCCAATTTTGGCATTGAGGTCTCCCATTACTATGATAATATATCTAGGTGCAGTTTCCATTTATTTTTGTAGTTGTTGATAGAACTCATCCTTGGCCTCTTTGTCACTGCCATTTGTTGGCGCGTAGCATTGTATAATGGTGATGTTTGTGACTCTTCCTTCCAGTCTGGCTGATACCAATCTCTTGTTGATCGGTTTCCATTCAAGTAGCGACCTTTCTATTCCCTCTCTTTAGGATAATGGCTACGTCTTCACTGTGTTGACCGCAGTAGCGCAGTGGTTAGTGCACTGGCTTCCTAGCTCGGTGGTCCATGGTTCGATCCCCAGTTGAGGTGGGATATTTTAGACCGCAAACGGCTCCGGGGTCGACCCAGCCTCATGAATTTGGTACCAGAGCAGCTCTATGAAGGTTAAAGCGGGCAGCGTGATGCTGACCACATCACCTCTAGTGTGCCAATGGTCAAGTAAATATGGGCCTAACACCATATTTCCAATATGCCTCATTGGGCGTGTAACGGGATCCTTTATCTTTTTTACTTTCACTGTGTTGACCATCCTTTCTTCCAGAGTAAAATACTGTTTCCCCTGTTACTGTTCTAATTCTACCTGTCCAAGTTCGTCTGCTGTCGCTTATCCCTAGGATGTGTAACCGGTAGCTTCTCATTTCCATTGTGGTCTGTTTCAGTGTTCTTACCTCATTCATTGTCCTGACATTCCAAAATCCTATTCTTGTTTCATGCTTTGCAATCAGGGCGTCCGTTTTCGTGTCCGTGGCTTCCTTTCGGCTTTCACCACATGCAGTCATACGAGCTTCAGACTCCGGATGTCCATCTCGCAGCATGTGTTCGTTTGTTACCGTTTTCATAACTTGATTTCTTTTTTTTTTTTTTTTTTTTACATAGACAGGGGTGTTGGCCCTGTGATTTCCAGCAGAGGCGTAACTAAAATGTAAGCGGTCCCTGGGCTTCTGACCGTTTCACAGGTTTAACTAGACAGTTAGGCAGACTATCTGTCTAGTTAAACCTGTGAAACGGTCAGAAGCCCAGTTAGGCAGACTATCAGTGCTCAGAATGGCAAAGACAGCTTTACATTAATTTCGTTGATTTTGAAAAGGCTTTTGACAGCATACATAGGGACAGTTTATGGAAAATACTGAGGGCTTATGGAATTCCAAGCTGCAAAGTGTCAATCATAAAAAGCCTCTATGCAAACTTTACGTGCAGTGTTGGGCAGAGCAACCTAACCTTTGAGGTGAAGACAGGAACGACAGGGATGCCCCTTATCAACCACTTTATTTTTAACAGTCATAGACTGGGTGATCTGCCATCAATGGTACCTATACCTTGTAGCGGTATGGCAGCTTGCGTACCCTGACAATCCCCAGAGCTATGCCAGTGGGAGTTTTACTCCTGGTAGGTTCAACCAAGCTGGACTGGTCTGTGTGGGTAGGGGTCAGACAAAAGCTGGTACCCTGGTCCTCCAGGTTGGGGGTTTTAGCATAGGGCTGACACCCCTGTCTATGTAAAAAAAATAATGAAGTTACGGAAACAACATCAAATGAACAAACTTTGCTGCGGGATGGACATTCGGAGTCTGTGGCTCGTATGACTGTCAGTGGTGAAAGCCGAAAGGAAGCCACTGACATGAAAACGGATGTCCTGACCGCAAAACAGGATACAAGAATAGGATTTTGGAATGTCAGGACAATGTACGAGACAGGTAAACTAAGACAGGTCACGGCAGAAATGAGAAACTATAGGTTACACATCCTGGGGATAAGTGAGAGCAGATGGACAGGGGCAGGAAAAGTTAAAACAGCAACAGGAGAAACAGTACTTTACTCTGGAAGAGAGGATGGACAGCACAGTGAAGGCGTAGCCATTATTCTACAGAAAGGGATAGAAAGGACATTACTGGAATGGAAACCCATCAACAACAGACTGATACGATTGAGATTGAGAGGGAGATTCACCAACACTACAATAATACAATGCTACGCACCAACGAATGATAGCGATGAGGAGGTCAAGGATGAATTCTATCAACAACTGCAGAAAGAAATGGAAGACACACCTAGATATGATCTTGTTATAGTAATGGGAGACCTCAATGCGAAAGTTGGTACACACAACACATATAATGAAAGAACAATGGGGAAATGCGGCAGCGGAACAGCAAACGAAAATGGGGATAAGCTAATAAGTTTCTGTAGCATTAACAACCTGGTCATTGGAGGAACACTTTTCCCACATAAGGAAATTCACAAGTTAACATGGGAATCACCAAATGGTCGGGACAGAAACCAGATAGACCACATCATGGTTAACGGTAGATGGAGACATGCATTACAAGATGTGAAGGTAAGAAGAGGTGCAGATGTGGGAAGTGATCACCATTTAGTAGTAGCAAAACTGAAAGTGAAACTAAGAAGGGCTGGACCAACTGTAACTACACAGAAAAGGTAGGAAAATTGTCAAATTGCCCAAAAAGGGAGATCTTTCAGACTGCAATAATTGGAGAGGAATCACTCTTCTCTCAGTTCCCAGCAAAATACTAGGCAGGATAATTATACAGAGAATTTCAAAGGCAGTAGACTACAAACTGAGGAAAGAACAAGCAGGATTTAGAAAGAACAGAAGATGTGTAGACCATATATTCACTCTCAGGAACATTATAGAGCAGTGCTCAGAATGGCAAAGACAGCTTTACATAAATTTTGTTGATTTTGAAAAGGCTTTTGACAGCATACATAGGGACAGTTTATGGAAAATACTGAGGGCTTATGGAATTCCAAGCTGCATAGTGGCAATCATAAAATCCTCTATGCCAACTTTACGTGTAGTGTTGGGCAGACAACCTAACCTTCGAGGTGAAGACAGGAGTACGACAGGGATGCCCCTTATCAACCACTCTTTTTTTAACAGTCATAGACTGGGTGATGCGCCAGACAACAGAGGGCAGTCCAAGAGGAATAAGATGGACTACATTTTCTACATTGGAAGATCTGGAATATGCAGATGACATTGCACTGCTGGCACATTCACATCAACACATCCAGGAAAAAACGGATAGACTTAATAAATTTAGCCAGCAGGTGGGCTTGAACATCAATTTAAAGAAGTCTGAGGTCATGACGCTCAATGTGAGCAACCCTGAGCCCATATCAGTAAGGAATCAGCAATTGGTACAGACAGATACCTTCACATACCTAGGAAGCATAGTAACACCAGACGGTGGGGCAGGCAAAGACATCAACATCAGAATGAATAAGGCAAGAACAGCCTTCTTTAGCCTAAATAACATCTGGAAGTCCTCCCAATACAGCACAAGCACAAAATTAAGATTATACCAGAGCTGCGTGCTTTCTGTGCTTCTCTATGGTGCGGAATGCTGGAGAGTCACAGAGAAGGAAATGTCAAAATTGTCCTCTTTTCACACAACATGCCTAAGAAAAATTCACCGCATCTTTTGGCCGAATACCATCACCAACCAAGATCTGCTTACTCGTAGCAAGCAAGAGGACATGCACACCATCATAGCTGGCAGACGCTGGAGCTGGGTTGGTCATGTCCTCAGAAGAGACCCCGATGCCATCACAAGAACAGCTATGCTTTGGACCCCTGAAGGAAAGCGAAAGAGAGGCCGACCAAAAACAACTTGGCGGAGGACTGTGGAGGCTGAGATGCAAAGAATGAACCAGAGTTGGGGCACTGTACGAAGGATGGCCACCAACCGTGCAAAGTGGAATCAATTTGTTGTTGCCCTACAAGACGCCACTAGGCGTGATGGCCACTGACTGTTTTGACGGTCGGCGGCTAAGGATCAAAGAAGAAGAAGAAGGCAGACTATAGCTTAATCTTTGGACGTACCAATGAATTTACCATACGGAGAGTTGAGAAATCGGGATATGTTATGGCTTTTAACACATTAATAAACAAAACTAAAAGGATATGTTAGTGCCCTAGGTTCGCGTCCGGTACACCAGGGCGGCAGTTACGCCACAGATTTCCAGTTAATTTCATATCCATTTATGATCGAATGACTTAGATAACTCTACATGTTATTATATGATGCAACTTATTTAATTTTTCTTTTAAATTAATTTGTTTCTTGCCGTCATTGTCAAGAGGGCTTATAAAATGTAACCTCCCAAGTATACATAAGTCGCGCTTTCAGTCAGCCTCGGCTTATTAAGAAAAACCACATAAACAAATAAACACTTAACCATACATTCATCGGTGAAGTGACTCAGCGACTGAATAATCGAGAACATCCGGTCCCGAAATTCACATAAACTATGTCCAACGCAACTGTTTACCCATCTTCCTTTTACGGGCCATAAACAAAAATCGTATGACTAGGGAACATATCAGGAAAAATGGCTTTGAATACATATTGTACAAATACTTGTTGACTGGTAGAAATTAGTACATTCCATGTCTTCTACACGTGGCCTAACCTCTCCGACAGACAGCACGAAATAGCGCGCGTGAGAGAGAAAGAATTTTGTCATTAAATGTATCTGGTTATTGAATTGATATTCAGGTATTACACGTGTTTTGTTAATCATTTATTTTTAGATATGACGCTATGATGAGGCTGATTGACAAAAGGATGGTATCAGGTAGAATATAGATAAGAAGTTAGAACCGTCAATCAATCAGTTAATACCCTTTAGCTCCCCAAGGAGCACAAGCCTTCAACAAACACACGCCAAGTTCTCCTGTCACGTGCCATCAGCTCAAGTTCTCATGTCACGTGCCATCAGCTCAAGTTCTCCTGTCACGTGCCATCAGCTCAAGTTCTCCTGTCACGTGCCATCAGCTCAAGAACTTCTATACATTGGGAGAAAGACATTGAAACACAAAATGTCAGTGTTATGTCTAAATATCATAACATTGGTGGTCTACGATCACTTCCTGGTTTGTTGTTTACAGACGGTTGTCATGAGTTTTCGGAAGTGACGTCTTGACTGCTGCTCAAGAATAGTGGCAGACGTGAGCGTGTTAATCTGGAACACGAACGCGTCTCTGCCGGAGATTACGCTTGTGTCTTTTGACCAGTATGCATGGCTAGTGTCCGTTAGGACGAGATTTCAGAGTATGTCCTTCGTTTGAGGAATATGATTACCACACCTGCAAGATGTATATTGCCTGCACTGCATTATGCATGCAGTACTTATATAATGTCAGTTAAGTTAAGCAGTGTGTGTGGAATTCCTGTGCACGTAAGTTTGACAGGACAGTAGAGACATGTGCCTAGAAAGCTTCGATGTCGAATCCTACTCAATATGGAGTATCTGTGATTAAATATTTGAACAGTAAAAAGTAGTTAGGCCTTATTGTCTGAGCACCTGTGTTGCGGGCCAGGGAGTATCGAATGTTTGGCCATAATTAATATTCCATAACTACTACAATGGAGTCTATGAGGATAACCCTGGAAGGGAACTCAGCAGGCCAAGATTTACAATAAAGAGTGTCCAAGCATGGAGCTTAATGCACTTAGAGTACAGGACGTCTGGTGGACTGTTCCTGAAGAATATAAATAATAATATATACATTATGTACCCGCAACAGTCAGTGAAATTTGAACACATGATACCATATGCTTTCAATGTCTTTCTCACCATTTTCACTTTTGTCTTCAGTTCTTTTCTCCGATTTTGTTGTTGTTGTTGTTGTCTGCCTCTCGTACCATGGAGATTCCAGAGCACGGGCTGCCTCGTAATGCTATCAACAGGTTTCCACTATCGTTGTCCTATCATCGCCAAGGTTTTCTCTTATTCCGCTGGTTTTTGTCATCAGTTCCACATTGGCGACCTTCATATACCATTTCAGTCATTCTAATCTACGCAGAAGGAGTCTGGGTTGCCGACTTTCCTTTTTTCGTTTAGGATAAAATGTCCAGAACTGGCACCTGGAGCGTTCGTACTCTAAACGAACAAAAGAAAACTGCACTGGTGGCAGCAGAAAGGTGGCATTACATGATTGATATCCTGGGACTCTGCGAGTCAAGGTGGTAGGGCATAGAGAAGAAAAAAACTGATCACTGGAGAAATGGTGTTGTCCTCAGGAAGACGTTAGATATTGATCGGATATTTCATTAATCTTTCCTCAAGTTCGTGTTAATATTGTAGGCTTCTAGATGTGTAAAGAATTTCCTGGGATAGAAGAAGATGAAAGAAAAGGTTCTAGGGAAAGAGACCGATACCAGCGAATGAAGAATAAATGACTTGTTCAAGATCTGGATCCCTTACCATGACTCTTCCAAAATTATCCAAGAGACCGCTGGATTAATGTATACAGCAGATCTGACAAACAGAACTGATATGAAGAGGCACAGAAAAATTATACCCAACATATGAGGAACGTCAGAAAGCACATAAGGCCGTCACCAGCACCATTTTTGGAAAGAAAAAAAAAAAAAACTCTATGGAGATGTAATAGCCTGAAGCTAACCACTGCTTTCTTTGAAAACATTCAAGTGGACGTCTGAGAGTGTACGAAGAATATCTTTGCCTCCTAATTCAATTCCATTATTCGAGATCTGTAGTTAGACATCATCAAAGTGATTGGGGGAAAACGTTAATTCACACGGCCACGTCGAGCAAAACACGGAAATTATTAAGAAACGACCAGTTTCCAAGTAAACAGTTCCTTGTCTTTCAGAAGATATTCCTACATCACAATGACTGAATAGATCTTAAGACAAACTTTATGTGTGCACGTACAGGCTTAGCAACATTAACATGCCAGCTTAAACTCCAGGCTTTTCCAAACACTGGGAAGTGATAAGTTTTCGTGTTTAATTTTCAGTGTTGAAGTGAAATGGATCTTTCAAGAATTAAAATGCCAAGAACCACTTCAATCAAATCAGAAAAGTAAGTCCCAAACGTCTGAATCGAATCCTCCAACATACTGACAACTGAGACAGTTTCTGAATATGGCAATCGAACTCTTCATTTGTGTCGACATAACGATTTAGTTTAGGCAAGTGCGTGAAGTGTTCATTTTGCACTTGAGCAACGAGATGATTCAGTTTCAACTGGAATTCTCGAATGTGTTGTGCTTGGTCACTGATCAGTTTTCCTGTTCATTGAAGCTTCGTACTGAGTTCATTTGAACGCTGAATCATGGATACGGAAAAATGATTCTCAAAGTCTCAGACGCGATCCAAATTGGATCGCGGGAAACATTACAGTGCGTCGCGTCCCTTACATTTCATTTACTCGAAGTTTTAAGATGCATGCCATTGGCCGAAGTCCTGTAATTACTATTTTAACATGGGTCACCGGGAGCCGCGCTGGTGTAATGGCTTCGGCGTTGTACTGGCGACCAGGTGTTCATGGTTCAAACCCGGGCGTCGGCGTTTGAAGAAATGTTTACGGCCGGAAATTTGACTGAATAGCCTGAACGGCTCCTGTGATAAACCCTCTGTGGATGGGAAGGAGCGAAGCTCCTGACCTGGTTGGAAGGAAAGTCCTCAGGTTCCCCAGCCTCGCAATGACATGTCATTGGGCCGAAGGGCTGAAAGCCCAAGTGCCGCTGGTTAAGGAAAAAAAAAAACATGGGTCACCAGCTGTGAAATGTGTGTCGTGTCGTAAAAAGGTTGAAAACCACTGATATGGAAAAACGCGTCCGAACTTTCCAGGAGAAACCGGAAATACTACCTACTTACTAACGTTGTCGTTCCTCTTCTACCCTGGGGTGTAGAGGTTTGCCAGAGAGCGCCATTCTATCCCATTGGCTGTCTTCCTCCTGGCCTGGTTCCAATCTAGTCCTCGGTCCTTCAGAGACTGTCTAATGTTGTCCTCCCAGCTGACTCTGGGTCATCCTGGAGATCTGGATCACTGACTCTTAGTTTCTCATACTTGTCGTGGTAGCCGATCTTCTCCCATTCTGCAGACATGGCCAAACCATCGGGTCTGCAGGGGCTGGGTTTTTAGGCATTTGGTTGTGGACCATGTCTCTTCTTGATACTTAAAGTACCTTCCTCAGATACCTCGTTCCTGGGGTCTGGAGCTGGCCTTTGTGGGTTGTAGTCATAGCCCATGGCTTGCATCCATAGGTCAAAACTAGAACATAGGCGGAACGGGGGGAGCCATTCTTCGTCTTCTTGTCAACTTCTCTTTTACTGAGGAATCCTCGATTCATCAAGTCTTCCAGCTGCTGCTCAAGAGAGATCGGAAATATCACTATATATAATTTTCAGAGTACATTTAAAAAAAAAAAATGACATTTTAGTTTAATATCGATGCCATGTCTAAGAATCCCATTCGCCATAATTTTTTTGCCGATGCGCAACACATGTTGTATGGCGAATATTGCCCACCTTTGTGCTAATAAATAAAATGGACAAGTGACCAAAGGGAAATAAGACCGTAAAAAACTTATTTTCTTCTAAGTTTACACGAGTAATAATCCCTGTCTAAAGTCCTATATGGAGGCTTCATACATGGATTAAGTGATTTATGACGTCGCACAAAAGGAAAAACGGGAAGGGGAGGTCTGGATTTTTGTGACAAAGCGGGGAGGACTTAAAATGACAAAAATTGCGTGACGTCAAATGTGGGCGATCCCGAAAACCGCAAACATCTCCTTGGTGAACATTAACAATTAGGCAATAAACACACACACACAATTTGACAGTTTTGATTTGCTCTATTTGGACACACTGAAAAATCCCTAGGGCTGAGACTGGTGGTAACTGATCAGGCTCCATTCTCACGCGATGCCTAAACCACTAAATTGTTTGTCTCTATATATTTAATGCAGGTTGTAGTTTCTGCAATTTTGTTTTCCTTATGTCATAGTTTATCATTCAGACTCTCCTGGTTATACTAAAGGCTGTTCAAAATTTTTCCATGTCAGGAATATTTTGAAATCCCCCCCCCCCCCCCAACCAGCATGTATAAAATGATTGGAGCTCCCCCCCCCCCCCCCCCCCCATGTATAAATTGATTGGAGCTTTTGCCTAGCTTCATAACAAACAGAGCGGGGGAGGAGAGTGAATATAACCTGACGCTTCAGTCAGTCAAATTTACTGTGAAGATCGCTTGCCAAGACGACACAACCAGACCTTGCCAGAAGTTAGAATTCAGAATTCCATTTTATCAGACCGGTCACCTTTTATTGGAGTATTTATCAGGACTTACAAAATAGCACAGGAAATCTCTATCATTTTAAATAAGGAAATCCGGAATATCTGAGGAAGCTGAACACACGAAGTCAAAGAGGGAACTAAAGTTAAAATTAACGACCCCAAGTACACGTGTAAAAAGGCATCGGCTAATGCCTTAACTTCATTCATCTGAGCATAAAGTATGTGAGCCAGGATTGGCGTAAGTTGTCATTTTACATTCTGTATTTTCATTACTAACATGTGAACTAATATGTATATATTACCATGTGAATATTAATATGTGAAAATCGCTAGTGGATGTCCCAGTCATTTGAAGCTGGCAACCTCAGTGCATAGAATGATGATTTCATGAACCACCATTGCACGGGCTGGTGACTGCTTTATTGCTAGTTTCTTACAGAGAACTAAAAGCATAAAGTAGTCCCAAGTTCCATATGGAGCAAGGAGGGAAAGATGAAAGAAATGATGTACATTTTAATTGTAATACTTGCAGTTTCAAACCAGTGTAAATGTAAACATATTCTATCTGTACTATTAAACTTTTCATTTAAATGTAAAATAACGATAAAGCTATTCAATTTAAATGTAAAGAAAGTTTTCTCTGCAGGGATTAAAAATTAATTCTCATCGAGGGCATATTCTGAGATAAATGGGATGGTAGAATAGGAGAAAGGGGACACATACGTATGTGTCGGGAAACGCAATACTCAGAAGAGCGTTTTGTTTCTATTCTTTTACCATAGTTGTTGGTGGTGGTGCCAGTTGCAGGGTACTATCTCTGGAACAAGAAAGGAACAGTGGCCTAAGCGTTAAGACGAGGGACCAACTTTGTAGACTCTCCCTGACACTCCTGGGAACGAGCTGCACCCTACAACCTTGACCAGCGACGAGCGTGAGCAGTGTAAAAAGAACCAACCCAGCGGGAGCAGAAACAACCAATGGCAGCTAAGTGCAATATATAAGCTGCCACGTGAACTTTTAAGAAAAAATGCTCATATCCATCAATGATGAACCTTTGCTTTTAAACTATTCAATTATTTTCAACCTGTTTGTGACAAAACGTCCGTACGTGTTCTTTTTGTGGCTCTCTCACACCTTTAGCCACAACGGCAGTATCATTTCTTCTTCATTTTTTTCTCCGATCGCTTTTATTTGGCATAATTTTTGCCCTTTCATTCATTCTTTTACTCTATGCTGGATCTAGTAGGATGAAGTCTCTAACACTCAACTCCACAACGGAAGTATTGGCTATGGGACTGTCTTTATCTTGTTTACCATCCCAGACTGGGTTCACGTTGCACCGTGTAATTAGACCGGCTAGGCGCTTATCCATTATCACAAAAGCCGGCTGACCCCTTTGAACGTGACAGTCCAACATTTGACACCAGGTGGATAGCGACCATCTTTGTGTTTGCACAAGATGGGAGTGCACGATAGACTTAAAAAAAAGCCACATTGTCTGTCGGCGACCTTGTCTGGTGGACAGACGAAAAACACAGGTGATAAATACGTAATTCGCTTCCGCTGGCCCCTGTCTGTATCAAGATTACAGATAACCCGTCTCGGCGGAAGGTATTATCGAGGGATGAGTCACAGATGTGTTTGTATGAAGAGGTCATCGGAAGTATTACAACTTATTAGACGGTCACGCGTGGGATGTTAATGTAATATTTTAAAACACGTGGGGAGATATTTTGAATTAAAACGCTCCAACCCAGTGCTAGGGAGATTTGATTGGTTTGATTTGAGCTGTCGGAATAAACAATGAATTCCATTGGACAATTCGGTGGAAACACAATCTGTGATTGAACTGAGAAGTGGGAAATATAACCTAGTATCGAAGTATTTGGGAAACTTAAAACCTTAAAAAGTAAGCCCGCCTTTATAAATACCGAGACTGGATACCTAAGGGACCAGGACTTTAAAATAACAAGACTGGACACCTAGGAATTGGATCACAAGTCATAGAGGAGTTAAACACAAGTTTTCCCAGGCCAAGGGATTTCGCAGAACACCCGCCGTCAGAGGAATTAACTCTAATTTCCCAGACCAAAGTGATTTCGAAGCTTCTAATACAGAGCTTCGTCCATCCAAAGCTGTGCAAGGAGATTGTATAACCCAAAAATTTGGATTTGTGGAACGAAGATATAAGACCGTTTGAAGACGAAGCGGCAAGACTGACGTTTCTACGCCATTAGTTGTGAGAGCAGGGAATCCACACTGACCACCTACATAAGACGAATTAGGCGAAGAAGTGCCCGCATCACCGCTGAATTTAACTCCTGGGGGCTTGAGGAAAAACTATTGCTTAAATCCTTCACAAAAAGCGACGGACAGATATAAGTTAAAATTTCCCCATGCAATTGTTCCTGAATATTGTGAATTTTAACTTAAGGTAGAAGTGTCATTAATTCATTATCTACATCTCTGTTACAAGTTGTCTTTGCGAAACTAAACACATCATAGACTACCCAGTTTTTAGATACTTGAGTTATGACCATTGTTGGAAACGTATGCAAAGCAGGGGAGGCATATCGTTACATGTTATAAACTTAAGTGATTATTAAATTTTGTTATATTGTAATTTTACAAATATTAACTTCGATTATAATATTTTAAATGTACTGCATGTTTGTCTCATCAACTTACTACACACCTCTAAACAGAGCTATACCAGAATAATAAGAATTCACTCAATAAATCAGCTAGGGGCTTGAACGGGCTAAATTAATCATTGCTAAATTCTTCACAAAAAGTTGTCGGACAGATTCTAGTTAACAACGTGCTCAGCCAATGCAGCATTGTTTTCGATTTCTGAATTATCTTGTGAATTCTCCCTTAAGGTAGAAGCGTCATTAACTTTCTATTTACTAATCTCTGTTTAAAAGTAACGTTCTTGTGCGAACCTAGTCGGTTAATTACGCATGTTGATATAAAAGACCAGTTTAGATACTTGAGATTTATGACCATTGTTTGACCACTACTGCCAAGCAGGGGAGACAATCCTTGTGACACTGTGAAGCCCATATTAAGTGATATTAAATTTTGTTATTTGTAATTTTACCAAACTGCAAACTTCGATTTAATCCGTTTTAAATGTACGTGCATGTTTGTCTCAGAAAAACTAGACTACACACACACTCAAAAGAAGTTAGTGGCTTATCGAGTCGCTCATGGCGTCATGCTAATAAGAATGTCCACTCAGTAAATCAGACATAGGGACTTGTCTCAGAACGAGCTAAGATAATCATTGCTAAATTCTTCACAAAAGTTGTCGGCAGATTCTAGAATTAACGTGCTCACCCCCAATGAAAGCATGTTAGTTTTCGCTTATCTGAATTGATGTGAACACTCACTATTAAATAGACACTATAATCTATTTGAAATTTTTTATTTTGTTTAAAAATAAAGTTTTGTGGAGGCGCGTCCCGTTCAACCTAGTCGGTTATATTAGGGCGCATGTCCAAATATAAAAGACCCTTAGGTCTGAGATTATATAAAAGTAGTATTATCTGCCAAGAGTAATCTTGTGCGAAGGTAGACACATGTGAAGCCCATATTAGATACTCTTGAGTTTTGGCCACTGTTGGACCACTACTGCAAAGCAGGGGAGGCAATACCGTCACACAGGCAGTCGTGAGAAATAAAGAAGTAGAAAACTAGACAACAGAAAAACAATAGAAGTTAGTGGCTTACCGTCGAGTCGCTCATGGCGTCATGCTAATTGAGATGAACGCCGTACTATCTATGTCACTGATACATCGGACATGGACTGTCTCAGATACGGGAAATAACTCAGTCGTTTCTGTACTCAACATCCTCTCTGCTCCCCCCGTGCACCCCCCATGAAAAATATGTGTAGATTTAACCTGTCTTATTGATGACAGAAACAGCACTATAAAGTGACACTACAATCGTTTGAAATTCGTAATTAACTAAAATAAGTACATAGTGGCACTCGTGAGAAAGAAAGATAGACAGAGGATACTAGACAACACAGAAGTGACAAGCACTCTGGTGATTCAAACCCGGGACTATCAGAACGGCGCCATCGCTTCGCTGCGAGAGTGACCGTGACAGGACACACGACCGGCTAAGCACTACGCGTGGCGGGGGAGACATTTGTGGCGTCACATAAAGGGATGGGGGGGTCTGGGTTTTTTGTGACGAAATATGATGGGGGGGGGGGGTGTTTAAAATTGGCAAAAATTGCGTGGCGTCTTAAGTAGACGATCCCTTTAACTGTTAACTCTCATGGGACGAAACATCACACGATTTGTATGTCTTGTACGAATTCTATATTGGCTTACAGTGACGTCACGGCAAGCTCCGTGCTAGGCCCTGTCTCATACAGAAAATAATGAAGTGACCTACGTCGTACTACCATTAACATAATTTTTTAATGAATTTTTTTTGCTTTGAAATTTTGTGTTCAAGCACTTAAAAAATTTGTTTTAAAATTAAATTTCCGTTAGAAGCACTGAAAATTAATTAGAATATTTCAGATATAGGAAAAGAGTTTAGAGTCCTAATTACGATGGTTTGGCCATGTCTGCAGAATGGGAGAAGATCTGCTATCATGACAAATACGGGAAACCAAGAGCCAGGGATCCAGACCTCCAGGACGACCCAGAGTTGGCTGAGAGGACAACATTAGACAACCTTTGAATGACTGAGGACTAGACTGGACCCAGGCCAGCAGGAAGACAGCCGATAGAATAGTATAACGTTCTCTCAGCCAAAGTTCTACACCCCATGGTAGAAGAGGAACGTCTAAGTAAGTAAGAAAGGAGTTTGGAGCTTGAAGGCAAATCTGACTGCAATAAATTTTCTCTTGGAAGGCTCAGTTCACTCCAAAATCAATTGTTGTTGCCCGTACTCTGCACATATTTCTTTAAAATGGGTTTTTTGTGTTCTATCTTTAAATTTAACTTTTTGGTCTCAAATGTATTAAATTTTCTTTTAATATAAATACTTTTAAAGCGTCCGATTGGCACAGTTGTTAGAGCTCATGCCTCTCACGACACAATTACCGGTATAGGTTTCGAAACTTGACAGCGTCATGCTCCAGTCTATCTAGCTGTAGGTACCAGACTCCGCTCTTGAATTAGGTACGGCAAATGTCATTCTTAGATATCGAGTGGTTTGTACCGTATTAATGTTTTGCCCTCGGGTATGTAAATCTATAATTTTATTTTTAACAATCCTTCCCTTTACTGAAGATCATTCCCATTGTTTTATTAGTATTTAGCTGAAATCCCCATTTTGTGATCCATTTACATACTTTATTTATTTGCTTTTGTATATCCTTATATAATTTAGGCAGATTTTTCACAGTTCTCCATATAGCAACATCAGATGCAAACTGTGGGACCCAAGACGTATCAAAAGTGAGGAATGCAGTAAGCGACCCATAGCTTGACTGCCTGCGTCAGGGTCAGCGAGCCAGAGCTGACCAAGACCCTACTCCACCTCCACGTGGTGGTCCTGGAAACAGGCTGCATCACTGCAGTCTGGTTGAGGAGTAGGGATCGAAGAGGGAAGGCAAACCCGGTCCCAAAAAATGCCGTGCGGAAGTCGGATGGGTCGGCCGAAAGGCGCAAATACCGTAGCTTCGCTGTAAACGGACACAACGCAACCAACGTCCTTTTCAGGACGAACGAGAAAGAAGAAGAAGAAGATGCAAACTGTGACAATTTATTTTTCATATCATTAAATTCTTCATCTAAATCATTAACCATTATTGTAAAAATTTAAGGAAATATAACTGATCCTTGGGGTATTCCATTTTGTTGTTCATGCTGTTCTGATCTATCATTGTTTACCTGAACAGTGAAATATCTATCTTGCAGAAAATTCTCTAAATAATTATGTATTTTACCGGTTACTCCTATCTTCTTCATTTTAAAGAGAGCACCATTTCTCCAGCATTCATCATAAGCCCTATCTGTATCTAAAAATACTACCACAGTTTTTTCTTTCTTTTGAAATCCTGATTTTACTTCATGTTCCAATTTAATTATCTGATCCATTGTGCATCTGTTCTTCCTAAATCCTGACTGAGTTTGACTATATAAATTATTCTTTTCCAAATAAAACTGTAATCTTTTATTTACTATGTTTTCTAATATTTTACCTAGATGGGAAGTCTAAGAAATTGGTCGAATGAATTGGCATCATGGGCATCTTTTTCTGGTTTTAGTATTGGCATAATTACTGCTGTTTTCATGTCTTGGGAATTGTTCCTGTATTCCAAATTTTGTTAAACAGGGATGTTTCAATTTCTATGGTACTTTTGTGGTATGAGGTTCAAGATTTCGTAGCTCAAGATGTCATGCCCTGGTGGTGTATTTGTATTTTCCTTTACTGCATTTTCAACTTCCTCCATCGTAATATCTACAATTAAATATGATAAATTTTCAGTATTCTCAGGTACTTCTTTACCGAGATTTTTAAGAAGTGTTGCTCTTCTGTTAGTTTCAGCCTGTCCTAGTTTTTCCATAGAACTAACTCTACTATCCTCCACTACGGCAGTATTTCCTAATGGACTATTTTAACCTTTTCTTTACTTTTAAAACAGATCTTGATTTTTTTATTTTAAATTGACTGTTAAGTCATGTTTTTGAGTGGGAGTTAAGTGTTTGGGATTTAATGTACGGGTCTGATTTTTTATAGACACGCTTGTAAGCACGTTTAAAGTTATGAGATGATTTTTTATTTGGGTGCTTGAACATAGCTCAACTGAGTATGTGTTAATTTTTTTAAACATAAAGAAAGTTTTCAAATGTTCTGAGTAGTTGAGGTAGAGATACGGGTGAGCTGCGCTCACATCTCAAGCTGTTAGTTCGCGCTTGAGTGAAGATGTACTGAGTTGTATTGAGAAACAATAATCTCGGTCATTAGGTATCTGGCAGAGCTTCGAGACGGTTCTTATAGTCTCGCTAGTGTGTCCAGAGTGTTTTTTGAAGGGAAGAGATTCAATATATTATTAATGCCATGGATTATACCGGCTACTACCATTTATAATGAATTGCTGTTGATGCAACCAATTTCTGACGGATTATATATTATTACCATTTCAGGAGGAAGACAGCCGATAGGATAGTCTGGCGCTCTCTCTTCCAAACCTCTACACCTCACGGTAGAAGGGGAACGACTAAGTAAGTAAGTAAGTAACCATTTATGATGAGTTGCTGGTGATGCACTCAACTTTCTGACGGATTGTATGCTATGTCGATTTATGATGGGTTGCTGGTGTTGCATTCAATTTATCTATGGATTATACCTACTATCATACCTTGTGATTTGCTGTGATCTGTTGTCCATGATGTCAACGTTGCTGTCGTAAATAAACTGTGTACAAGTTGAAAACTAATTCGTCTTACCCGCTGGTCTGTTTCCTGACCTAACGTTACTGTTGTGTGGGTTTACATCAGACGTTTACAAACCTAAAGAACTCACGACATTCGCCCATTATATTTACACACCTGTCGGCCACTAACAGTAAGCCCGACATTGTAGCACTATCTCTTTCATACAACCCCCACACATACACCAACAGAAGTGGCAGCCAAAAGAATCATGCAACAGAAGTGATGGCCTGTGGGGCCTGTAATAGAAGGGATGACCCAAAACAACAGTAACATTGACTTTAAAATTACTTTTATGGCAGTAAGATGTGGGTCACTTCATGGGTCTTCTAGATTAGCTACGGCATGGAACTTAGCCCATTACTGTGACGTCACAGTAGAGCCAATAAAAAATGTACACCCAGCAATAGAACATAAAAAAAATATATAGTGGCCTACTATGATACGAAAAAACAAAAGCGGAAAAACACACGCGCGCACAGGAGGGTCTAAATAACTATGTTCTTATATGGTTCAAACCATTACTTTTCGGCTTGATGTATGTAGCGAGATTTGGTTCCACTTGCCTGGTTGTAGCGCGACACGCACACACACAGCGCGCGCGCACACACTCACACAGCGCAAGGACAACGCGGCGGTCTTTCTTTGAAGTTTGAGACGACGGAAATGTGAATTTCGGTTAAAGCCAGACAATATTACTGAAGAATGAGGAAATAGCTAATATAGGAATGTATGGCCGACTTCAAAAATTTGCATTTACAGGAAATTAAATTTTAAACTACAGGAGAACGCCTGGTTGGAAATCAATTAAATAAAAATAGTTCACTAAAGGAGATGGACTATGAATTATATCCAAAAGGATATTATTCAAATATAAATAGTTTTAAAGATAATTAATATTTTTCACCTTCATCACATCTGCTAAAAATTAGCTAATAATCTTTAAAAATGTATTACACTAACAAGCCTAAACGGATTTAAATATAAATTGGATAGAATGAAAGCCTCATATGGGGAAAATGAAAGGATACCTAGGAAGGAAGGAAGGATATAAGTGTGTAAGTGAACAGAAGAGAAAACAAGTACAGGAAAAGCACAGATTGCCTCAAATCGCCTCAAACCAGGAGATGAAACGAAAATCTTTTGGGAATTTAGGAGGTGCTTTCTCGTACGGGCGAGAGACTGAAATATAAGGACAGAGGGGCGCGTTGAAAATCACACACACCAAATCCAGAAGCCAAAGTGAGAAACTGGAAGACAGCATCTGCAAGAAAAGTTCTATTTTCACGCTGCATGCAGGGCAGATTAAATTCAGCCAAAACAGTCTCACCGTGAGCTTATAAATCCTAAGAGGGTATGTAAGTTTATTAAAGATATATATATATATATATATATATATATATATATATATATATATATATATATATATATATATATATATATATATATATATATATATATATATATATATATATATATATATATATATATATATATATATATATATGACTAATATCATTTTATTTCAGATGTTATTTACGATTTGATTGTATCAGACATGATAAAAAGGGAATGACGCTAACCAGAGATAACCTTCACCGGCATTGTCAGGAAGCACAACCATTAATTGGTTAGCCAAATATATCATGGCTAGTTCTTGCCTGGAAGCTTACGACATACCAGCAAGTACATAAGTGACTTGACATCCATAAGTGGAAGGCAAAGGTTATAGCGTACCCATGTATCATAACATGTGATTTATTCATGTATTTTGTTAATTCTGCACAGTATACATTATCTTATCATGCTATCTCTGTAACATACTACCATGATTCATTCATTTATATACAAACACTGAAGACATGGTCGCATCATGAACAGCAGTGGGTGGTGAGATTGTTGGAACACCATGGCCACCTATTACCTTTTGTTCTAGGTTTTTATGATCAGTTTTTATGATCATTGCTGATCAAGATTATGATCATTCCTGACCGAATTTACCCAAAAGACTTGAAGACCGTTGATCCTGCTAACTGAAGCCTAGAGTACAATCAATCTTCAACACCTTAGTCCCCCGTAGTTATAGGGCGGGCTGAAGGAAAGTCTTCCGGATTCAAGTGTGTCTCAGGAACCTCGAACTAAGATCAGATGAGTTTTATGTGTATCCATCCAACAAATCCTGTGAGCAGTTTCTAAAACGACTGTCTATGATGAGAACTAGATAGCAAGAGATATCAAAGAGATACTGTGACAAACTTTTGTGTAATTTCAGCGGAAGATAAATCCAAGACTTTTCTATTATTTAGTTTAATTTGTAACTATAAATAATCATTCATTTTACCATCTTCCAACACCCATTTCTCATTACAAGAATATATAGATGTACATAATAAATTATGAAATTGTACTCATTTGACTTGGTAAATTTTTAACTGTTAAATTTTGAGTTACTTTTTCTAATTTAATTATATTATCACATAGGGTTACTATAGCGAAAGTAGCAACTTATACTTCTGAAGCCTAAATCTATTGTCCAGCTCAGAGTATTCACAGCTGTAACTCACTTGTGATACCAGGGTACTTCTCGGGCACTGGAATTTCATACTTTCTGGAGAGAGATTCTACTTCTGCTCTACCACTATTATCATACTAGGAAAACCTTTCGCTACAATGTATCGGGACAAAATAAAGTGTGAGGTGCTGAAAAGTTTATTCTCTTTCAACAAAGATAGATGATATTGAACAGTGTGACATTGTGGCATGCAAAGAAGTTAACAACAGAGTTGATGAATAGTACTGAGAGACATGCAGTGGCGGATCTACTATGAAACTAATGAAGCTTAAGCTTCAGGGCCCCTAATCCCGGAGGGTCCCCAAAAGCGACTTCAATCCATATTGCTTATACTCAGACTTCGTTGCTGGTTGCGAAGGGTCCCCCATAACAGTTCAAGCTTCAGTGCCCCAAAAATGTAGGTCAGGCATGGTACATGGTGATGGTGTTAGCGATGATGATTAAATAGACGGTTGTTTGCTATAATTCTTCTGGATGGTGAACTTGTTGAATATTTGCGACCTCCAATTTAAAGATATATTACAGAGCTAGTTAGACCAGTTATTCTGCGCGGTGAAAAACCAGCGTCAATTACTCAAACCAACGTTTGCTAACTTTTTTTATGTCCCCTGTCTACTAATAAATACAAGGGGAAACTACTAAATACAAGCAAGTTATCTGTGTGCCCAACTAAATACTAATTAGACATTTTCGCTTAACGCTGAATTTTAAAAAAAGTCATCACCACGTATATACACAAAAAGTCACCTACTCTTACAACTAAATACAACCAAGACATCTTCGCGAGCCACCATGACACATTCTTCGTGTTCCCATTGGTACAAGGAGCACTGGCTGTAGAGCACTGCGAAGAGCAATGTTCTTGGTAAACATGTAGATGCAGATACTTGCCCAGTCATCACTGAAGAGACAAAGAAAGAACAGGGAAACGGCACCATCAGGCATGTCGTAGAGGGCGATTAACATGAGGTTGTGCATGAGGCTGGCAACCTCCTTATGTAAAGCAAATTGTCACAGAAAACACCAGTGAAAGGTGATCAGCTGTAGTGGTGGTGACTGCTTGGGGCAGGCTTCATGAAAGGTGATCAGCTGTAGTGGTGGTGACTGCTTGGGGCAGGCTTCATGAAAGGTGATCAGTTGTAGTGGTGGTGACTGCTTGGTGCAGGCTTCATGAAAGGTGATCAGCTGTAGTGGTGGTGACTGCTTGGGGCAGGTGTTGCGTGATAAATTCTCGCAACATCGTTTTATTTCAATATCTGTTTTATAACGCAAGGGCAACAACTGCTTGGAATTTATAGTCACTTTTCTCGGTAAGCATTTGTCTTCTCGCGTTGGTATCGAATGCAGTTAAGTTTGAGCTGTGGTCGTTTTGCGCTGGACTGCGCATGACTTGTCTTGCTTCTTTGTCGATCGGTTTCCGCCCACCACTAGTGGGGAGTGAGCGATTTGGAATGGCGAAAGAGATGCCTCGTTGAAGAGGGGATCTCCGCTATTTTTGTTCTGTCAGGGATGTGTAGTCCTCTTAATGGATATTTCGTTTATTCGAGATAATACCTCTAGTGTTTCCCACATGTCGGGAGGCGTGATATTTCTGTGTATTTCATGAAAGCAAGGTAAATTGACTCTTTCATTAACTCTATTGATTTTGGGTCGTGAGCGATTTCGATTCATAGCCTGTCTGCGAAAGTCGTCGTCACGAGATGTTTTCCTAGCTCACATGTCGCTGCATTGTACTGCATCGGTTGATGCAGGTACCAAGGACCATTACTTGCTACTTTGTTAAATGAACTAGGTTTGGAAAACCTTTATTATCTAGAGGATATTTTTGAGGACATTATTTATACTTCGGCAGACGTGTCTGTCTTGCTGAAGTCAAACTAAGGAGAGTGAACTGATCTCATACATCTGGTTATCTCCTGGCTGTTATAGAAAAGGATGGAGTTGTTCACCTGACTACATTTACAGCACTTTGAAATATAACATGCATCTGACTCATCATTGTAATGCTGTCTACCGTCTATTGCTGTATTGAATGTTGCTGTGATAATGACTGTTTGATGTGCCTACACATTTGCGTAACCATTTTGTCACTGTGGCGTCCACAATAAATAATGAAGAAAAACGTCAACGGCTGTTTCAAGACTCATTGACTTTATACGTCGTGAGTTTACTGACGTCCTATGTGGATTGCCCTGTTATTGTTGCATGAACATTGTTTTGACTGAACACATCTACACACTACACAAAACCAGACATGCGGATGCCATCCATCATCATATGGCATCACGCATCATTTGGTGGCCATAAGCTGGTTTGATTCTGGTACCAGCAAACACGGGGTCCCTTACCCACTTCATTTTCAACAAGAATTCATCAGCATCCTTCAAGAAATTAACATTCTTCAATACAGTCAACATCTTCAAAATTTTCAAAGTACTCGGCGTTGCCCGGTAAAAGTCAAATTTCAATTTTTTGACGGAAACAAGAATTTGACAGTACCCGGCGTTGTTACATGTTGCCGGATAACTCGGACTGCTGTTATCTTTTACGCAAGTCAAGCAAGTTGCTGCTGTCAAGGTCCAGTGCTGTCGTTTTTTGAGAAGGTCAAGTGCCGGTTGAAACGGGTTGTTTTCTGAAGAAGGCCAAGTACCGATTTCCATCAACTTACTTTTGGATTAGAAGGTCAAGTGCCGAAACAACTCAACACACAGTATGTCAGAAGCTCTTGTACCATCGTGTTAGCAGTGGAAGCAGTTCAGATGTGCCATCATCGTTGGAGCTTCGCTCTTTAGGACGTTGATTGACATCCGTTTTTCTGCTGTTCTACGATTGGAAGCCTATAAGTTAAGTGGCCTGTTTGTATGTAAACTGTGCCCTTATACTTCTGCTGAGTCTTCTGTGTATCACCTCATTCTATATGTTTTATGTTTATATGTTATTTGTATATTTATATGTTTATATTTCAGCGGGTTCTCGGTTGGGTGGTGTCTCCGTTAGATTATGCCACGTCATAGAGGTCGTCTATTGTGAGCGTTTTCTGTAAGGTTTGCAAATTTCCAATACTGGAATTTGCTAAGCGACTTCTGTTGCTATTTATGTTAGCTGTGATGACATGTTTTAATATTGTTTTCGTTATTATTTCGCATTCTTTAGTTTTGTTTTGATTTGTTTGTGTTTGTTAGCCTACTCTTGTCTATAATTTAGTTTCATACAACATTTTTTGTTTATACACTGTGGTGTCATGTATTTTGTTTAATTCTATCGCAGATATCGTCACATTTTTTGTGATATTTCATTAATTTCTGCTTTATTTTTAGTTGATTTCTGCGAAAGTTTTTGTATTGTTGCTGATCTTTGTTATTGTTTACATTGTTATTGTTTACATTGTTTGTATTGTTTACATTTTCAATGTTTACATTCTGCATGTGTTTACATAGTCATTGTTTACAGTTATAGTAATTAGTTAATGGGCTATGCTAATGCACTGTTACTACTATACTGATGATAAATGAATGATGAATAGTGTCGTGCACTATTGAATGAGAAGTGCACTTATGATCAAGAATTGAGTGCTGATATTTCATATACAAGTTCTTTGATTGGAGACTTGTTCCCACAGAGACTGGGATAATATAATGTGATGTGAATATACAAGTGCTTAATTAAGACTTGTTACACTTAGGTTTGAAATAAATTAGTTAATTATTTCAGGTTTTGGACTCATATGTTAGACAACATGTCTACATTTGAGCACTTTATTGAGCAGGGTAAATTGCTTGGGAAGACTGGTGATAAGTTAGAAGAATTTGCAACTGCTCGATATGATAAAGCAATGAAAGCTGAACAAAAGAAACTGCAGATGCAGGTGGATGAAAAAAGATTCCAAATGGAAATGGAAAAACAAAAAAGGGAATCAGAAGCTGAGGAGAGAAAACTCCAGCTACAGCTAGAAGCTGAAAGACTTCAAAAAAGAGGCTGAGAATAAAAGACTTGAAAAAGAGGCTGAGAATAAAAGACTTGAAAAAGAGGCTGAAAATAAAAGACTTGAAAAAGAAGCTGAAAATAAAAGACTTGAAAAAGAGGCTGAAAATAAAAGACTTGAAAAAGAAGCTGAAAATGAAAGACTTCAAAAAGAGGCTCAGGCTGAGGAAAGAAGATTACAGAGAGAGTCTGATGAGAGGAAAGAGAAAGCAAAAAATGGAACATGAAGAAAAGGTCTTAGCTTTAGAGTTGGAAAAATTGAAATTGACAAGCATGAGTAATGGTAATGATGCAAACAAGGGTTCATCTTCTGGTAAGGCTAATAATGATACTTTTAAGATTAAGTTACCAACATTTAGTCCTTCCAGCGATGACATAATGTTCTATCTGGACAGATTTGAACAAGCATGTACAGCTCATAACATAGACAAAGCAAAATATGTTTATCAGTTATCAGGGATACTGACAGGTAAAGCTCTAAGTATATTAAATATGGTGGATGAACCTTACAAGAACAATTATGAGGTTGTCAGGGCCGCTTTGTTAAAGAAATATCAGCTTAACGAAGACGGCTATCGTCTACAATTTAAAAACATGTTACCTGAAAATGGAGTTGAATTCTCCGAGTTTATTGCAAGAATACGCATTACTTTCTCACGATGGGTTGAACTATCTAAGACGGAAAAAACTTATGAAGGACTTATGGACTTAATACTTAGAGACAAAGTCATGTCGTCTGTCAATGAGTCTTTCCTTGCTTTCCTTCATGAACGTAAACCTAAAACAATAAAAGAAATGGAAGATTTCTGTTGCCAATACGTAACTGCGCACCCACACATAACCATGGGTAACTCTAAGGTGAAAGAAGGTTTACCAGTTGCTTCGGCAGCTCCGTATGGTCAAAACTTTGCTCGTAGATCCCAACAAAGTTTTGATAGAAAGAGTAGCGGTAATTTCTGTCAAAATCATGGAAATCAATTTCATGGTGATTCTTCTTCGAAGAATTGGAGACAACCTGATAGTATTCGTTACTATCACCCTAATAATTATAAGCATTTCAAAAGAGGATATGGTAATAGAGGTTATTCCTGCCGAAGACCTCAAAACCAAACAAATAGATGTTCGCATCAATGTGAACATGATAGTAATCGTGGAAACTGGAATTCGAACCAGTATAACAATTACAATAGAGACAATAATAACTGCAGAGATAATAATAACTCTGATAACTTCAGAGGTAATAATAGTCGGGGTAGATCTCAACACAAAAAAAAAGAGATATCAGCAGGCTAATGCTGTACAACAGGAAACTGAGGGAGCCTGTAATCATGTTGTTGATAGTAAAAACTTTGACGCTGTCACTAGTTCTGCTTTTGACTTTGAGAGAGCAAACAAATGCCCCCAATGCAGTACTTTATTCGAACCGGGTACCATAACTACTTTGAGTTGTGGTCACCCACTTCCCGCTCTTCCTGCTGCTGTTGCGCATGACGGGAGGGGTTCTTTAATCCTACATAAGGGTCTTGTTAATGATACTCCGGTCTCACTACTTTTCGATTCCGGATGCACCACTATTGGTGTTAGACAATCGCTTGTAGATCCATCTTGTGCTACAGGAAGGGTTATTAAATGTGTCACATTTGGCGGCACTCTAGAAAAATATCCTACTGCTGTAATTCGCATTGCCACTCCTTTCTTTACTGGAGACGTGCATGCTTGTCTCTTACCTAATCCTATTGCGGACCTTATTATTGGTCGTATTCACGGAGTTAGGGAGTGTACCCCACAGCAGATTGCTGCTTGGGAAGATAATAACATGCAAGCTACAAATGCAGTGGTTACAAGAGCACAAGCTCTACAAACAATCACCGATACTTTCTCTGATTAGTGAAAATGAAGTTTGATAGCCAAGAGAGTCCACATAGTTATCACACTCGTGATCTCTTCATAAAATTGCAAGTGAGAAGAATCTTCTTTTAAAAAAATTCCTTCGTTCTTGTCAAAGAAAGGTGATCCGAATCAGGATACAAATAGAAAATCTTGAGGATTTGCTATGAGAAAACGGCGTAACTTGATACGTATGTTACAAGAATCGGCTACGTCCGGCGACAATTCTCAAATTCTAGTTCCCCAAGAGTCAAGAGAGTCCAAATATTGCAACATGCTCATGACTCGCAATGTGCTGGACATATGGGTTTTGCCCGTACGAAGTCGAGAGTCCTTGCGGCTTTCTTTTGGCCTTTTGTCAATAAGGACATTCGTATTTACTGCCGATCATGCAAGGTATGTCAGTAGGTTCAAATCTATAGAGGACCACGAAAATGCAGGGCACCTAACCAGGCTGCTGACATTCCAATTCGTCAGCGCCCGTATTTCAAGAAAGATGGCGCATAGGTATATTATTGGCCCTTTTAAGGACAAGAGTCGGCCAAGACGATCAGTTTTTATCCCTTTCATGTGTCGATATGAGCCCCACGTTGGCCAGAGGCTATTCCTCTTAAGAGCATATCTACTACAGATATCGCAGATGCTCTTTGGTTGATATTTTCTCGCTTGGGGTTCCCCAGAGAAATATTGTCAGTCCATGGCAACACAACTCAAGATCTTACAACAATGTCACAGTAAATGTCAACCTAACATATTGAACGTTCTCTCAGTAGTAACTAACCATCCTAAATCCTAATTGGTTTAGTTTGAGCGTCTGAATAGGAACGCTTCAAGACTTAGCCTTGTAAGAATAACTGAAGATCTTCCCTCATGATTGGGAAAGGTTTTTTAACCCGCGGCTCCCTTTTCTTTTGCCCATAGAGAAGTCCCCTAATGAAACACACAAGGAATTCTTCTCCCCTTTCGAACTTGTCTTTGGGCGCGCCGGTCCCACGCGGCCCAAATGTCCCTTTAGTACACGATCTCAATCACTACACGGCCGATGATATTAGCGATGAAACTCAATCCCTCATATGGAGTAAGTCATTGCTCATAGACCAAAAGGAATTCAATTGAGGCATGTAAAAGCTAGCAAACTGCTTCAATCAGAAAATTGCTTAAAGGAGAAGGCTAGGCAGTTTTTGCTAACAAGATAAGATGTCTAACGACAAACTTTTGTTCCAGGCGACAAAGCATTCGTCCCTACTACCCCAGTAGGGAAAATAGACTTCTTTATTGCAATGGAAAGGTCCCGTATGCAATAAGTCCTCCTTCCGATTTCCGATGTTGACATATGTTGTTCGATATTGATGGAAAGCATAAAAACTTTCCACATAAACATGCCTTTCGGAATTTCACGAACGACCCGGACTATTTGCTGCCTATTATCCACAGGCAACGGGATGAAGCTCCTGCTCCCTGCACCTCACGGTTCATTATTCATCCCTGTCCGGACATTCAGGATGAGGAAGCCTTACCTTCTCTGATGTCAAACCCTTCCCCTATCCCAGTGGTTCCCATTACAATCCTCGGAATCTTGGAACAAACGTATTTCTGTTTCTCATACTCTTTCTGGTGACGAAACATCGACAAGTCCTTCGTCGTAAAGTTACAAACGCATTTCATGATAGTCTCACTGACATTCCCTGGACACACTAGATGTCAATAGGAACATAACATAATTCTTACCGAACAATAAATCCAATAAGGGTTAGGCCGTATCCTAATTCCTATACACGTTTTAGTCCCGCAAATGTGGGAAAAGGAATTGGATGAAATGATTCAATTAAATATAATTGAACCATCGACTTCACCATATTCTTCTTCCATGGTTATTGTCCGGAAGAAGGATAAGAACATACCGCATTTGCGTTTTATAATCGCAAAATTGTAACACAGTCACAAGTTTCGACAGCTGACCCGGTGCCTTTGTTAGAAGATCTACTGATTAGACTTTCTAATTCTAGATTCTTCACTAAACTTGACTTGTCTAAAGGTTATTGGCAAGTGCCTTTAGCAGAGCATGCCAAACCTCATACTGCTTTTTCTACACCTAGGGGTCTATTTCAATGGAATGTTATGCCTTTTGGTCTCATGAACGCCCCTGCCACTTTCGTTCGCATGATGCGTCGAATTCTGTCACATCGTTCGGATGTCATCGCATACTTAGATGACATCTGTCCTCTTCAGTGATACCATGGGAAGATCACAATTTAAGGGTTAATATGACTTACTGGTCCCCCTCTAACGGTTGAGAATAATTTGACAGCAAAACCAAAACCCACCATCTAAAGCTTTTGTTGGTTTTGGTGAAATCTCTTTCCTGGGTCATCGTGTTGGTCATGGTCTCTTGAAGACAGAAGACCACAATACTTCCAAAATACTGAACATCTCTGTTCCTAAAACGAAGAAACAAGTTAGGAGTCTCTTAGGTTTAATTTAATTTTATGGGAGAGATTTATTCCAAATTTATCTTCGATCATGGCACCTCTCTCAACATTGTTGAAGAAAGGTTCGCCTAATCTGGTCCGTTGGTCTGAAGAATGCCAATCTTCACTAGACCAAATCAAGAATATATTTTCTTCTCCTCCCATCTTAAGATTAACCTACCACTTGAAAGGACTTTTTGTTCTTCGGAATATATGCTTCATCCACTGGGATTGGAGCAGCACTGATGCAAGAATATGCAAAATACTCCTGCATCCTGTTATGTACAATTTTCTAAAAAACTAATTGCGGCAGAATAGGAACTACTCGGTTTTTTAGACCGTGGAGTAGTTAGCGAATGGTTTGGTCAATTTCTACAGCACAAAAGATTCCCTTCCTGGCGCGCACATTTCCATTCTAGAGACTGATTCAGAACAGCCTCTTACAGCTATTCATACTTAGAATTTTGTAGAAGTTCGAGATCCTACCCGATATGTCAAATAAGCTCTTCAACCCTTTTCACTTCACAGTTACTAGCTTATTCCGTGGTGCAGGATAATGTGATGGCTGAACATTTTGTCTAGAAGCCCACATGAAAATCCAACTAATACTTCAGTCCTATAATTTCCCATATATTACAGAGTCATAACCACACCTATAGTTTCTACAATATAATTAAGCACAACTGTACTTACTTTAATATGTTACACACTATCTTGCTTTGTTGTCCATCCTTCTTCTGGTACGTTTTTTAAGATGATAGAGGAGGACTGAGTAGTTAATATAAGGGCCGTTAGTTTACTAAACAGCCACAATTATTAATAATGTATTGTACCTTATGAAGCATATTAGTTATTAATTAGCAATATATTGCTTGTAACTTTCTCAGAATGTCATTGTTGAAAAGCTGAGGGACTCTAACCTTACGAGTTTCTAGATTGTGTACTTTAACCTCGGAATACCAGAGCCATATGTCCTGGATCGTCCATGGTAGTTTAGACTTTACTATGTACTTAATGTCATTACATTTCATAGAAAGTACTATCTAAAATTTTCCTATTCAGATTAGTACATCCCTTTTGTAAAGACCTATATTAGAGTATGCTGGTTTAATGATGATTAATAAGTAACTTGCCCAATACGTCTATTGTGTTTACATATGCAAACCGTGATGTGTGTTGGGTGACACCTCCCCGTTGTGAATATTTTATTGAGACAATATTAATTTTTCTGTTTGAGGGTATATCCTCTCCAGAATCACTCTAAATAATTAGCCTATTGGTTTGGCACATTTAAGTATTATCTTATCAGCGCATAAATAGCGTGCGTTTTGAGCCGCTTATTTCGCTTGCTCATTGAATATTGAAAAAAAAAAAATAATGTTCCCACCATTTTTTTTTATCGGGAGGAGGTGGTGAATTATGTGGCGTGAATAAATTCTCGCAACAACGTTTTAATTCAATATCTTGTTTTTAATAACGCAAAGGAGCAACAACTGCTTGGAATTTTATGTCCTACTTACTCTGTAAAGCCATATTGTCTTCTACGCCGTGGTAAGGTATCGAATGCAGTGAAGTTTGACCTTTGGTCGTTTTGCGCTGGAACTGCGGCATGACTTGTCTTAGGCTTCTTAGTCGACTCGTTTACCGCCCATCCTACTAGGGGGGAGTGATGCGATTTTGAATGGCGAAAGAAGATGCCTCGTTGAAGGAGGGGTTCTCCGCTATTTTTGTGTTCTGTCAGGGATTTGTAGTCCCGCGTAATGGATATTTACGTTTATTCGTGATAATACCTCTTAGTGTTTTCCCAACATTGTCGGGAGCGTGATATTTCTGTGTATTTCCATGAAAGCAAGGGTAAATTGACGTCTTTCATTACACTCTATTGATTTTTTGGGTCTGTGAGCGCTTTCGATTTCATAAGCCTGTCCCATTCGCAAGTCGTCGTCGTCCACGAGAATGTTTTTCCTTAGCTAACATGTCGCTGCATTGTTACTGCCAATCGGTTGATGACAGGTACCAAGGACCATTAACTATTTAACTTGCAACTTTGTTAAATGAACTAGGTTTGTGGAAAACCTTCTATTATCTAAGAGGATATTTTTTTGAGGACATTAATTTATACTTTCGGGCAGACGTGTCTGTTCTTGCCTGGAAGTCCAAACTAAAGGATAGTGAAACCGCTTGGGGCAGGCTTCATGAAAGGTGATCAGCTGTAGTGGTGGTGACTGCTTGGGGCAGGCTTCATTAAGGTGATCAGCTGTAGTGGTGGTGACTGCTTGGGGCAGGCTTCATTAAGGTGATCAGCTGTAGTGGTGGTGACTGCTTGGGGCAGGCTTCATTAAGGTGATCAGCTGTAGTGGTGGTGACTGCTTGGGGCAGGCTTCATTAAGGTGATCAGCTGTAGTGGTGGTGACTGCTGGGGCAGGCTTCATTAAGGTGATCAGCTGTAGTGGTGGTGACTGCTTGGGGCAGGCTTCATTAAGGTGATCAGCTGTAGTGGTGGTGACTGCTTGGGGCAGGCTTCATTAAGGTGATCAGCTGTAGTGGTGGTGACTGCTTGGGGCAGGCTTCATTAAGGTGATCAGCTGTAGTGGTGGTGACTGCTTGGGGCAGGCTTCATTAAGGTGATCAGCTGTAATGGTGGTGACTGCTTGGGACAGGCTTCATTAAGGTGATCAGCTGTAATGGTGGTGACTGCTTGGGGCAGGCTTCATTAAGGTGATCAGCTGTAATGGTGGTGACTGCTTGGGGCAGGCTTCATTAAGGTGATCAGCTGTAGTGGTGGTGACTGCTTGGGGCAGGCTTCATTAAGGTGATCAGCTGTAATGGTGGTGACTGCTTGGGGCAGGCTTCATTGAGGTGATCAGCTGTAATGATGGTGACTGCTTGGGGCAGGCTTCATTGAGGTGATCAGCTGTAATGATGGTGACTGCTTGGGGCAGGCTTCATGAAAGGTGATCAGCTGTAGAGGTGGTGACTGCTTGGGGCAGGCTTCATGAAAGGTGATCAGCTGTAGAGGTGGTGACTGCTTGGGGCAGGCTTCATGAAATTGGATCAGATGTAGTGGTGGTGACTGCTTGGGGCAGGCTTCATGAAAGGTGATCAGCTGTAGAGGTGGTGACTGCTTGGGGCAGGCTTCATGAAAGGTGATCTTCTGTAGTGGTGGTGACTGCTTGGGGCAGGCTTCATGAAAGGTGATCAGCTGTAGAGGTGGTGACTGCTTGGGGCAGGCTTCATGAAAGGTGATCAGCTGTAGTGGTGGTGACTGCTTGGGGCAGGCTTCATGAAAAGGGATCTCCTGTAGTGGTGGTGACTGCTTGGGGCAGGCTTCATGAAAGGGGATCAGCTGGAGTGGTGGTGACTGCTTGGAGCAGGCTTCATGAAAGGGGATCAGCTGTGTAGTGGTGACTGCTTGGGGCAGGCTTCATGAAAGGTGATCAGCTGTAGTGGTGGTGACTGCTTGGGGCAGGCTTCATGAAAGGTGATCAGCTGTAGTGGTGGACTAGTGAATGCAGACTACTGTAAAACGTTTTCAATAGTTTATACAATTTACTGCCCATTCACACTTGGACAGAATGGGTACAGTTTTACAGGCTAAACAGGTCTACATCAATAGAAATTATTGATTGAACCCAGAGTGTACAATAATAAATGGCAGGCATTCATGTAGAAAATCACAATGGAACCGTTCAGTATACACAAGCAATGTTCCAGAGTTTCCCATATCTTATATAAAATAACTCATCAGGTCCTTACTGACTAATCTGTCAGTTAATCTAATGTAAAAACGAAAAAACTGGCTTGATGTAAAATGGGGTCACTGCGGTGTTAATTAATACCAGGCACGCTCCAGTCTACCCAGCGGTACTGTAAATGAGTAACTCACTCTAGTCCTGAGTTAGGAAGGCAAAGGGCAGCTGTAAGAAGTAGTTTTTCCCTCTGAGCTCCAGGAGGAGCATCGCCCTTAACTTGGTCAATTCAACCCGACGCAGGAGGTGTAAAATATGGAGTGAGAGTGTAGAGTGTTATAAACGCGAATGATGGAATGTCCCGTATCATTGACCAAAATACACAGATAAAGCAACACTCCAATTCACTCATGTCTATAAGCCACCAATGCAAGCCTCGCTGGAATCCTCTTCATACAGTTTATTCAACGCACATACTGGGACAGAACGAATAGATCATAAGTACATGTTGACACATCAATCTTCAGGCATGAATAGTAGATCCCCATTTCATGGTAACATTCAAATATAATGGGTGGTACAAACCAGCACATTCAATGTTTGTTATACATTATGGCCGCATCCCCTATCTGACTGAACGCGTCAGTAAAGCCTGCGGTATCGGTAAACAAATGAAAGTTCCGATTGACGAACCTTCTTTCCCCTTGCTAAGTTCTTAGGTTGCTTTATGTATTCAATGTTTTATATCATACTGTGAAACAAACCACGATAAGGGGTTTTTTCATCCCTAAATGAGACATCTCCATAGCCACTGTCCGAATAGTAAAGATACACGACCACGTTTCTCTGTGACAGTGATCTAAATGATGACAGGAATACAAAAATGGTCCTCCTTCCCTGAAGCTTATCGCTCACACTCGCCCAGCAGTAAGAATAATCATCAGCCAAAGTTGATTCAAAACTGAATAAGTAATAACTTTTCTAGAGTTACCATACTTGGAAAAGTCCCTTTGTCAGAATGTTACTTCATGAAGACATAAGCGCTGATGGAAACCTGTCATCTACAACAATGTCTAGTTAAACGATCCAACGATGCACGAAAAATACGTTGCTTCAATCTAGTCTAAACCATAAGGAGATCGTCAAAGGGATAGTGGATATACCTTGAGTCCGAATAGTAACATAATACAGTACATGATTGAGATTCTCTAACACTATAAATCTTATGTAGAAAACACAATCTCCAACTGAAGAAATCACTTCATAAATCATTTGTTCACACTCTAGAAAGGACCAACGCCCTGGAAAATGCGTGACCAGCCATTGTAGCGGCAATATCGTTAACTCATCAACGACTCGCCAAGACAACCAATACCTCCGCGCTAGAGCGGCATAAAGAATATAGTCCTGGTCTCCTACCCCATACAAAATATACAATATAGGACTGAATCCTACTGCACTAATAATATTTAATACATATTGAATTCAGGCCATAAACATTCTAAGAACGAAATCAAATCTATTTTCTGGCTATGACAAATGGGAATGCCAAAATATAAAGTATATCTTACGCGCGATCATTATCAAGAGAGATTATCCATATAATCAAACGTATATGAATCAAACATCTGATTATCTGGCTTTACAAAAGAAAGAATTTTCGTAACCAATTAAATACACCAATATATTTTACATATTAAAAAGACATAACGTACAATTGTAATCTGTGAATTCAAAAATATGTATGCAACACATTACCACACCCCCCGGGGAAAAAATGGTACATTTTTTTTTTGGAAATACAATCCAGGAGCAACATAACAATAGTCTCACAACGCACGACTAACCATGCGCAGATGATAAAAACTCCAAACAAATATAACGACTAATGTAAGGCAAAGTCGTCATATAGCACGACCAATGAGAAACTATCTCAGGATTCAGAGAAAAATTTTTCTCTGAGTATAAATATCTCCAGAGAGGTGTCACGGGTGGGGGGGGGTGGGGGGGGGGGGGGGGGGGGGGGGGGGTTGGGGGGGGGGGGGGGGGGGGGTGGTCAACGCATAACACAATACTGCAATGCCACAATTTGTACAATAGTTCATCTTAGGTATCTTAACATTATGATCACCAAATAAGAAAAATATCAAAAACCTGCGGTGAATATACATCAATGCACCGCTAAGTAGTGATACAGACAATGTAATGATATATTACATATAAGTAAATACTTTAACATTGGAAAAACTGTAGTAAAGTCAGACATGTTAGAAATCTCAAGATCTGACAGTTTAGGTGGATATCATGTGGGCATCTCGTTAAGATATCCGCCATCACATTTTCTGAACCCACGGATAGCTCGCAACCGAAAAATGAAAAGCTGGAAGAGCAATTGTCTTTTTTTTTTTTTTTTTGTTTTGTTTTTTTGTTTGGGGGGGGGGGGGGGGGGGGGGTTTATTTTTATTGGGGGTTAGGGTGTGGGGTTTTTAGGGGGGGGGTGGGGATTAGGGGGGGTGTTGGGGGTATTTTATTTGATGGAAATATTTCGTGGTGAGGGGGGGGTAGGGGGGTTTATAAATAAATTTGGTAAAAAGGGGGGGGGGGGGGGGGATAACCAGAATGGTGTTAAAAAAAAAAAAAAAATAAATAAATAAATTTGTATTTATACAAAGTATGTGGTGGGGGGGGGGGGGGGGCATTGGGGGGGGGGGGGGGGGGGGTAAATATAATAAATAAAATAATATAAAAATGTATTTGGGGGGTGTAATAGATGTTTTATGTTTACCTTTTTTTTTTTTTTTATTTTTTTTTTTTTATTTTTTTTTTTTTTTTTTTTTATTTATGTAGATATAGGAAGAATAATTTTAGCTTTTTTTTTTTTGAATTTTTTTTTCTTTAAACTTTTTTTTTGTTTTTTTTTGTGTTGTGGGTTGTTGTTGGTTGGGTGGGGTGGGGGGGGGTGGTGGGGGGGGGGGGATGGTTT
>JAMPIV010016431.1:0-39025 GCA_024509875.1 Oreohelix idahoensis
GAATTCTCTTTGACGGAGGAAACATACACCTCACGTGAATTGCCTAAAATTGGAGCGCTGGGGCTTCTATGGCCCAATACACAACGGACTAATACGTTTTGCCCTTTGTAATGTTTTTTCAAACTGCGACATATTAAAAGCATTAGACCAAACTTCGAGAGCCAGTTTTTAAATCGCCCGTTGTGTGAAGAATTGAGTGCCATCATCATTGCTAGATCTACAACCAGATGCACACACAATATATATATATATATTATATATATATATACAAGGGAAGGTCAAAAAGTAATGCCTCCAATTTTTTATGTATGTAAATACTGCATCGGTGTGCAATTTGTAAACTTAGCATTCTTCTGCACTGTGAAGCATTACCAACCTGTTTCTGTAACAGGTGGCACCACTGTAACAGTTTAAAAATGGCTGCCAAAGACGTTTGGTTAAAACAACGTTATGTCATAGAATTCCCCAATGCTGAAGGCGAGACCCCAATTCGCATCCACGAACGTTTAAAGACTGTTTATGTAAGATATTCAACAGTGGGATGTTAGCACTGTCCGACGTTGGGTACATCGTTTGTGACGAAGCTGAAGTAGTGGTCAATCCTCAATGTCTGACGCAAAGACGACCGACTGGCCGTCCGTCTACTACCGCAGTGACTCCATACTACAGTTCATCGAGTTGATTGGCATCATTTCCGGTGTGACCGTCGGGTAACACTAGATGAACGTTTCTTCCATGTTTGTCCCATTAGTAAAGGCAGTGTCCAGAACATCATTAAAAGACCTGGGTTATTCAAAAGTTTGTGCACGGTGGGTACCCAGAATGTTGACAGACACAGACATAAAAGAAACGAGGGAAAACCATAAGCCATCAACCTCCTGCAACCGTTACGAAACTGAAAGGAGGAAAGAGTTTTATCGAATATTGTGACAGGTGATGATGGTTTAGGAAAAAGGACACAGATTTGTAGCGTGTGGGGATACATGCCCTTGTGAAAAGATGGACAAATACTGTAACAAATAACGGAGACTACATTGAGAAATAAATTTTTGAAGTTCGGATTTGGGGCTACATTTCAATGTGAATTTTATCTGTTTTCTTGCCTATTGAATGAAATTAAAAATTACGAGGCATTACTTTTTGACCGTCCCTCATATATATATATATATATATATATATATATATATATATATATATATATATATATATATATATATATATATATATATATATATATATATATACATAATCACCTACATAATCACCTAGGGCCTCTTCATCAGTTATTCTGGAGAGGAGAGATTGAGATCACCCCTCTCTAAATACTAATGGGAGGAGGTACCCCAAGAAGGGAAACGCATCTGAGCCTCAGACGAAAGTGACAGGAAGGCACAGAACTGAAGGAGAGGGGAGAGAGTGGAATTAGTTGTTTCAGGAACTGACTCGTTAGCAATACATCTTGGAGGTCGGCCTCTGAGATAAATGAAGCAGACGAATTGCAGGCTTTGAAAAATTTTGTGTTTTGGTTTTTTTAATAAACTTGTAAATGTGCACTGGATCAGTTTGTCTTTCACTATACTGTACCAGTATTCTTTAACTGTACAGCTGTGTCTGTAGATAGTAAGTAGTGTAAACCTTATCTCGGCCTGAGAAAGAGGTGATGAGGCAGTAGCTGGAAAAACAAGTCACAAGTGGCGAGGGAGAGTCAATCTAAGATCTCAGCCTTGAAGCTATAAGTCTCATCCTCAACAGTCACTTTAATTCTCATCTTAATCTATCATCTCAGACTTTCTTCAGAATTGGTGTCTTGTCTCTCTACTTTGATAGACTCCTATATAAGCCATTTTGTGACACACATCCGTCTTTCAGTTTACTTCAGACCTAAGGCTCTTTTATATTTGGACATGCGCCCTAATATAACCGACTAGGTTGAACAGGACGCGCCTCGCCAAAACGAGGCAAAAGTTTTACATAAAAAAAGATCTGTCTTCACCTCTATTAATGTTCTTGTAAAATGAATAGTTTTGTTTGTGGCCTTTACCTTCTACAAATCCACTGTTCATCACTGTCGTAGATTTGTGATAGGGTAATTAAGACTTAGGTTGGTCCCTTCTGAATAGAAATAGAAAATGAGGTGACTCGGTGAGAGATAATATAAGAAATAGCTTTGTTTGTGCCTTTACCTTCTACAAATCCACTGTTCATCACTGTCGTAGATTTGCGATAGGGAAATTAAGACTTAGGTTGGTCCCTTCTGAATAGAAATAGAACGTGATGTGACTCGGTGAGAGATAATATAAGAAATGGATTCACACGAGTGAGATGGTGTAAACTAGGTAAGTCTGTTCCTGAGAGTCGAGGAGATCCTCTCGCTCAGCCTATCTCTACAACAGAAAGTATTTGTCAGACAGATTACTCAGTTATATAGAGGTACTATATATCAACCACTCACCGACACACACACACATAAGTGACGACAGTTAGACGCACAGGCGTGAAAATTATAACAATGGAATATAGATATCTTGGGACGAGCTGACCGACACACTTGAATAAGTTTATGTAAATTTTATTTATGATAAGAAAATTCACCACAATCATAAATTTGAACAACAGCACATTTAAATACACATAGGTTAATGAATTACTAAAAAGAATAGACCCATAGGTGTAATCCTTTCCCCCTCTGTTGAGCCCACGATCCCGTTAGCAAAAAAAGTTATAGCCCCCAAAGAGTCACAGATTTATAAGCTATGGTCTAGGATTTCCCTCTACGGTTAAGAACAGAGGTGATAATATTAATCTATTCTAAGAGGAAAACATCATGTGCAACAAACTTGCATAAAGAAATTGCACAGTGCAATTTTACCATAAGGGAATTACTCAGGCCTGCTTTCTCTCTGGTCATTCACCAGTGGCCACTGACGTTCTTTCTTACCTACAAACTTAATGTCTTGCACCTTCAGGCGCAACTTTAGAACACACACGCAGTGAATCCGTGTTCTTTTTGATAAAGAGAATCCCAGCTCTGCAGATACAGGTTTCATCCAATGTTCCGGGGAGCGTTCACTTTACAGCTATATTTTATGATTACTGTTTATGTCCCTTGAATCAGTTCAGGTGAGAAATTTTAAATGGGCTCACAATGTCAGACTCTCGATGTTTCCAGGACGTAGTAAATGACAGGTTGGTAACTTCTCTCAATATAAAATTCTTGGTCACGCCACAATTAGTCAAACGTCGGAAATGTTACTGTTTGTAATTTCGCAACAGGGGCTGAATGTACATGAGATTTAGGGAAGAAATATAATCTGGCTCAATAGGCTCAGTTACATCATTTAGTCTTAAAGTTCGTGAGATGAGTACTCTGTCTCTTTTCTGGATGCAAACACAATGCCAGACAGGTTGTAACTTGTAACCCTCGTGTTTAAGTACAAAAATGTTTCTTCTAGGTTATTCTCATATATATTGAAAAACCGCTGGTAGGTTTAGGGTTTGACCCAAATACTGTATAAAAGAAGAGAAAAACATAAATACTCAACCCTAATAGTATACACAATCCTACGGTTAGATATAATATGTTCACTTCGGTCATTTAACTTAAATTATAAACCGCAAACTTAAAGCTTCTCTTGTAGTTTAAAACTCCCGTGAAATAAACTCTAGTCATTTAAAAAAAGAAATCAATCATCACGAATTAGAAATAAATACATATTTCGTCAACACTCATGATGTATCACTGCATTACTTAGATGGTTAAATTATTCTCTGACTGGTTACTAGCAGTGAATAAATTTTATATTATAGTTTAGCTGGAAATTATTATTTATTCTGCTACCCACTGTAACACAATAAAACTTAGAGAATTATCAAATGACGGACCTATTCTAGAAGAACACTTCGGCACAACAAAATTTAGTGAAATATAAATTCGGACTAACAATAAAATCACTCGACAATACTAGTCAGAATATTACCTCCAAAACAGAACTACAGTCTATCTCCACGAAACTGAGAACTTCACTTATACAGGTATTCTAGAACTCGGCTAGATGACGAGAAACTAAGAACTTCCCTCTACAAGGTATTCTAGAACGAAGCGATCTGTCTTCTGACACTGAGGAGTACTGAATGAATGACGTCTAAACTGCTAAGGTTTAAATATTAGAAATCAAAGAAATAGTCAAGACTTAATACATTTAGCACTTCGGAGAATCTCTACGTTCAATCTGCAAAATCAAAGATCTATCTCACACTAAAAGCGAACCCCGTGTAGTAGCCACACTGTCACGTTTTCAGCACTGGACACTAGATTTTGGAACTTCTTAAAATGTGTAACAGTCTGACACTACTGGCCAGGGCGATGTCAAGAAACGTCGGGCTTAGAGTTTCTCTATTGTCGACTTAACATGTTTAAACGCGAATGTTCTAATGGTGGGATGTAGATAAGTCAATGGCAAAACTGGAACGAACGTCAACTATGACGGTGGCAAGTAAGGTAACTGGACCCATGTCTTGATTATAAAATAACAACAGTTTATTTTACGATAACGAGGACATGGACATCATGATAAACAGTCATCAGTCATACAAATGGCTGTGTCGAACCATCCAGATACTTTCATAGTAGGTATGACGTAGTTAATATAAAAGATCAGTCAATAACTTGGTCGACTTATATAATTGTCGACATTTCATTTCCATATGCATTTGATGGACCTCCTGAACGAAACTTATGGCTAGAAGATCCCTTTACTAATCATCTTTATATATACGAGACGCCGAACAATTCACTGGCAAAAACTTCAGTGTATCTTCAAACCAAAATATACCTCAGCAGAGGATCAGTTCTCACTTGCAGTGGGTTATCAATGACCACGTCGAAGCCCTAACTAGATCATACTGGTAATACAGAAAGCGCGTATCAATCGTAGATACTTACATATTTATATATTGCTAACACTTCCTCCTGGAAGGTAGCTAAACCACTATTATATTAATATTCCCACAATATGGGGCTCTTGAACCAGACCAACGTCTGTCCTATTCAACCGGCATTTTGTCTCTGTCCCTCGCGTCATGCAGTGATTAGCAACAATCTCAATTCAAACGCACCAAATATGTGCTCTTCCGTGCACCACTAATTTAAACATATTTACCTGCACATAACCCATTATAACTTACACAGATGCGTACCCTTTTAACAAAAGTTAGACTTATGTCAACTTCAATACTGTTACGTCCCACATCCTTTAAACACTCAGGGTGAAAAAAGGACGTAACAGTTTACCTCAACCCCCGGAAAAAAAATTTTTTTTACTTGAATTATCGCGTAGAGGTCAATCAAATTATATTATCCATTATATAAACATGATTATCATGAAGAAAGTAATAATAGTGAAGGAAGAGATTTGAAACTTAATTCAACTCAAACAAATGAAAGGTAATGCAAGAAACTGTATAACCACTATCAACTAAAATGTGGCAAATGTAGGAACAATAGAGAAAATAAGGGAATAAGGGTGATAATAAATAAACAAAAATGTAAATAAATGAACTCAAATAAATGGAATATGAATGCATAAAACCATGAGTTAGGAAATAAAATACGCGAATCAAACAACACTCCTAAAATGGCATAGAAATAATTAGCGATACTAATAATGTACGACTGCTGATATGCTACATGAGATATGTTATGCGCAAAAATTATGAGCGCTATGAAATAGCAATAAATAAATTTGCAATATTCATCTAGTAAACATCTAACTTAATAAAATTAACTTTATTGTAATGATTGTAGCAAGAGTTCACAGCATTAAAAATGCTAGTAATCCGAACTGGAGTAATTTTTAAAACATGTCATGAAGTCGTAATGTTAGATTTAAAGTCTGTCAAAAATTTCACCATGTCATGTTTGAGTGTAACTGTTATTACGTTGAAATGTTTTTCACATTATAGATGTTATTTCTAAGTTCAAGTTATCTAAACTTATCACTGGAATAATGTATATATAAAATCACTGTAATGTCATTGTTGACGCAATGATAGCATAAAACTGTAATGTAAATGCATTGACGGTGATATTTAGTAATAAAATAATATCACTGAACGAAGAAATGTTCATGTTCATTAAGTAGCACGTCACAATCGATGAATTGTCAGTGTAGAGGCGTTACTCTTTGTAGGGCGCATAGGCTCGGTCGACTCATGAGGACAACGGGAGAGAACATCAGCAAGTACGTTATCCAAACCAGGGATTGCTCGGATCGTAAAATGGTACTGCTGTAAAGCAAGTGCGTACCTTGTAGATTTCGATGACTTCACATCTCTGTTGTTGAGAGCTGTAAGTGCGCGCTGATCCGACTCCATGAAAAAGTGAGCACCCAACAGGAAGCGTTGCAGCTTGGTTATTGACCAAACCATAGCCAACAACTCTTTATCCAAGACTGAGTAATTGCGTTCTGTAGGCGTTAATTTTCTTGAAATGTATATCACTGGGTGCAATGTACCTGAGTACTCCTGTAATAATGCTGCGCTGATTCCAAAATTTGACGCGTCACTGAGGAGCACAAAAGGTAGGTCTGCATTAGGCAACCGTAAAACAGGTGTGGCAGAAAAAAGTGATTTAATAATATCTAACGTGATTTGATGTTCTGGCGACCACCGAATCATGTTAGCTGAGCCCCTTATTAATAATGTAGAGAAAGGTGCAGTGATAGTAGATAAGTGTGGAATAAATCTCCCATAAAATTGAATTAACCCCAAAAGACTTCTAACCTGTTTCTTAGTCTTAGATGTAGTGATATTAAGGATTTTTGAAACATTATTGTCTTCAGTGTGTAAAAGACCGTGGCCAACACGATGACCCAAAAAGGATATGTTATGAAAACCAACATATGCCTTAGATGGTTTAGCCGTCAGATTATAAGACGAAGAAAATTCAGTCGGTAATATTATAGAAGTACCAGAACTGGCTTAATGAATAATTGAACCATTTTCAATGCTAGATTCCCAGGACCGTAGCGTAGTTACATAGCATGTTAGCAGTATGAACATGAGAAAAAACTCCTGGCATAGTCGTAACTGCATAGGCAGCATGTTTGTGTTGCTTTTCCCAAGTAGCAATCTGTTGTGGGGTACACTCTTTAACACCATGTATACAACCCAATTATCAAATCACTGATTGGTGAATGAAGTAGACAGGCATGGATTTTTCCTGTGAAAATGGTGTATCTAATTCTATAACAGCAGATGGGAATGTCTCAACTGTGCCTCCAAACGTGACGCACTTCACACTTTTCCCCGTTGCACATGACGGGTGGACTAACGAATGTCTGATGCTGATGGTGGAACAACCTGTATCAAAAAGAATAGAAACAGGAATTTTGTTAGCAAATCCTTTATGTAAGGTAAGAGACTCTTTTCCATCGTGTAAAATTGTTAAAATTATTCTGTCTATTGGGATTACCATTTTGATTTGATCTCCAATTATTGTTATAACTATTATCCCTTTGACCATACTGTTTGTTTGGAGAATTGTGTTGACTGTTAGAAACATTTGATCTTGATTGCCAATAATTGTTGTGGTTTTTATCTGGATAATTACCAAAATTATTCATATTAGAATCACGTGACATATGAGATTTAGCCCACTTATGTTGATATGGAGAGACATTTCGAAATGATGTCCCTTTAAAATAATTGAAATTCTTATTATCTCCCTTTTTAAAGTTTCTATCATTACTGAGAGAGCGATTTCGGAAATGGCTTTCCTGTTGCATGGCAAATGCAACAGGCAATTCATTTCTAACATGAGGATTGCTAACTACTATGTTTGGATGTGCGGTACAATATTGTCTACACTTTTGCTCCATATCATTTAAATTTGCTGGCTTACGTTCATGCAAGAACGAAAGAAATGACGGGTTAACCGAAGACATAACCTTGTCACGTAGTAATAAATCTACAAGAGCATCGTATGAACGTTCTATCTTAGATAATTCAATCCATCTCTCAAATGCGAGACGTATGTGTGAGATGAAATGACTAAAATCTTTTCCGTTTTCCGGTAACAGTGATTTAAAATTGAGTCAGTAGCCATCCTTGTCCAATTGAAATTTTCTAAGCAAAGCAGCTCTGACAGCATCACAGTTATTCTTGTCAGTTTCTTTCAACAGATTAACTGTTGTCATTGCTTCGCCTGTACGTAGCTGTAACAAATGTGCACAATACTGTAATTTTTCAATCTCATTGGCCTTACATATTGTCTGAAACCTATCTAAATAAAATAGTATGTCATCTGCAGGTGGATTAAACCGTGGCAATTTTAAATTGAAATACCTAGTATTTTCCCTGTTAGAGGAAGCTTGACCAACGTGAGCATTGTAAGAATTGCATTCATTCTTTAATTTAATTTTTTCAAGCTCTAATGACTTCAATTTTTGTTCATGTTGTCTTTTATTTTCATTTTCAGCAGCCTCAAGCTGAAATCTTCTTTCATTTTCAGTAGCCTCAAGCTGAAATCTTTTTTTTCATTTTCTGCAGCAGCTAATTTCCTATTCTCAAGTTCGATCTGAGGTTTTCTCTCGTTTTCTTCAGCGGCAAATTTCCTATTCTCAAGTTTTAATTGAAGTCTTTTGTTTTCTGCCTCTAATTTATTTGCTTCTAGCTTCTGAACCTTTTCATATTCGACAAGTGCTATTTGTTTCACTTCTTCAGTAGTCATACCAAGGGATTTACCTTGTTTAATGAAGTAATCCAAAGATGCCATTATGACATGTGTATAAGCAATCTTACTTCCTTAGAAAGATTTTTTTCCAAATAATTGAAAATTTATTTATCCCTTACAAGTGCAATCTGCATGACTGAGCCAAAATACACATGTTGAAGTAAAGACATGACGCAATCCAACGTTGACTCTGTTAGATGAAGTTCAGCGTTGACCTTGACCTTGAATGCCCGTTATTTTGAATCCCAAGTACGTGATGATGTCGCCTTGAAAGACCTGGACATTTAGAAATTTTCAACCGATCTTTCACTGGAAATTCATTTTGATCCCCTCAGACTGGCCCACCAGCTGTAGTAACCACACTGTCACGTTTTCAGCCCTGGACACTAGATGTTGGAACTTTTTAAAATGTGTAACTGTCTGACACCCCTGGCCAGTGCGATGTCAAGAAACGTCGGGCTTAGAGTTTCTCTATTGTCGACTTAACATGTTTAAACGCGAATGTTCTAATGGTGGGATATAGATAAGTCAATGGCAAAACTGGAACGAACGTCAACTGTGACAGTGGCAAGTAGGGTAACTGGACCCATGTCTTGATTATAAAATAACAACAGTTTATTTTACGATAACGAGGACGTGGACATCATGATAAACAGTCATCAATCATACAAATGGCTGTGTTGAAAGATTCCAGATACTTTCATAGTAGGTATGACGTAGTTAATATAAAAAAAATCAGTCAATAACTTGGTCGACTTATATAATTGTCGACATTTCATTTCCATATACATTTGATGTACCTCTGAACGAAACTTATGGCTAGAAGATCCCTTTACTAATCATTTTTATATATACGAGACGCCGAACAATTCACTGGCAAAAACTTCAGTGTATCTTCAAACCAAAATATACCTCAGCAGAGGATCACTTCTCACTTGCAGCGGGTTATCAATGACCACGTCGAAGCCCTAACTAGATCATACTGGTAATACAGAAAGCGCGTATCAATCGTAGATACTTACATATTTATATACTGCTAACACTTCCTCCTGGAAGGTAGCTAAACCACTATTATATTATTCCCACAATATGGGGCTCTTGGACCAGACCAATGTCTGTCCTATTCAACCGGCATTTTGTCTCTGTCCCCCGGGTCATGCAGTGATTAGCAACAATCTCAATTCAAACGCACCAAATATGTGCTCTTCCGTGCACCACTAATATAACCATATTTACCTACACATAACCCATTATAACTTACACAGATGCGTACCCTTTTAACAAAAGTTAGACTTATGTCAACTTCAATACTGTTAAGTCCCACACCCTTTAAACACTCAGGGTGAAAAAAGACGTAACACCCCAACTATTGCTAATCTGTGCCAGTTTTCTTAACCTCTCTCTGCGCCAGTTTTCTTCACATCTCTCTGTGCCAGTTTTCTTCACCTCTCTCTGTGCCAGTTTTCTTCACCTCTCTCTGTGCCAGTTTTCTTCACCTCTCTCTGTGTCAGTTTTCTTCACCTCTCTCTGTGCCAGTTTTCTTCACCTCTCTCTGTGCCAGTTTTCTTCACCTCTCTCTGTGCCAGTTTTCTTCATCTCTCTCTCTGTGCCAGTTTTCTTCACCTCTCTCTGTGCCAGTTTTCTTCACCTCTCTCTGTGCCAGTTTTCTTCACCTCTCTCTGTGCCAGTTTTCTTCACCTCTCTGTGCCAGTTTTCTTCACCTCTCTCTGTGCCAGTTTTCTTCACCTCTCTCTGTGCCAGTTTTCTTCACCTCTCTCTGTGCCAGTTTTCTTCACCTCTCTCTGTGCCAGTTTTCTCGCGAGGAAGGTCTTTGATCTGCTCGTTCTCACCGGGGTTATTACTTCACTAGCGAGCGGGTTTTACAAGGGAGGTAATAAAAAATCTGCTCACCTTGTTTCCCGAGTTAACTGATCTAGTACTAAACTTTAATTACCCCTTTGATCGTTGTCCATCGAACCATACATTAACTTAACGCCACCTCCCATAGTTGCGTCACTTTACAACTATATTCGATCTCTGGCTTTCAAAATTAAATGATACCGGCGCACGTTAGTTAATTAAGTATGCTCGCTACTACATCAACTACATCAACTACATCAAAGAAACATCGAACAGAATTAAATTCCGAGCTAAATTAAAAAGAAAGAGACTGATCTCAGAGTGTATAGACTGGTTTGGTTTTAACCAACAGGCGCAGGTGACAACACAAGTATGCTCACAACTACATCAACTACATCAAAGAAACATCGAACAGAATTAAATTCCGTGCTAATTTGAAAAGAAAGAGACTGATCTCAGAGTGTATAGACTGGTTTGGCTTTAACCAACAGGCGTAGGTGACAACAAAAGTATGACGATGAAAGTTAGACAAAAGAGAAGTGTAGATAAAGAAATAGATAATATGAAATCTATTATCATAATCTTCCACAATCACTGATGTTTAAAAATTTTATTTCTAGCTCTTCTCATGAAAATTCGTTATAATCTTTTGGTCACATGACTCATACGACTAATAGTGCGATGTTCTTCACATTCCATGGCTCTAGGTTTTTTTTGGTAAAGCTATGAATATGGACTTTAGCAGATCATCAGGTATTGGATCACTGTTGTAGATGTCATTTAAGAGTTTTGTTATCACTTCTACTCCAAAGTCTCCCATAGCTTCCATTTCCTCTACAGTTATATTATCTGGCCCTGGAGCTTTGCCTTTCTTCATGTGGCGCGTGGCATCCTCTACCTCTGCCACAAGTATTGGAGGTCTTTCACAACTGCCCTGGTCCTTCAAATCTGGTCTTTCATCATCATACAGCTCCTTGATGTATTCTGTCCACCTTTCTATCATGTTCTGATGACCCATTAACAATGCTCTCCACCCATCACTTCTACAAAACAACAACATATCGTCTCTCAGTCCTAGAATTTTATTGCCGTGAATAGTGTCAGATATAAATTCAGTTTGCCTGAGAGGATATTCTGAAGCCTCGGTATCTCAACTTTGAATTAGATAGTTGATATGAAGGAACTTTGATATAAGGTTTTTAGAAAAACAGTGTAAGTCTTCTAATGGGGTTATTTTAATTATTAGTCTGTAGTTGCCATCAATTACCTGACTTCTAAATGTTATAGCCAGGGTAGTGCAAGCTGTGTTGATAATTATACGATGTCCAGCGAGCGAGTTTCTTGGATATAGTGTCGCTGTTTTGATATATTTAACTGTGTGAGTAAAGGGGCTTAGGCCTGACGTAAACACTGTGTAACGTAAGAACGAGTTCATGGCAACCTCATTAGGTTAGGTTAAATAGAAGCGTATGGACGCGAAGGGATTTTTGTGTGTGCGTAAGTGGCCATGGGTATAGCTTATAGACACGTTGGTTTGAATATTTAATTGTGGCGCGATTTAGTTTGTTACATTTATTTTAACTACGGTGCTGATGTCGAAATAGTTTATTTTTAGTGTGGTGAGTGCTGCTATTTATTAATATGTTACAGCTTACTCGAATAAAGTCCTGTGCTTCTTCAGTAATGTTAGACTGATAATGTGGTGTAAGTATTAGTAAGATCTGCTATTGCTAATTGGTGTCAGCTTTCTTAGTTTCATAGTCCTTTATACAGTGTAAAATTTCTATTGGTTATTCTGTACTGCTTTAAATAGCTTTGCTAAGCCATTATTTCTATAATATTTAGTATTATAATGTAAGGTTACTATAGAATGTACAACCACACAGCTTAGATGGGTTGTTAGCGTGGCTGTATGCTGTTCTCGCTAGATGGCAGCCACGTGTTATAGGCCTAGTGATGTATTTAGTTCTAGTCATTAATATGCTTTGTAAATATGATACCCCTACTTTTGGTACGTGGAGCACATTTAATACATAAACGTTCCTGTTTGCTCCTTGCGGATCAGGGCAACACCAGTGCAGCTGACCTTGCGGAGCAGGGCAACACCAGTGACGGCTGAATCCAACAAAAGCCTGCATGAAGCATTTATATGCTATGGCAGTGGTTTGTTTCTGTAACAATGTGTTTTATTTGATGAGTTCTCAATCACATCAGTCGGCATATACGACATGCTTCAGAGTGCAGGGACGGATATTTAAGTGAATCATTTGTCAGGTAGTAGCTAATTTTCATTAATGTGGGTATTGGTTGTACATATTGTTTTAATTCTATTTTATGCATATTTCATTATTATTTAATTATCATGTGTACAATTGTTTGTGAGATCACGTGGGTTCACTTGGAGATATATATTTCTCTTCTCGCTCCTTATGACGCATGGGGTCACCAATGTGGCTGGCATCCACATGAAACCCTCACAAGATATTCATATGCTCGTGCAGTAGTGATTTCAGTAGCAATCTGTGTTACATGGTGAGATTGCCAGCCTCATGCACAACACACTACTAGTCTCGCTAGACAACATGCATGTTTGTGTGCATGATAGTTGAATTTTTCAGGTAGCGTGGAAGAAAGACAGTTTGACAGGTGAGTGCATGATGTTTCTCATTATTTAACTATTATGATTTAACTAGTCGGTGCTTTGTTTGCACTTCAGATTAGCAATTAAGCACTGGCTGGGTGTTTTGTTTGTTGGTTTATTTGTTTCATGTTTGCTTCATTTTGATCTGCATCACTGAATGTGTTGTATGAATAAATACAACCCCTGCCACAGAATCAATAGTTTTATTGTGTTCGGGTCGGTTGCGAGTGTGCAAGAAAGTGATCACATATCACAACAGCATCATCATCATCTCGTCCACCCTACCACACATACTAGGTAAGTAAATGTTTCTGCCTGTTCTAACTTCTGGTTCCTTATTGTTGTTGGTTCAGGATTGCCCACATTGAGTGTCATGACCTCTGTCTTTTTCAGATTAATGCTCAGATCAACCTGCTGGCTATACTTATTCAGTATATCGGATTTTTCTTGGATATGTTGATGTGAATGTGCGAGTACTGCAATGTCATCTGCATATATTCCAGGTTTTCCAGTGTAGTAAACTTTGTCCATCTAATTCCTCTTGGACTGTCCTCTGTTGTCTGATCCATCACCCAATCTATGCCTGTCAAAAATAATGTTGTTGATAAGGGGCTTCCCTGTCGTTCTCCTGTTTTCACTTCAAAAGTTAGGTTGCTCAATCCAACACTGCATGTCAAGTTAGAATAGAGGCTTTTTATAATGGAACAATGCAGCTGGAAATTCCATAAGTCCTCAGTATTTTCCATAGACTGTCCCTGTGTATAGTCAAAAGCCTTTCCAAAATCAACAAAGTTAAAGTATAGCTGTCTCTGCCATTCTGAGCACTGCTCTATAATGTTCCTGTGGGTGAATATATAATCTGCACAACTTCTGTTATGTCTAAAACCCACTTGTTCTTTCCTCAGTTTATGGTCAACTGCTTTTGAAATTCTCTGGATGATTATCCTGCCTAGTATTTTACTGGGAACTGAGAGAAGAGTAATTCCTCTCCAGTTGTTGCAGTAGTCAGCCTTATGCACAACCATATTAAGTCACCTTTTAAGTCATGCCTGAGAGAGAGCAGTTCCCTTTCTCTATGTCTTGTTCAGTGTCCATCTACCTCTCTAAAATAATGACTGCCAAGTGATGCTATCAGCAGGCTTCCTCAATGTATATCACCAGGGCTTGAGAGGGCAGCAAAGAAAAGAACACTGCATCCTATCGTGCATGTCATAGAAGTTGATTATGGAAGGGTTGGCTACTCCATCGTGTACAAACGTTAAACAAAAAAAAACACTTCAAAAACAACATGGTTAAGTAACAAGAGTACAACAAAATGTAGGTAAAGTATCCTGTTACACGCCCATTGAGGCATATTGGGAATACCTTCCACATATCCTGCCCACTGCTTTGAGAACACTGGCCTTTTGATATAATTATTTGTTCCTCCGACTCTTTGTCTTGTCTCCACTGCTGCCAAGATATATGTATGATTCTACATGCTGCAAGGATGCAATTTCCAGTGCTACCTGGCTATTTTTCTTCCCAATATGATGCATATCATCAGCTATCTAGGCGAGACTATGTCACCATTTTTCGGCCCATGCACTGGACACAACTGATTGAGATACCATCTATACCACAAGTACAGAATAGGTGCAACTGATCTGTGGCACCAGCCCAATGACAGCCAAACACCTTCTGAAGTCCTGCCCAACATACAGCAATGGAGTAGCATATGGCAACAACCTACTTCAGTCCCAAAGACTGTTTGGAGATGTCATGAGCCTTGAGCTGACTACGGCCTTTTTCGAGTCATTAATGTGGAAGTCTGAAGACAAACGAGGACGTCCTTCCATTAAGATCTCTCATTCTGCGCCCCCCCCCCCCCCCACATCTATCTTGCCCCGCACAAATTTTGCAGACATACTGGTACAGTGTTTGTTAACTAAAATGTGATGAGTAAACAACATACACATATGGAGCTCAAAAGAAATCAAGTCAGACCCAAAAATCAAAATCTTCAAATTGAAATGTCAAGTCAGTCCTATTGTATGGCTCTGAAACATGAACAACAAAAACAACAACCAAAAAGGTACAGACTTTCATAAATGGGTACTTGCGTACATTAGAAGGATTGAAGTGGTATAAGATTACTAATGTGGAACTGATAAAAACCAGACAAGTGCCAGTGGAACAAGAGATAAGATGACACTGGAGATGGATAGGACACACACCGAGATGAAATCTTTTGACATCATTATCAGGCAGTCCTTGTTCTGTAATCCCTAAGGTGAGAGAGGGAGACCTAGGAACACATGAAAAAGACATGAATGACATAAAACTAAAACATCCCATACAAGTCCACTGCAGCTATCAATTCTCAAAACACGTGGCAACATTAGTAATACAGTTTATTAGTATACACCAAACCACTGAAAAAAATTGAGTTCATATAAATGTTCACAATTAACAAAAACTAATAAATGACACAAACTTTGGTCATACACAAATTCAAAATAAAATGAACAGCAACAAAGTATAAAGCATCAACCATTATTAATGGCATTAACTGTACAGCAGTGCTTCTTAAATGTGGGTGTGAAACCTGACATGATAGCTTGGAAGGCATATCAACATAAACATAGAGAATAAATTGTGTACCAAATATAACACCGACAATGTGAATTCTGGGAAAATATATATATAGTCCACTGAAGGCCAACGACCCCTTAGGTTGTCCACTGAAGGCCAAGGACTCCTTAGAAAGAATGTACATATACACAATGACATTTTTGGCATACAAGTAATACATTTTATTACAAAGAAAAAATTGTTAATCTTACATACAGTCATACTGAAATACAATAACAATCTGTAAAAAGAATATATTTACTTACATGCAAAAATCTATCATAATTTTCCAGAGTAAAATTAAATTAAGAAATTTTAAGGATATGTACAGCCTAACCGCCCCCCCCCCCCCCCCCTTTCCAACTATGGGCTCTGTAAACCACTGGTTAAGAAGCCCCGATATAACCATAATTTACAATTAGCCATCACCCTAAATGATTTGAGTTGTACAGCAGACAAAATGAGATCACAACAAAGGCATATGATGGCTAACCATTACCATAAATAATTGTATGAATGTACACAGTCATCCCATGTACACACCCATCCCATGTACACACCCATCTCATGTACACACCTACCCATTGAACACACCCATCTCATGTACACATTTCTAATAATGAAAGGAAGAAATGAGATCAAAATCAGATTAACAAGTTTTAAAACACAAAAGGTCAAAGTTGACCCATAGTAGATACTGCTGTAGGGGAGTGGAGTGTTAGAGACTTCACCATACTAGGTCCAGCTCTTTGAATTTAGCTGACCAGTTCCTGTCCCTGCTGCCTTTGCCTTCCATAAATCAAGAGCACATTATGGTGCTCATTTACAGCTGGGTAGATGAGCATGATGATACCTGTTTAGAACATTGTACCTTTGCAGTTGGAAAGAGTTGAGTATAGAGGAAGACAGTGCCGTAAGTTGGAAGTTAACATCTAGCGATAGACAGGAAAGAGTATCAGAGCGCACCATCAAGACAAGAGACAGAAGATGGAGATATATTCAATGCTAAGATGGCAGTTGATAGATCAAATTGGATGCCATCAAGGGAAAAAATGTCACACACTTCTGCATATTATAAAATGGATTATTTGTTTCATCTGCTTAAAATGTTAAACAAAAAACATTACTTAAAACAAACATTTAAAAAATAGCAGACAAAATACAGCCTGAGAGTACTTTGAAGTTCAACTGTGTCTTAGTACAGTGTTGTGTCTCTCAGGTCTCAGTTAGTTAGTCTAGGAATGAGAAATTTAATTTAAGATTACAGTTTGTGAAAGGAAATACATCATGGGTTGACAATGTACAGACCTACTAGTTAATAAAGAAACACTTGGTACAAAAGCACACATTCTAGTGAGAACTGTGATCAGCAGATGTAGTATCCATGTAGCATGAATTCACTTGGAAATGAAAACAGCTCACAATATACTGACAGTTAAAAATGAGACATGAGATAAATTTATGGAGTTTTTCTAAAACAAACACATACAGCCCCAACTGAGTAGCACTCAAGTGCCTTCATTCTTATCAGATTTTGATCAAGTCTGAAACTGGACAGTTTGGTTTGCCTGAATGTTAAATACAAAACATACAAAATTAGCCCAGCAATTCTTAAGTTGTATTTTGTGATATATACTTGTATATAGGAACGTATTTGCAATTTCAAAAGGTTTAAGAATAGAGATAACAAAACTATTTCTTAATTAAACGCTAGCTTTTTTTATATGTATCATGGTGTCCTACCACCATTACATTATCTTTGATAATTTGATATTCAGCACCATGTTAACAAACAGATACATATTAGCACCATATAACATATATATAGTATTTTATCAGTGCCACTGTTACACTCATCAGTAGCTCTTATCTTTAATTTTTGTTGAGGTGGTATTATGTACCATTTTGTGTGTGTACACATGTATATATATTTATTTATTTTTAGAGAGATAGACAGGAGTAAAACCAAAAAAACACTGAGATGGGAACTGGAGGCAGACATGAAAGAGTTATAGTAAGACATTTAACAGATGACACAGGAAGTAAAGGCTTGATATACATTTGTTGTGGCCCCACTGCTCCTTAGGGAACTGAAAAATAATTTATTCATAACCCTAAACTCCCAAAGGAGCATAGGCCTTCAACAAACACATGCCAAGTCCTCCTGTCACGTGCCATCATCTCAAGTTCTTTACACGTTATCCTCATAACTTTCACCTCTGTTTCCAGCTTTCTTCTCCATGTGCTTCTTGGTCTACCTCTGCCTCTTTTGCCCTAGGGGTTCCAGAACAAGGACTACCTTGTAATGCTATCAATAAGTTTCCTCAGTCTGTGTCCTATCCATTGCCATCATCTTCTCCTCATCTCTTGTTCAACTGGCACTTGTCTGGCTCTTGTCATCAGTTCCATGTTGGTAATATAATAACTCCGACTTGCTCCAGGACCTGTTCTCCCAGCTTAATCTGATGTCTTCTTTCTTCTCATGATATCACCATGGATTTTGTTTTAGAGCTGCTTATGACCATCCCTCTCTTTTCCAGCTCTTGCTTCATGACTTGCAGGTTGGATTGAAGATGTGCCTCTGATTTAGCAATCAGGGCAACATTATCAGCAAATGCCAGCTCTGAATTTCAGACCTGTCTCATCTTCCAGTACCCCACTGAATACTTTCCTGTCCTCTTTCTACATGCCTTGACGACATCATCCATGAGGAGTATGAAAAGATAAAGTGACAGGATATCACCTAGTCTTACACCAGTGGTGGTCCTGAACTTTTCTGATTTATGGTTTGCTGTTGGACCTCATCTTACTGTGGCTCAACTAGGCATCTGATTCTCTGCTCTAGGATTCTAGAGCAGATTTTGCCAAGGAGATTGAGAAGGGATATGCCTCTATGGTTTCCACATTGTCGATTGTCACCATTTTTGAAAATCGGTGTTATGATGGCAATCTTCCAATCCTATGGTATGGTCTTGTTGCACCACACTACCTGTAGGACCCTTAAGAGTAATAGGTCACCTGATGCTCCCATGTACTTAACCATTTCTGATGTTTATACCGACATGCCCTGCTGCTTTGCCCATCTTAATTTTCTCCAGTGCTGCCTTCAGTTCTTCCATCTTTATGTCATCTTCATCACCATTGGTTTCTCTTCTGTGATAGTGGTTATCATTTCTGATGCTTGACATTGCTCACCATCAAGGAGTTCTGAGAAATATTCTTTCCATCTTTCCATTACTTCCTTTGGGACAGTAAGCAATTTGCCTTGCTTGTCCTTTATAAATTTGAGAGGGCATTGTTTTTCCTTCCTCATGTTCTTTAGGGTCTTTTAGAACAATTTTTGGTTTTCTTGCACATCTTTTTCTAGCTTTTCTCCAAATTCTTCCTAGGACTTCTGTTTTGCTGCTAGCACCTTGTTCTTTGCTTCTGTTAGTATCACATATTCTCTATATTTCTCTTATGTCCTGCTGTGTTTTTAGCTCCAAAGTATTGCTTCCATGCCTTTTTCTTCTCTCTTATTTTCTCTTTGACTTCCTCTGTCCACCAAGGTGTCCTCTTTCTCTTGTTTTCAAGTCGGACCACCACATGCTTCTGCAGCAGCTGTCTTTATGATGTCCTTGAATTTAAGCCAGAGGGTTTACAAGTCATCAGGTTGTTCTTGTGTGTTTCTCACCACTGTAGCAATAAGCCCCTGATATCTGGTCCTAATTTCTGGCTCTCTCAGCTTGTAGGTCTTAATGCTCATTTCTCCTGTTCATTTACTTAGTTTCTTGCATGATGTTGGGCAGTTCCTAGGCTGAGAAACTCTTTCAGTTGTTCTTTTGATTGTAAGCAGGTAATGATCACTTACAATCTCTGGCCTATCAGTGACTTCTCATTCTTTGTTGGTTCACATCTAGTATATGCATGTATGCGCTTATGGAGGAACTTTGTGTTTGTAATGATCAGATTCAGCTCAGTGCAGAATCTAAGGTGTTGCTTTCCATTGTCATTGAGAGTATCTTCTCCATATCTTCAGATAACTCCACCCCATCTAGCATGGTCATTTCCAACCCTAGGCATTGAAATCTCCGAGCATGATAATTTCATCTAGGCTGTCATCCACTGTCCTTTGAAGCAGCTTGAAGAATTCCTCCTTGATCTCTGCTCTCTCATCCTCATTTGGAGCATACACTATGACAATGTTGACTATGGTTTCTTATTCTTTTAGTTTTACAACCTAATGCTCTCCGAGACAAAGTTCCATCCCTTGATACTATCTTTTTGGTTTTTTGCTACAATGCAACCAATGCCCTCTTTAGCTCTTTCAGATGTGGTTACACCACTGTAGAGCAGCGTGTTGCCATCAAGATCCATGACTACTTGTCCCTTTTTCTTTGTTTTCATTTCTTCTTCTTTAATCCCTAGCCGCCGACCGCCAAAGCAGTCAGCGGCCATCATGCCCAGTGGCATCGCGCAGGGCAACAACAAATTGATTCCACTTTGCTCGGTCGGTGCCCATCCTTCATACCGTGCCCCAACTCTGGTTCATTCTTTGCATCTCAGCCTCCACCAGGTTGTTTTTGGTCGGCCTCTTTTTCGTTTTCCTTCAGGGGTCCAAAGCATAGCTGTTCTTGTGAAGGCATCGGGGTCTCTTCTGAGGACATGGCCAGCCCAGCTCCAGCGTCTTCCAGCTATGATGGTGTGCATGCCCTCTTGCTTGCTCTGAGTAAGCAGATCTTGGTTGGTGACGGTATTCAGCCAAAAGATTCGGTGAATTTTTCTTAGGCATGTTGTGAAAAGAGGGCAATTTTGACATTTCCTTCTCTGTAACTCTCCAGCATTCCGCACCATAGAGAAGCACAGAAAGCACACAGCTCTGATATAATTTTAATTTTGTGCTTGTGCTGTATTGAGAGGACTTCCAGATGTAGTTTAGGCTAAAAAAGGCTGTTCTTGCCTTATTCATTCTGATGTTGATGTCTTTGCCTGCCCCTGTCTGGTGTTACTATGCATCCTAGGTATGTGAAGGTGTCTGTCTGTACCAGTTGCTGATTCCTTACTGATATGGACTCAGGGTTGCTCACATTGAGCGTCATAACGTCTGACTTCTTTAAATTGATGTTCAAGCCCACCTGCTGGCTAAACTTATTAAGTCTATCCTTTTTTTCCTGGATGTGTTGATGTGAATGTGCTAGTAGTGCAATGTCATCTGCATATTCCAGATCTTCCAATGTAGAAAATGTAGTCCATCTTATTCCTCTTGGACTGCCCTCTGTTGTCTAGTGCATCACCCAGCCTATGACTGTTAAAAATAGAGTGGTTGATAAGGGGCATCCCTGTCGTACTCCTGTCTTCACCTGAAAGGTTAGGTTGCTCTGCCCAACACTACAAGTAAAGTTGGTATAGAGGCTTTTTATGATTGATACTATGCAGCTTGGAATTCCATAAGCCCTCAGTATTTTCCATAAACTGTCCCTATGTATGCTGTCAAAAGCCTTTTTAAAATCAATGAAATTAATGTACAGCTGTCTTTGCCATTCTGAGCACTGCTCTATAATGTTCCTGAGAGTGAATATATGATCTACATATCTTCTGTTCTTTCTAAATCCTGCTTGTTCTTTCCTCAGTTTGTGGTCTACTGCTTTTGAAATTCTCTGTATAATTATCCTGCCTAGTATTTTGCTGGGAACTGAGAGAAGAGTGATTCCTCTCCAATTATTGCAGTCTGCAAGTACTCCCTTCTTGGGCAATTTGACAATTATTCCTCTGTTTCACTCTGATGGTGTTGTCCCCGTTTTCCAGACTTGTGCAAATAGTGGTTCTAATAGTTCTGCTGCTAGCTCAGGGTCTGTCTTATTTAGCTCTGCATTTAAGTTATCATGGCCAGAAGCTTTTCCGTTCTTTAACCCTTTGATTGCTGTGATGATTTCTTCTTTTCGTGGAATGTCTGTATTTACATCTAGATCGTTGTCAGCCTCAGGAACATTCATTTGTGTCTCTGGTGGTTCCTTGTTCAGAGTTTCTCTGAAGTGCTCTGCCCATCTTGTTTCCTGTGACTCTGCTGTCGTGATGAGATTTCCTTGCTTATCTCTTACTAATGTAATATTGTTTGCACCTCATTTTCCACTGATGAATTTAGTTATTTTGTATACTGTGCTTTGTTCATTTCTCAGTGCTGCCTGTTCTGCCTGTCTTGCAAGATCGTCTAGGAAATTCCTTTTGTTGGCTCGGGTTTGGCATTTAACTTTCTTGTCCAGCTGACTGTACTGTTCGCTATATAGTTGCTCTAACCTGGGGAACTTTGCTTCTGTTTTTTTCCTTTTTATTTCCTTTCTCAGTGTTATGGTGATTAATGTTTCTGGTGTTATCCAGTCTTGCATCTTCCTTTCCTGGAATCCCAAGCATGATTTGCTGCTTTCCTTATATATTGTTGAAATGATGTTGAATTTCTGGTCTATATCATCAGTCAATGTCTTTTCCTGACTTTTGGCAAATTGATATCGTTTCTTTATGTCAGCCGCAAAAGCTTTTCTGGTAAGGGGGTCCTTCAATTTGCTGATGTCAAACCCTTTCTGTGTAGTTACAGTTGGTCCAGCCCTTCTTAATTTCACTTTCAGTTTTGCTACTACTAAATGGTGGCCACTTCCCGCATCTTCACCTCTTCTTACCTTCACATCTTGTAATGCATGTCTCCATCTACCGTTAATCATGATGTGGTCTATCTGGTTTCTGTCCCGACCATTTGGTGATTCCCATGTTAATTTGTGAATTTCTTTATGTGAGAAAAGCGTTCCTCCAATGACCAGTTTGTTAATACTACAGAAACTTATTAATTTATCCCCATTTTCGTTTGCTGTTCCACTGCCGCATTTCCCCATTACTCTTTCATTATATGTATTGTATGTACCAGCTTTCGCATTGAGGTCTCCCATTACTATAATAAGATCATATCTAGGTGTGTCTTCCATTTCTTTCTGCAGTTGTTGATAGAATTCATCCTTGACCTCTTCATCACTGTTATTCATTGGTGCGTAGCATTGTATTATTGGTGAATCTACCTCTCAATCTTAATCTTATCAGTCTGTTGTTGATGGGTTTCCATTCCAGTAATGTCCTTTCTAATCCTTTCTGTAGAATAATGGCTACATCTTCATTGTGTTGTCCATCCTCTCTTCCAGAGTAAAGTACTGTTTCTCCTGTTTCTGTTTTAACTTTTCCTGCCCCTGTCCTTCTGCTCTCGCTTATCCCTAGAATGTGTAACCTATAGTTGCTCATTTCTACCATGACCTGTTTTAGTTTACCCATCTCATTCATTGTCCTGACATTCCAAAATCCTATTCTTGTATCATGTTTTGTGGTCAGGACGTCCATTCTAATGTCAGTGGCTTCCTTTCGGCTTTCACCACTAACAGTCATACGAGCCTCAGACTCCGGATATCCGTCCCGCAGCAAAGTCTGTTTATTCGTTGTTGTTTCCGTAACTTCAATTTTTTTTTACATAGACAGGGGTATCAGCCCTATGCTAAAACCCCTAACCTAGAGGACCAGGGTGTCTGCTTTCGTCTGACCCCTGCCTGTGCAAACCTGTCCAGCTTGGCAGAACCTTCCAGGAGTAAAACTCCCACTGGCATAGCTCTGGGGGTAATCAGGGTACACAAACCACCATACCTCGACAAGGTATTGACACCAGTGATGGCAGTTGTTTCCATTATAGCCAGGATTTCTAGTTTTGCTTTCCTCATCTCTTCCACCAGCTCCTCTTCTTTCCCATTTACACTTCTTGTGTTCCAATTTCCATAAGTCATAGTCCGTAGTTCATTCGAGTTCATCACCTTTAGAATCAGTCCAGTTTTCTCTCTTGTAGTTTGCGTAATCATGGTTTAAAGCAAACAGGTGATTGGCCTGTTGTGCCTTTGCATGGTGGAGGGGCTGCCTCCTTACAGATACCATGCAGGCCGCCCTCCTCCTTTTTCAGTCTGGCTTGGGACAGGTCTAGGCTGTATCTCTTTAAAGTACCACTATGAGAGAATTCTGCTCCACAAACATCACATATAAGGATTCTCTCCTGTTTGGGTCCTTTTGTGTGTCTACGTTAGATTATTTAGATAAAATTCTACTCCACAAACATCACACTTATAAGGTTTCTCTCCTGTGTGTGTCCTTTTGTGACTCTTTAAAACACAACTATGAGAAAATCCTCCTCCACAAACATCACACTTATGAGGTTTCTCTCCTGTGTGTGTCTTTTTATGTCTTTTTAAAGCCCCATTCTCAGAAAATTCTGCTAGACAAACATCACACTTATAAGGTTTCTCTCCTGTGTGTGTCCTTTTGTGTATCTTCAAATTATTATTTAGAGAAAATTTTGCTCAACAAACATCACTCTCATAAGGTTTCTCTCCTGTGTGTGTCATTTTGTGCCTCTTTAAATAACCATTTTGTGAAAATTTTGCTCCACAAACATCACACTTATAAGGTTTCTCTCCTGTGTGTGTCATTTTGTGACTCTTTAAATAACCATTTTGTGAAAATTTTGCTCCACAAACATCACACTTATAAGGTTTCTCTCCTGTGTGTGTCCTCTTGTGACTCTTTAAATCACCATTACGAGAAAAATCTGCTCCACAAACATCACACTTATAAGGTTTCTCTCCTGTATGTGTCCTTTTGTGACTCTTTAATTGACCATTTTGAGAAAATTTAACTCCACAAACATCACACTTATAAGGTTTCTCTCCTGTGTGTGTCCTCTTGTGAATCTTTAAATCATAATTACGAGAAAAATCTGCTCCACAAACATCACACTTATAAGGTTTCTCTCCTGTGTGTGTCCTCTTGTGAATCTTTAAAACATAATTACGAGAAAAATCTGCTCCACAAACATCACACTTATAAGGTTTCTCTCCTGAGTGTGTCCTTTTGTGACTCTTTAAAGCAAAAGTCTCAGAAAATTCTGCTCCACAAAAATCACACTTATAAGGTTTCTCTCCTGTGTGTGTCCTTTTGTGTCTCTTTAAAGCACCACTATGAGAAAATTTTGCTCCACAAAAATCACACTTATAAGGTTTCTCTCCTGTGTGTGTCCTTTTGTGTCTCTTTAAACCACCACTATGATAAAATTTTGCTCCACAAATATCACACTTATAAGGTTTCTCTCCTGTGTGTGTCCTTTTGTGTCTCTTTAAATGATCATTTCGAGAAAATTCTGCTCCACAAACATCACACTTATAAGGTTTCTCTCCTGTGTGTGTTATTTTGTGACTCTGTAAAGAATCACTACGAGAAAATGCTTCTCCACAAACATTACACTTATAAGGTTTCTCTCCTGTGTGTGTCATTTCGTGACTCTTTAAACCCCAACTATAAGAAAATTTTGCTCCACAAACATCACACTTATAAGGTTTCTCTCCTGTGTGTGTCCTTTTGTGTCTCTCTAAATGATCATTTCGAAAAAATTCTGCTCCACAAACATCACACTTATAAGGTTTCTCTCCTGTGTGTGTCATTTTGTGACTCTGTAAAGAACCACTACGAGAAAATGCTTCTCCACAAACATTACACTTATAAGGTTTCTCTCTTGTGTGTGTCATTTCGTGACTCTTTAAAGAGCGGTTCTGAGAAAATTCTGCTCCAAAAGTATTACATTTATAAGGTTTTTCTTCTGTATGTTGACTTTTGTGCCATTTTGAATAAAGTTTTTGTCCTGTAAGTTCATCACACATGTAAGATTCTCCTTCTGTATTTGTCACCTTGTGATCACTTTGACAAAATTCTGCTCCACTTACATCATATTTGTCATGTGTCTCACTATTATGCTCCATTATAGGTTTCTTTGGATAATCAGTCCTAGAAAACCTACTAAGACCACCACACTTGTTAGGTAGTTCTTCTTTATGCTGCATTACATGTGCCTTCAGATAACCAAAATGAGCAGCCCTCATACCAATAAGATCATATTTAGAATGCTTCTTTACTGTTTTTATTATTTCTTGTTGACAAAGACTGGATTTTGTAGCTAATTCTACATTACCAACATTACTTATATAACACTTTTCTCTCATCTGTGAAAGTTCATGTTCATTATAGTCACCTTTCTTGCTAACCCGTACTCCACAAACATGACAGCTGAAAAGTTTCTCTTTTGTACTTATTATTATTTCATCTGAATGTACACTGCCACACAATTTAAAACCTTCTCTACTTTCAATGTTGAGAGTACAATCATCATAGACTATTGTTGATTTCCTGCTGCAGTTTTCATTTTGTAAGACTGCAGTATAAATCTCAGGAGTCAGATTCATGTTTACAGTCATTATCTCAGAGTCTGCGGCATTCCGTGATTGTACCTCTTTTAATCTTGATTCAATGTTATTGTCTGTATTTAGTGTTGCAGCTATCGTACTTACATCAGCTTTCATTTCACTCACAATGTTTTCTGTGAATTCTGGCAACACTTGATTGAATGCGGCATTTTGCACCGGTTCACTCTTTATGAAACTGTTCATAATTTTCAAATCTGGAATGTCAACACTAGAGTATAGGCAGGATCGCTGGCTATAGGAATGGTCACCTGAAATTCATTGAATAAAACATAAGAGTAAAAACTTCAGATAATTATGGCACTCATAACAAATTTTAACTCTGTATGTTTTTTAGCATCATATTAGGTATGATTTAAAAGTTATGCAACTATAAGATTATGTAAGAAGTATTTGTTTCTGTCTGATATCTTCTTCTATTCTTTGATCCTTAGCCACCGACCGTCAAAGCAGCCAGTGGCAATCACCCCTAGTGGCATTTCGTAGGACAACAACAAATTGATTTCACTTTGCTCGGTCGGTGGCCATCCTTTATACAGTACCCCAACTCTGGTTCATTTTTTGCATCTCAGCCTCCACTGTCCTCAGCCAAGTTGTTTTTGGTTGGCCTCTCTTTCATTTTCCTTCAGGGGTCCAAAGCATAGCTGTTCTTGTGATGGCATCGGGGTCTCTTCTGAGGACATGGCCAACCCAGCTCCAGCGTCTGCCAGCTATGATTGTGTGCATATCCTCTTGCTTGCTCTGAGTAAGCAGATCTTGGTTGGTGATGGTATTCGGCCAAAAGATTTGGTGAATTTTTCTTAGGCAGGTTGTGTGAAAAGAGGACAATTTCGACATTTCCTTCTCTGTGACTCTCCAGCATTCCGCACCATAGAGAAGCACAGAAAGCACACAGCTCTGATATAATCTTAATTTTGTGTTTGTGCTGTATTGAGAGGACTTCCAGATGTTGTTTAGGCTAAAAATGGCTGTTCTTGCTTTGTTCATTCTGTTGTTGATGTCTTTGTTTGCCCCACCGTCTAGTGTTACTATGCATCCTAAGTATGTGAAGGTGTCTGTCTGTACCAGTTGCTGATTACTTACTGATATGGGCTCAGGGTTGCTCACATTGAACATCATGACCTCTGACTTCTTTAAATTGATGTTCAAGCCCACTGCTGGTTATACTTATTAAGTCTATCCATTTTTTACTGGATGTGTTGATGTGAATGTGCTAGTAGTGCAATGTCATCTGCATATTCCAGATCTTCCAATGTAGAAAATGTAGTCCATCTTATTCCTCTTGGACTGCCCTCTGTTGTCTGATGCATCACCAAGTCTATGACTGTTAAAAATAGAGTGGTTGTTAAGGGGCATCCCTGTCATACTCCTGTCATCACCTCAAAGCTTAGGTTGCTCTGCCCAACACTACATGTAAAGTTGGCATAGAGGGTTTTTATGATTGATACTATGTAGCTTGGAATTCCATAAGCCCTCAGTATTTTCCATAAACTGTCCCTATGTATACTGTCAAAAGCCTTTTCAAAATCAACGAAATTAATCTACAGCTGTCTTTTCCATTCTGAGCACTGATCTATAATGTTCCTGAGAGTAAATATATGATCTACACATCTTCTGTTCTTTCTAAATCCTGCTTGTTCTTTCCTCAGTCTGTGGTCTACTGCTTTTGAAATTTTCTGTATAATTATCCTGCCTAGTATTTTGCTGGGAACTTCTGTCTGATATGTTAATAGTTCATGGTGTATTGCATACTATGAAACTAATAGTATACATTTAATAATTTTAAATGGTGTTGCAAAATGTTTTTTTTTTAAATGTGGTCGCTAATCACATTTATTCATTAATATTTTTATTGTTTGATTACTTCCCATGGATGTAAGAAATGAGTAATAACAATTTATTTCTGAATTTTCTGAATTACTTCCCTCCAAACAGTCCTGAAATGATTACAAATATTATATTGTTAATAATTATTTTTTTCTGTCATGACTATAACTTTTTTGCAAGAAAAGAACCTCATGACATTACCTGATAAATCTGTGGAGTAACAGTACTTTTTCAGTAAAATTCAAACTTTGTTTTTGATAAAATGAGTTTTGCTCAATTTCAGTGATGCCTGCAATTGTATACCTAGACACTATATAAATGCAACTTTTTCTAATGCTTCTAAGATTTCCACTAATCTTGCTGTAAAGATGGATGTATTACCTGTTACTTTATATCTTTTGTAAATTTTAAATTTTTGTGTTGCTATTTCCGTTCTAAAATGTCCATCTTAATCATAAGCAATGCTGGGTCCTCAACAAGTTTCACCACAGGGTGAATACCTGAAAGTGTGTGGATGATATCTGTACATATATTGAAGCACTGTGCATAACTGGTGGTCATATAAGAATGACACCAGGTATGCCTCCATGCAGGTGGGTGTTCAGATAAAAGGGCATGAACCTGTAATTTCACTATATAGCGTGCATGGGCATAAATTACTACTGAGACATTATCAAGGAAGATAGTGTTCAAATGTACATGTGTCTAAGGTATGAATTATAGAAAGATAAACTGGCAAGCCATTATGCTTATATTTCTACAATTTTTTTTTGTACAATGTGTATGAGTAAATATTACTACTACACAGTAACACTGTATTCACACTGTAGATATATCTAAAATAGACATGTCATAGAACATGGACATAACTGAATTTTATGTGCAGCATTCTTCAAATATGAATTATTGAAAAATGAGTCAAGAAATAATTACTTACGGCTACTTTCTACTACTTATACTAATAGGTATACATGAGCATAAAATACAATTGAGAAATATAGCTAGTAGTAATGTTAAAACCATTGTTTGGTAAAGCAGATTTGGTAATATAATTTGTTAAAACATGATAATGACTTATATTTTTGGTGATCATATAACATACAAAATAATGGCAATTCTAATCTATACAATGGTATATGCATGAACACACTACAAGTAATGTCATTATCAGCCCTAGTCCTAACATTTTGGCCAAATACTCTACCATTTATGCACTGTTGTTTTCTAAAGGGGATATGCACATTAAAGATGGGGAAATTCACAACAAACAAGTTTCTATTTACAATTTCAGATGCACAATTATGTTTCAAATACCACCTGCCCATCTTTCAATCATGGAAATTGTTGAATGTGTAAATGCTACCTGGGCATGATTATTTCAATGCCATCCTGAGTTGTGACCTAATTTGTTCAGTGTTATTTAATACATCCTGTTTGGGAAATATAAACAGATTCTGTATTCTGTACCTACTTTTGTTTTCTTCTTCGCTCATAATGATAGCATTCTTTTTTTATTCAAGCGTTGAAATGAATAATTTTTTAACCTGATTAAACCATGTTGCTTATAATCATTATGAAATTGATTGTGACTTACTGCTTGCAATACACAAGAGTTTAATACTGGTATTCAGTGTCATTTTTTTCCAAACACGTGAGCGACCTACTTGCAATAAACAACAGACAGAGTACAGGATCTTTTAGTCGAATCTTATCAGCAACCAAGAAATACTTATTCGGAGTAGCCAGGTGGACATGCTCACCATAATAGCTGGCAGACGCTGGAGTTGGGTTGGCCACATCCTCAGAAGGGACCCTGATACCATTACAAGAACAGCTATGCCATGGATCACTGAAGGAAAGCAAAAGGGAGGCCAACCAAAAAGCATTTGTAGAAGAACTGTGGAAGCTGAGATGCAAAGAATGATCCAGAAATGGGGCACTGTACGAAGGATGACCACCAACCGAACAAAGTAGAATCAATTTGTTGCTGCCCTACAAGATGCCTCCAGGCATGATGGTCACTGACTGCTTTGACAATCAGCAGATATTGATCAAAGAAGAAGTAGAGTAAAGGAGAGTGAGCAAGAGAGACTAAAAATACTCACATCTGATGACTAAACATTATTCTATCTACCTATTCAAGTATGATAATCTCAATCACAATCTACTGTCACTTAAAAAAAAATAATAAATAAATAAAAAACACTTTATAAATACAAACATCTGGTGACTAAACAATGTTTTCTCTCATCAAGTATAACAAAGCCTTTCTGTTCTTGTTATGCCAAGCTCATAAAATTGACTTCCCTAATTTAACGAGGCATGCTGCACAGATCAAATTAAGGGGAGATAATGTTTAGTTACTCCTTAACAAGTTTTCAGAAAATAAATCACCTCTATCACAAATTAAAGGATAATTTGATGCTGTTTAACTATTATAAAACAATGACAATCTACACATGGATGGTACTTTGCATGAAATCTGTAAAATTCTTTTAGCCCAATGAATAAAGATTAATTCACATACAGTAGATTAAACTTCCCTCTTTGTTATTACAAAATCAGTGGATATTTCTGCCACAGCAAAAGTAGTTGACCTGGCTTGAATAGAACAGATAGTTGCTGGGCAGCTAACGTAAATGGGATGTAATTGATATGGTGGCTACTTCGCAGTAGTAGTGGTTATAATTAGTTTTCATGCTCTTAAACCATGGTAAAAAAAATGTATTTCCTTGACCCTCTTTCAAGGCAAGAGTGTTCAGGATTTAATTAATTTCAGATGAGAAACTGTTTAGGAAAGATGGTTTGTGGTCCCATACATCTGTCAGCTGAAAATGAGATTTTTTGTATTTAACCCTAGAGCTCACTAGGCCCAGACACCGCAATTGAAAATGTTGGTCATGAGAGAACTTATTTCGTAGTCCTAGCAGCGGTAGTTGCAAAGGCTTACCTTTGCCAAAATCTTGTTTTGTTAGCAACAAAGTACAACAAAGTGGTTCTTTAGGGTAGTCTACACAAAGAGCTTCCATTTTCATCGATGACAAGAAACTTAGATCAGGGAAAGAAAGCATTGGAACCCTGAGATAGCTCTATTCACACCACACAACCGTTTCCCACACCTGGATAAATCAGGAGTGATTGTGATTGCAGTCAGGAATCTAGCTACTGTAGGTAAAACCACTATGAACTAACAACTTCATAAAAGTCCTAATGATAGAAAAATCAATAACTTTGTAGAACCACTGAACTTAAATCAATTACTTACGATGAACTTTCAGTAACTGTGTAGACAAGATTGAACTGTATACAAAAGACATTTTGTTTTCATCAGTAAAGGTTCATTGTAATTTTTTTCTGAAATCAAGATTAGTGTTATTGACTTTTCTTTGATGTTACTGTGATGTCTATTACAAGTTTGCTTGTGGTGGATGTGTATAAATAACTTATTATGTTACGTATTTGTTGATAGTGGTAACATATTGAGCACAGGTTACATTTATGTTAAAAAGTTGTAAAGCATTACTGAGTAAAATGTCCCCAGCAGGATATAGAGATGTGGAACTGGTCCTAATACTCTCTCTCCCTGCAGGAACATGACCATCTTCCTCATCTTCAATTTCTATCTTCACTGTGTGCCCCTGAAAAACAAAATATTGAACATATTCAAGTTTGAAACAAACCACTTCAGTCTTAAACATTGCCCCAGTTTGACAACTATCTTCACTGTGTGTCCCTGAAAACAAAACATTGAACATATTCAAGTTTGAAACAAACCACTTCAGTCTTAAACATTGCCCCAGTTTGACAACTATCTTCACTGTGTGTCCCTGAAAACAAAACATTGAACATATTCAAGTTTGAAACAAACCACTTCAGTCTTAAACATTGCACTTTAATGTATTTAAATTATTGTCTTTTCTCAACTGTTTTATGCCTCTGTCCCTGATGAGGACTTTATATTACAACTACATATACTACACTGTTATTGACAATAAAGTACAAAGAACCCAGCAATAAGTAATAAAACGTTTAAATGGACAATATTTTAACAGATTTCTCAGTTTAACTCACTTTGGCTATGGCTGTATAAAAATTTGTTATCAAGAATTAAACAGAATACTCACTTTAAAATCTGTACTGATGTCCTGTTTTATTTTTTGATCCAAGAATGGTATCTTCTGTTCCATATTTTTTTGCAATCTGAAAAGAAAAATGAATTATAGGTATCAAAATCTTAGACAATTAGTTACATGCTGGTTATCTGAGATATTGATATCACAAGAAATATCACTTATAAGTTTTTTTTTTTTAATAATGGTGAAAAAAAATATAACAACCTGAAAATATAAAAAAGTTATACATGTTTATTGGTAGTATGTCCAACGTCACATTCAACAATCTTTGCCATACTGATTTTCTTCTGAATCATTCAGAGCTGTCAAGTGCATGCAAAATGTGTATATGATAATATTTATTTTAATTATAACTTCTACTTATAATCTATCTATACTTGTGTTTTATACATTACACTAAGGCATTTGAGACAGTAAAACATGAGAACATTTTAAAATGTTAGAAAGCATCAACATTGATGATAAGGACCAGAGATTTTCAAATGTGAGATACTAAATGTGAGTAAGATCATGTTTGACAAATGTCACTTTTACCATTTCTTCTTCTTCTTCCTCGTTCGTCCTGAAAAGGACGTTGGTTGCATTGTGCCCATTTACAGCAAAGCTGCAATATTTGCGCCTTTCGGCCAAAACATCTGACTTCCACACGGCATTTTTGGGACCAGGTTAGCCTTCCCTCTTTGATCCCTACTCTCTCAGCCAGACTGCAGTGGTGCAGCCTGTTTCCAGGACCACCACTTGGAGGTGGAGTAGGGTCTTGGTCAGCTCTGGTTCGCTGACCCTGACGCAAGCAGTCAAGATATGGGTCACTGACTGCATTCTCTATTGTTGCGTCTTTGTGTCCCACTTTTGCCATTTGATAGCTAGAATCTAAGTTTCAGTTAATATAAACATCTGGGAATTTTTACAAAAGTAATTTTTTTTTTTTTTTGCACTGTTCTTGACATCAGATATACAGACGTTACACATTTTGCCAGAAATTTCTACATTTTATTAATATCTATCACAGAATAATGAAATAAAAATGAAGGTGTGCATGAACAGTTTGATTATGGAAAGTCAAGATTTTAAAAGATGCACGAACAATTACAAGATATGTTGTCATAAAAGAAATGTTAGTTATTTAGTCAATTTCCAGTCCATTAGATCATTATCACTGCTCCACATGTCATTTAGGAAAGGTTACTCCATGTCTTCATACTTAATACATCCATGTTATTTTCACTACAAATATCTAATGATGGTCGCCTGCAATGAAATGACCACAGTAGTAATAGTACCGTCTGTAATACATGTAACAGAAACAACCCACTATAATTAAAAACCTGTCAATTTTGATGGGTTATTGCTAGTTATATCATATTATGGCATCATGTATCTGATGATATACACAAGGTAAAGACAAGAATGAACCATTTATGAACATTTTGTTACAACAATCCCAGAATGCCTTTCACTCGTTCTAAAATCTCAGTTTGGATGAAACGGGCATAGGGTACAACAGCAGATGGCAATACAAGCAATATAATCCACATAAACAAAGCAGATATCACATAAAAGTCTTTGGTTTGTGTGATTCAGCAACTGGATATGTAGTGAACATGTTCACATATTTTGGTTCAGATACTTCATATGATCCTAAAGTGGATTCAGACAGTGGGCAAGCTCTAAAGATTTTTCAGACCCCAATAGAGAATTTGGGTACACATCACCATTTATTTACTGACAGCAATTACACCTCAAGAGAACTCACTGACTTCTTACTGGAGAAGAAGCATTACTATATTGGCACTCCGAACATTATCTTAAGAAATTTTCCCTTGAAACTGAAGACTCTGCACCTTAGTTATGCTTGAATACAGACGGTACATGACACAAACAAACAAGATGTTGTGTACAGCCTTTAGAGATAAAAAGGCAAAGAAATCAGTTTTCCTTGTGTTTTCTCAGGCCTAAGTAGAGACCATAACCACATGAAAGCATATTGTAAGGCTGAAAATTATAGATGAATACAACAATTCAATGAATGGGTATGACCTCCTGGACCAAAGAGTTGGCTTTTATATATGTACATTATAAACAATTTTTTTTAAATAATTGGAAACAAATTTTCTTCTCACTGCTTGAAGTAAAGAAGGTCAGTGCTTCAATGTTTTGCTGTTTTCATCATGCCACATTTCATGACAAATCTGCTTCACCAACTAACTGAAGCTTCTGCTGTTTTTAGTAAACTTGTATACAAGAAAATGTAGCTACTGATATTGTTAGACCTCAAGCAGCTTCAGCTTTGAAGAACTTTAGTGACAGAAGGCATCTTAAATGTTATACAAAAAGAGATAGGAACTGTGTCCTCAGCAGTACACCTGTTTGTCATCAGCACTCCCATCATTATTGCACTGGGTGTCAAAACCAGCCACAATGTATTTATGACTATCATGAAAGCATATGAATAGTGGCACAATTCTTCTGGGAAACATAAAATAGAATTTGGTATATGTAAATAATATTAGTTATAGTAGTTTCATTTGTGGTTTTTACAGAAATATGTGGTTTTGGAAAAAGAATCATAAAAATTATATCTATGAAGTGATTGTGACAAAAAAGTGTTAGGCAGAGCAACCTAACCTTTGAGGTGAAGACTGGAGTACAACTGGGATGCCCCTTATCAACCACTCTATTTTTAAGTCATAGACTGGGTGATGCACTAGACAACAGAGGGCAGTCCAAGAGGAATAAGATGGACTACATTTTCTACATTGGAAGATCTGGAATATGCAGATGACATAGCACTACTAGCACATTCACATCAACACATCCAGGAAAAAACGGATAGACTTAATAAGTACAGCCAGCAGATTGGCCTGAACATAAATCTAAAGAAGATAGAGGTCATGCCGCTCAATGTGAGCAACCCTGAGCCCATATCAGTAAGGAATCAGCAACTTGAACAGACAGACACCTTCACATACCTAGGATGCATAGTAACACCAGATGGCAGAGCAAGCAAAGACATCAACAACAGAATGAACAAAGCAAGAACAGCCTTTTTTAATCTAAACAACATCTGGAAGTCCTCTCAGTACAGCACAAACACAAAATTAAGACTATATGAAAGTTGTGTACTTTCTGTGCTTCTATATGGTGTGAAATGCTGGAGAGTAAGAGAAGGAAATGTTGAAATTGTCCTCTTTCCACACAACCTGCCTAAGAAAAATGTTCTGAATCTTTTGGCCGAATACCATCACCAACCAAGAACTGCTTACTCAGAGCAAGCAAGAGGACATGCACACCATCATAACTGGCAGATGCTGGAATTGGGTTGGCCATGTCCTCAGAAGAGACCCTGATGCCATTACAAGAACAGCTATGCTATAGACCACGGAAGGAAAATGAAAGAGAGCATACATGCCACACCTCAGAGATGAAAAACCTGTACAAAAAATTAAAAAAACCTGTACAAAGACCCGCAAAACCTGTACAAAGACCCGCAAAACCTGTACAAAGACTGAAAAACGTAACAAAAGAGTTTATTCATGTAAAAGTATATTCAATTAGATGGTTCTGCACCATCATAGTGACATGCGGCCTTTGCCTTTTTAAGCATGTCTTCACTTGCTTTAAAACCTAAACAACAAGAGTTAGAATTTATTTTGCATTGTAGAAATGCTGTGACTGTATCATCATTTAGTCTATTTCTGCAGTCCGTGTGAATCTTTTTCATCATAGAGAAAGACCTCTCACAGTCAGCATTGCTGTGAGGCAATGTCAATAAGCGTTTCACTATGACTGCCAGACTGGGAAATCGTGTACGACCAGTGCTAGTTTTCAGGTTGATTATGTCAAGCCAGTACCTAGAAAAGCTTCTTTTTTGTCCAGCGTCAAATCTTGAAATACATTCATCAGGCAGCAAACAATAATCTTCAAATTCATCCTTTAACACCTCTTGGTCTAAATGTGGTGCAAAAGTGTTGGCCAGCTTACAGATTGCTGTATATTGAACTGTGTCTTTAAAGGCTGGATCAAGAATTTTGATATCCTTAAGGACTTCATTCTCAAATGGAAATTTATCCAATATCTTTTTCACAACAGCAACATAAAAGTTCCTCACATCTCTGAAAAATGAATTTCTCACTTGAGAACTTATATCTAACTCTTCCAGTAATGTCCTGTTGGACAGACCAACAGCAAGTGTATGGTCATCATGCTGTAGATCACGTTCAGCATACTTTAACAATCTTATATCTTTCACCTCTTTTACATATTTCATCTCTACAAATTTGACAATAAATTTTCGTAGCAGATGATCCATTTCATCCATCATACCATGTGGTTTTTTTTTTTTTTTCAGTTTCATAATTTGGTAATATCGGAATGACGTTGATTTCTCTTGTTTTCCATGTTTCCCAATGCAATGAAAGCTCTTCTTGCTCTTTGTATTCTTATTTTGATATCACTGTCTGTCCCTCCAACTTTGTCTATATTACTTCTAAGATATGTGTATGATTCTACATCTTTTAGTGGTGTTTTTTCAAATTTAACCTTGTTATCATTTCTTGCATATATTCTCATAATCTTTGTCTTTTCTACGTTGGTTATAGCCAAGCGCAATTTGCCTTTAAAAAATAAGTGTACTCTGTTAAGTGAAGTGCTGTGTTGATGAAATATAAGCCCAGAAAATGACTACAATCTTCCACCAGCTGTTAAGTGAAGTGCCGTGTTGATGAAATATAAGCCCAGAAAATGACTACAATCTTCCACCAGCTGTTAAGTGAAGTGCTGTGTTGATGAAATATAAGCCCAGAAAATGACTACAATCTTTCACCAGCTGTTAAGTGAAGTGCTGTGTTGATGAAATATAAGCCCAGAAAATGACTACAATCTTCCACCAGCTGTTAAGTGAAGTGCTGTGTTGATGAAATATAAGCCCAGAAAATGACTACAATCTTCCACCAGCTGTTAAGTGAAGTGCTGTGTTGATGAAATATAAGCCCAGAAAATGACTACAATCTTCCACCAGCTGTTAAGTGAAGTGCTGTGTTGATGAAATATAAGCCCAGAAAATGACTACAATCTTCCACCAGCTGTTAAGTGAAGTGCTGTGTTGATGAAATATAAGCCCAGAAAATGACTACAATCTTCCACCAGCTGTTAAGTGAAGTGCTGTGTTGATGAAATATAAGCCCAGAAAATGACTACAATCTTCCACCAGCTGTTAAGTGAAGTGCTGTGTTGATGAAATATAAGCCCAGAAAATGACTACAATCTTCCACCAGCTAGCATGAAATATCTTTGAAAAGGACTACAAGCCCAACTAGGGTTGATAGACAATAAGTTGTAAAAAGAACATCATTTATCTGCTAGCGTCATGTAGCCCTGAAAAGGACTTGTCCTGAAAAAGACTGCCAGCTATGCCAATGCTGTCTGTACTTCCTCAGTGTTCAGTTTTTTTTTTTTAAACAAAGTATCTCGTTCAACCCTTGATGGGTTATAATTACGATATATAGTGTAATAAATTCAAGACAATAAATCTGATTTTCGATATTTAAATATTGTATCTTCTTCCCCCCTCCACTCAGTCCAAATAGAGTAAATCAATACCAAAATTGTGTGAATGTATGTGTGTGTGACCTCCCCTTTCCAAGAAACAATCAATAAAAATTTAAAAAAAACAAACAAACAAATTAAAACAGTTAATAAAAACATAAAGACACTAATTCAAATAATAAAAAAGAAAGACCAAAAAAAAAAAAAAAAAAACTAAAATGAAGTCTTTCACAAATACCCTGTTGTTACAAGGTGAAAATGGGTGAGAAAGGGGGGGAGGTGTCCAAGATTGCATCAAATCCACCAATTATCTGACATCAGCCATACAAGCACCCCATCAGCCATACAAGCACCCCATCAGCCATACAAACACCCCATCAGCCATACAAGCACCCCATCAGCCATACAAACACCCCATCAGCCATACAAGCACCCCATCAGCCATACAAACACCCCATCAGCCATACAAGCACCCCATCAGCCATACAAGCACCCCATCAGCCATACAAGCACCCCATCAGACTAAACCTTTTCTTTTCACCATCATTGATCCTTATATATTAATTTTAGTTCTTGTTACATCCTGTTTAACATATTGTGCAATTCTCTAGGTCTATCTATTCTCAATATCTGTTCCACAGTTATGGATGCATCACATGCCTGTAAATAACCTAATATTGGTTTTCTCTGTTGTTCATACTTCCTATATTTTAATAGGAAATGCTGTATATCATTTTTTTTTCTAGACAGTCTGCACAGTAAGGTTCTTCTATTCTAAAACAGCCCATTCCTAGTTGCAGTCTAAGAAGTTTCTTATTGCTAGGAATATTTAGTTCTCTGGCACGTTCTTGTTGGAGCGTTGAACAATTTATATGCAAGTTTGCCCTTCAGACTTCCATCCCACTCTACTGTCCATTCCTCAGTTATTTTTCTTTTAATTAAGCTTTTGATTTGTTTTACTCATCCTAACATTTATTTGGTTTCTAATATTTGTTCTTTTCTTAGCTTCTGTATCTGCCTTTTCATTTCCTTCTTTGCCAACATGTGAAGGTATCCAAGCTATAAGAACAGAACATCCTATGGACCTTAGGGAAGTATTTGCCAGTAATATCTCTTCTGCTATATCAGGTCTACTGCATTCTCGTAAGTTTCTTATAGCTTGAATAGCAGAAAGTGACTCTGTTAATACTGTCAATTTATGAGGAGAGTTGCTAGAGAAGATTTCCAGAGCTTTCAGAATTGCAACCATCTATGCTGTGAACAGATGTTATTTTTTTTTTTATATTAATGAAGAAAAATATCCCGTTCAACCTCTGATGGGTTATAATTGGGACATATATTGTTTTCAATTCCAAATAATATGAACAAGTGCCGA
>JAMPIV010016432.1:0-120000 GCA_024509875.1 Oreohelix idahoensis
AGACCGCCACCTGTCATGATGTACTGTAACCCTAATGTCAGGCTTTCGGACATAAAACAGTAGAATGTCAGGTTTCCCCAATAAGCGTTTTTTATGATTTTAAAACCTAACTCTGGGAAAGGGTAGTGTATTTTATCACTGTCCGTCTGAAAAAGTTAGTGCTTGTAGACTTACACGCGTGATAGTAGTAATTGTGTATCGCGCGACGCGTGTTTAATGTTCGGCTTTCTGCCTCTCCCTTCTCGCTATCCTTTTGTCCATCTGTTCGTTCGTTTTGGTAACGTAATGTAGAAAAAGACATGAATGGAATTTAAAATTTAGGTCATTACGCAGTCTGCCTCTTAATGTTTTTCCAAGAAATACAGCACACGTTTCATTGAAGAAAGCGGGTATAATACAGTAAGCTTTTACTATCAACGTGAAAGCGTTACAATTTGCAGACGAAGCAGAAAACAAGGGGGATTTCGAGTACATTCCTTGTGACAGCACTGTCATTTTACCATTGCTCTTTTCTTTATTATATGTATTTATTAGGCTTTATATTTAATTGATAATTTATATATGTGGATTAGAATATTCCATGACACCTCCCCTCTTAAAACAGACATTATATGTCAGTCCTTTATTCTATATACACATAGAGAAATTTATTATTATTTCTGGGGTTTACGGTGATTCTCACCACACGGATGGCGGCTTAAAAAATCCGCTCCCAGATTGGTTTTTTCCAGATATATATTCAATGCTAAAATTATATGGAGCCAGAAGCAAAGACCATCGGAGTAACCTAGAGTTCTCATGCTTAGCCTGTGCTAAAAACGATAAAGGTTTGTGGTCAGTTTGCAACTTAAATGCCTTCCCATATAGATAAATATTGAATTTCTTTATTGCCCATATTACTGCAAGACATTCTTTTTCGCTAGTTGAGTAGTTGATTTCAGCTTTATTCAACTTTCTGCTAGCATATGCCACTGGGCTTAATTCCCCATCCAATGCATCTGATTTCTGTAGTAAAGTTGCACCTAACCCAATATTACTTGCATCCGTCCTTACTATGAATTCTTGACTTAAGTCAGGTAATTTCAAAATGGGTTTACTTGTGAGCTTTTCCTTCAATTCTTGGTAAGTCATTTCACATTGTGGTGTCCATGTAATGCGATCTGGAAGTCCTTTACGTGTCAATTCCGTTAAAGGTGCACATATGGAATTAAAGTTTTTGATATACTTCTGGTAGAAACCACATAATGAGACAAAGGATCTCACGTCCTTCTAGGTTTGTGGTCTCGGGGCTTTCTGTAGTTTCTCTAAATTCTTTGGGTCAGGGGTCATGTTTCCCTGATAAACTGTGTGTCCCAAAAATTCCAATTCTTTACATCCAACGCAACATTTGGTTGGACGGGCTGTTAAATTTGCCTCCCTAAGTCGATCAAACAGCATGTTCAGAGAGTCAATGTGTTCCTCAAATGTTTCTGTTGCTATAAGGATATCATCCATAAAATTTGTTATACAGGGATTATTCAGAGGATCCAATAATTTTCTCATCATTCTAGAGAAGACACTAGGCGCATTCTTCAATCCAAATGGCAATCTATTAAACTCATAGTGTCCTTCTGAGGTACTAAAAGCTAGGTATGGTCTAACCTCAGGCTTTACTGGAATCTGATAGTATCCTTTACTCAGATCCACTTTTGAGAAATATTTAGCTTTATTTAGTCTGGCAAACAGCTGATTTGTATCCGGCAATGGATCCACCTGTCCTTCTGTAATAGCATTCAGTCTCCTGTAATCTATACAGAGTCTATGTTCTCCAGAGGCTTCCTTAAGAGTACCACCCCGGAACTATACGAAGACTCACTGTGCGAAATAATTCCTTCCTTCAACAGATAGTCTATCTCTTCCTTCAAAGCTTTTTCCTTAGCAAACGGAATCGAATATGGTTTCATACAGACAGGTGTGGAGTCTATGAGTTTCATATCATATTCCAATAGGTTTGTATGCCCTGGTCGGTCTGTTAACACCTCTGCATGATTATTTAGAACCTGTTGCACTCTCTCTTTCTGAGTTTTCGTTAAATGTGTACTGATTTTCACCTGTGCTGCTGTCTCACAGGGGTGTAATGGATATTCAAATGATGAAAGTGGTTCCTTTTTCATCTCCATGGCGATGGACAAGGTCAACAAGTGTGTCTCTTCCTGATGTTCTCTTTCCAAATATTTCTTCAGGAGATTCACATGATAGATTTTTTCTTTCCCCTTCTTATCTATCTTATAATTTGTTCTAGACACCTTCTCTAGAACTGTATATGGACCCTGCCATCCAATTTGTAACTTATTCTGACTCCCGGGCAAAAGAAGCAGTACCTTCTCTCCCACAGCCAAATTTCTGTCTTTCGCCTTCCTGTTATAATAGGCAGCATGTTTCTTCCTGGCTTGTTTCAAATTTTCATTGGCAAGTTTCCAGCCAGTTTTTAACCGAGTGGTCAGCTCATTCACATATTGGTATGAAGATGTAATGTTTTCTTCTGCCTTTTCATCAGTCCACGTTCTTAACAAAGCTACATATGGACCTTTAATTGTGTGGACCTATTTGTCCATGCACCGGTATGGTCTCTTCCACTCGAAGCTTTATAGTGATGATTTTTCCTCCCAGAATTTTCATGCACAAAACGACCGCTACCAATTTTTCTCTTGGGGCTGTCTCCCCACTTAAAATTCTTGATGAGAGATTTCCTCTCTACATCTTCTTCCTCCAGTTGGTTTAAGTCCGATTGAGGGATTTTCGGCTTATCCTGGGGTAAGACATCTTTTTGCACTCTCCGCATAGTGGCCATAGTAAAACAGTTAAGTGAAGCTTGTCCGTGAAAAGGGGCTTCCCATTCCATTTGGTCCACTTTATCAAATCTATATTTCTTTTTATTATCAGGCCTAATTTTGCCCCGTGGCGTGTCCAGGTCCTGATCCATGTTCCCACTTGTGGGTGTTCCCTCATGTGCTATGCTACACCTTTCTACAAAATTCTCAATGTCCCATCTTGCTTTGGGCCAATAATAATTGTGAGCCACCTTTTGAATGATGGTACCTATCTTCTCATGGTCCCCATCTGGTTTCACATGTAGGCTCCTTATTAAGTCTGTCCTATATCTTTTAGGAAGTACCAGCTGTCCGTGACCATTGGATCTAGTTCCAGTCTTCCTATACATCAACTTGTTTTTCATGTAAAAATCTCCCTTGCCTGGAGTTGTATGACAAGTTGACAATTTTCTGAAACAAGGCTTGAGTGTTTTATCCCCAGCCTGTGCCTTCCTCATCTCTTCTGGAGTGGTATCTAACATAATATCCTCCTCCTGTCTTGAGGTCGACCTGACCTGAAGGGTTGCCATATACACAGGTTTCCTTCTGCAACGGTCAGTGTCATGATTGTCCATCTGACAATTTTTACACCACCTTTTTCCTTGGTTGAAAGATTTTCTTTCATCATATTTCCTTTCATCGAATTGTGGGAATTTATTTTTATTGTCATACCGTGGCCTATCAAATTGGTGCTTACCTTTATTTTGATCCCTAGGATCAAATTTATTAAAGTTCTGTGGTGCCCTAAAGTTATCCACTTGTTTCTTTTTATTACCTGTTACCTCTGCTTGAGCTGCTTGATACCTTTCAGCAACATTTAGCAATTCACCCAGCCTCTCTGCACCTTGTTCCATGAGAAACTTTCTCAGGTCTGGAGCCATGGACTCTCTTAGTTGCTCTATAAGGACCATTTCCTTAAGATCTTGGGTTTTCCCCAGAGAAGTCCATTTCTCCAAGTATGTCTCGATTCGTGCAGAGAACTGGTGATAGGTTTCACCTGACAGTAGTTTAGCATTCCTAAATTTTTTCCTGTAAAACTCTGCATTCTTTTCATACCTTAACAAAAGAGCCTGCTTTAGCATGTCATAATTTTCCTGATCACCTCTGCTCATTTTTGCAAAAACTTCATAAGCTGCCCCACGAAGTCCCTGAGATAACTTTAAGCTCCACCTTTCTCTCTCCAACCCATACGTGGTAGCTAATAGTTCATACCTATTTATATAGCTCTCAATATCATCGTCTTTCTCAACAAAATGATCTAAATGAAAATTCATAGCTGAGGTTGAGGCTCCTTGAGTAACCGTAGCATCAGAGGCAAAGGGACTGGCACCATTTTCAGGAGCATGGCCTTGAAACTCAAACTCCCTTAGTCGTAACTCATGTTCCCTTTGTAATCTTTTATCTTCTGCTTCCCTTTCTGCAGCTAATTTCCTCTCTTCCCTTTCTGCAGCCAATTTCTTCTCTTCCCTTTCTGCAGCCAATTTCTTCTCTTCCCTTTCTGCAGCCAATTTCTTCTCTTCCCTTTCTGCAGCCAATCGTTTGTCTTCTCTTTCTGCCTCCAATTTCTTAGCCTCAGCCTCAATCTGCAACCTCTTAGTCTCAGCCTCAGCTTCAAACTGTAACTTCTTAATTTCCCTTTCAGCCTCTAACCTTCTTTCGGCTTCTTTTTCTAATCTTCTTTCTTCGCGTTCAATAAATTTGTCACATTCCGTTGTGACATAGGCAACCATAACTTGCCCATCTAATCCTAACTCTTTTGCAGTCTGAACCGCAGCAGATCGAAATTTGGCCAGGTCCGCCATTGTCTATCAGGTAACTTAATACAATGTCTAACCAACAATTCAATCTCTAATGGACAACACAGGCACCGTGAGCTCAACCTTATTTAATTCCACCCAAGGATACCTTCTAATTCTTATATTCCCTGAAGTGAATTACCCCCCAATATTTTTAATAGTTAAAGATTCAAAATCCCAAGAGCGAGACCCCAATATATGTGGTGAAGTGGGATGTTATAAATACTTATAGGGAACTTAGTGTACTGACTGAGATCAGCTGTGAAGGTATCTATATCTATTAAGAGTAGTGTATTATAGATAACCTTACTTGCTACCACATATCTATATATCTCAGTCAGAATTATTCTGGAATAGTGTGATGCTACGTTATGTGTCTAGGGTATGAGTATGGTGAAGTGTAAGTCACAACAACAGACAGATAAACAATTTAATTTAATCCACTACTCTTGACAACACTGTGACACTAACATACATATAACACTCTACAAAGATATCTTAAAAGAGTCACTGATAAACTTTCAAATAACAATATGTATTCATTACTGGCATGAATGAATATGTGTCCTGATTCAACTACAAGGGAACCAGGAATCACAATCAATTTAAATTACAAGTTATGTACAGAATGTATTTAATATGAATATTGTAGTGACATATATTATTACAAATGTTCTATGTGTGTCAGTTGTGTAGTAGTAAAATGAGGTAATACTGGTTTTGTTTTGTTCAAGCTCTGTTGGTATTTGTCATCATGACTTCAATAGTTTGTCTTTAGGGACCAGTATTGGAGATGTTCACAGTTCCTGATTTTAAGACAAGTAAATTCCCCTCTTAATGTTAATTTTAAAAAATCAGTTCAAGATGAGGGGACATAATGTTGAGCTCAGCTGGCCAACTCTGCTTATCTTGAGTGATGGCGGCAGGAAAGGACTCCTCTGCTCGAATTCTCCTCTGGGCTCAGGAGACACCTCACTGATAGCTAAAAAGACCAAGGAGTATGCTGTCCGACTCTGGATTCAGCAAAGCTCTGACCAGGTGCTGCTCACTACCATCAAGACCACTGTCCCTGAAATCAAGAAGGATGTACCTTCTACTTCATAACTAATTTATATTTTCTTTTTACACTGATCACAATACATCACAAACATTGCGTTCAGAGCGTTAGGCCAACAGTCAGCTTCATCTGAAATACTTTATTCCAGTATTACCCTTCTTAATGGTTACTACGCCTCTGCACTTCCAGCATTATTTCTTTCTAGTCAATCATCCAGGTGTCAGTGTACTGTTGGGCCATTCCATGCCGTTTTACTTCTCTCCGACACCCTCTGTTCAGGCTGGAGCATTTTAGGCTTTACCTCACGTTTGCCACTGAACTACACATATATATACAGGCATAAATCAACAATTCACATTCAATTTTCATTAAAAGATATTAAATGGTTCAAGCTTACCACAATTCATACGAATAAACACAGATACGTTGATTAGCAATGAATTCTGGCACAAACTGGCACAAATTTCCATCTGCTTATCTTCCAGGCTTTTATTGAGCAAAATATAGCTGGCTTCAACGCACTGATGCTTTATCAAGATCATTTAAACAAGTGGTCTCGAACTAACGCTCCCAAGTGTGTATATCAGCGAGACTGGCCAATGAGCCACGTTTCGACAAGTGTTTGAAAAAATGTTATCTTTTCCCGTCTCCCCTAACAACCAAGATAGTATTTATAGCCCGACCAATCGTGGTTAGGCTTTCATTTGTTGCGCTCCAATCAATTTGGAGTTTACATGGTAGGCTATTTCTGTAACGTAAGGTTTTTTTCAAACACGTTATAAAAAAAAATCTTATGAGCAGAAATGATTTTATGCTGTCAGGCACCCCCAATATTTTATTTTGGGTATAATTTATTAATTCCTGGACTATTTGCGTAACGTTTTACATATTCTTTGTCAGCAAGCCCTAAGGAACCCAAAAATACTAATTTAAAGGAGCTACGTGGCTGCGTTCAAAATATGCAATTTCTAGGATAGTCGTATAGTTGTTTTATTTTTTATGTGAGAACCGCCACCTGTCCTGCTGTACTGTCAGACTAATGTCAGGATTTCGGACATAAAACAGTAGAATGTCAGGTTTCCCCAATAAGCGTTTTTTATGATTTTAAAACCTAACTCTGGGAAAGGGTAGTGTATTTTATCACTGTCCGTCTGAAAAAGTTAGTGCTTGTAGACTTACACGCGTGATAGTAGTAATTGTGTATCGCGCGACGCGTGTTTAATGTTCGGCTTTCTGCCTCTCCCTTCTCGCTATCCTTTTGTCCATCTGTTCGTTCGTTTTGGTAACGTAATGTAGAAAAAGACATGAATGGAATTTAAAATTTAGGTCATTACGCAGTCTGCCTCTTAATGTTTTTCCAAGAAATACAGCACACGTTTCATTGAAGAAAACGGGTATAATACAGTAAGCTTTTACTATCAACGTGAAAGCGTTACAATTTGCAGACGAAGCAGAAAACAAGGGGGATTTCGAGTACATTCCTTGTGACAGCACTGTCATTTTACCATTGCTCTTTTCTTTATTATATGTATTTATTAGGCTTTATATTTAATTGATAATTTATATATGTGGATTAGAATATTCCATGACATCAGCTCGTTCTAGATAATATATATATCATTGTTATAGTTTTCCCACGTCTGTGTGTTTACCTGTCGTCACGTGTATGTGCGTGCCTGTGAGTGATAGAAATATACGTAATATGTATATTGGTGTAGTCTGTCTGACGCTGTAACAACTGTTGTAGAAGATAGGTGAGAGAGAGAAGAATTCTTTTCGCTTTCAGAGACAGCCACTATATCAAATCTATCATCTCACGTGTGTGGAAATTCTATTACCTTTCACTAACTCTCACTGAGTCTATCACCCATTCAAACCTATTCAGAAGGGACCAAACCTAGTCTTAATTCTCCTATCGGAAATCTACGACAAATGAGGGCTCGTTTCCGGTCTTTGAACTTAGAATAGGAAGACGAGTACGACAAACGTGGACTCGTCTATCTGGATTTTGAACTTAAGATTCTATATTCTGATATAGAGTAAGAGTGTAATGTCTTGTGAGTTGTTATATCTTTAAATAATTACCCCCTAGACTAGCGATCTGTTTACGGGCGTGCTGACCACACAAACTAATAAGTTTTTTTTCCACAGCATCTTTGAATAATATACATTTTGGTTACAGGTTGATTTGTCGGGATATATGTTAACTGCTGATTGTAATACTAAATGCTGGTAAAGTGGTGAGTGTATAACATTCACTGGGTACTGAGGCAGAACGGCGTTTGAACTAAGTTAAGGAGTGTGTTTCGGACTTTTTGTCCAGATTAATTCCCTCCCTTACCCGATCTGACTTCAGGGGCGAACTTATAGTGGATTTTTAAAAATTAAGGGATTATTTTTCTCTTTAATTTTTGCAATATTCTTTTGCTTTTCCACTGTAGCAACTTATTTTTCAGAAGTAATCTTAACTACCATTTAGTTGGCGTAGTCGTGTTTTGCATTAAGTGCTTTATTGCCGATAATAGCAGCGATAGTTAGATTTTAATTTGGAGGAGGTATCCCAGGGTTAAGGATATCATCTTTTGATTTTTGGTAATTTTTTTTCTCGTAAGTGGTAGGAACCAGTGTATCCTTTTTCCTATTTTCGTTCTCCACTAGTCTCAGTCACTTACATAATATGGCCGAGAGGGCAAAGCTTAGACAACTTCTCAGGGACGAAGCGAGAGAGGAGGGACTGGAAGGAGAAGAAGCGAAAGCATTTGTCAGAGACGAACTTGAGAGATATGATGCGGAGAGGAAAGCAGCGGAAGCTAAGGAAAAAGCAGCCGCAGATTTACAGCAGAAGAAGATGGATGAGGAAATGGAAATCCGCAGGATGCAGCAGGAGGAACGTGAGAAGGAGAGACAGCATGAGGAAAGAGAGAAAGAGAAGGAGAGGCAGCATGAGAAGGAAAGAGAAGAGAGACAGCACGAGTTGGCGCTTAAAACTCTTGAGTTCCAAAGTCGTGGTGCTGCCTCTACCTCCAGCAATGGAGAGTCTTCTCCTCATTCTTCCTTAACTGACCCTGCTAACACTCAATCCCTTCAACTAAATGCTATGTCTTTCACTCTTGAATCTTTTCCTTGTCCAAATGAGAAGATTGACACATGGTTAGAAAAATTTGAGAAAATTGCAACTCTGTACGGGTTAGAGAGGTCGCGTTGGAATATGAAACTTTCCCAGGCCCTAAAAGGTTCTGCTTATGATGTTTATTCTAAGCTGGAAAGTAGCCAACAAGACGACTACGATGTGTTGAAGAAAGCGTTACTGGAGCGCTTTGAAATGAACGCTCGCAAGTTTTTGCAACTGTTTCGCAACAGCCGGAAAGAGAATTCTGAAACTTTTCACCAGTTCTCATCTCGTCTTAAGGGATATCTAATAAAGTGCCTTGAGCTTTCGCAGCTCCCCTCTACCTATGAAGGTCTTGAGGAACTTGTTCTAACTGAACAAATAAAGAACACTTTGTCTGCTGATACCCGGAGATTTCTCGCTGAGCAGGGGGCAGAAAAACTTGAAGACATTTTGGAAAAGTCTGAGCGTTATCACAATGCGCTGGCTGAACTACCGGCCACAAAGCGGAAACCGACAGAGGAGCATTTTTCGAAAACATAACCTAGAGCAATCTTCTCAGGCTTCTAACCAAAACAACCACAGAGAAACTGGACCTCAAAACCCCCCTCCTGAAAAATCCAAGTTCTACAAGAACAAGTACCCCAACCACCCCAAACAGTCTGATCAACCCGACCGCCCTACATGGCAGCGCAGCCAGAAAGGACAAGGTGGCAAAGGGAAAACCCCTGAGCACGGGACTAAGGATCAGAGCAAGCACACCGAGCCAAAGCGCATCGGATGCTTACAAACAACAGACTCGCAGGAAAGAATTATTGTCAGTGATTCTCAACCTGAGGGAGAGAGACCCTCTACGCGAGGTACGGTTGTTTTAAACGGGACTTCAACATATTGTTTGTTTGACACGGGGCTTTCTTATGATTGCATTGTTGCCAGAAAGCTGGTTAAACCCGGTCAAGAGACAGGAGAGACCGTCAAACTTTGTGGAGTTCGTAAGAGTGATGCACCTACAGCGCTTCCCATCGCATTGGTGGAGATACACTCTGACTTTGTCAGAGGTGTGATCAAAGCGGCTGTTATGGATGATCCCATCTACCCAGTCATACTTGGCGGGAGATACGTGTGTATTGGGAAACCGGAAGAGCCGATTGTGGCAGCAGTAACTACAAGAGGGCAAACCAAGAAGGAACGGGAGCCTGCGCCTAATTTGTTACCTATGGAACTTAAAGAAGCGCAACAAAAGGATCCTACTTTGGCACCCTGCTTTAGGAAACTGCCCATGGCGAAGGAACCCAAACAGCACGGGGACATTTTTTCTGAGGATGGCGTACTTTATCGGAGAACGGGCAAGCCTGACCAAGGTTACAACCAGCTCCTAGTACCGAAACAGTACAGAAGCCAAATCCTAGAAATGGGGCACTCTCTTCCCTTTAGCGGACATATGGGACAGAACGCCACAAACCAACGTATAACCACTCATTATTGGTGGCCAGGAGTGAATACTGACATTATCAGATATGTCAAATCCTGTGCCCAGTGCCAACGTGTACCACCCAAGCAACGGACCCCCCCCAGTCCACATGGGTGAAATGCCAATAATGGGAACACCATTCGAACGGGTTGTGATCGACATTTTAGGGCCTTTCGAAAGGACTAAAAGAAGGAACAGGTTTATCCTGACCTTAGTCGATACATGCACTTTATGGGCAGAAGCTATCCCGCTAACATGCGCAGATGCAAAGCATGTCGCAGAAGCCCTCGTGCAGATTTTCACTCGGTTGGGATTCCCGCAGCAAGTGTTGACGGATAATGGATCTCCATACCGAAACCTGTTGATGGATGAGATCGTTAAGATCTTGAGGACCCAGCACATCCACACTAAGCCATATACTCCGGCCGGAAATGGGCTCGTGGAACGTGCTAATGGAAACCTCACCATGATGCTAAGTAAGCTGGCACAAGTGAAACCTGAAGATTGGGATCTCTGTATTCCTGCAGCATTATTTGGCTACAGAGAATCTCCTCATACTTCCACAGGATTTCCGCCAGCTACACTCTTATTTGGCAGACCCATTAAGGGCCCGCTTGAAGCCTTACTTCAGTCTCTGACAGACGAGAAGGCGGATGAGACAGTCGTCTCAGCAAGTAAATATGTGTCGGTTTTAAAGGAAAGGTTGAAACTAGGGTGGGACCTAGCAACGACTAACTTTAAGCGAGCACGCACCAAGCACGCTAACCGATACAGGAAAGTCGCGGAAGAGAGAGAACTGGAAGCAGGAGAGAAAGTTTTGGTGTTACTCCCTACTGAGAACAACCAACTGAAGATCGGATGGCAAGGGCCGTTTACCGTCCTGAAAAAGATTTCTAAGGCTAACTACCAGATCTCTATTGAAGGAAAGGAGAAGGATTTCCATTTAAATCTCTTAAAGAGATACTTGGAAAAACCAGTGCCAACCTCCGACCATCTCCTGACGATCGCCAAAACTGACGAAGATGATGATAGTGGCAGGGATATTCCACCGCTATCACAGGAAATCTTTCAAAAATGTCAGAAGCGGCGACGCTCTTTCAAGCGCGCATGGGAGACATTCCGGGGGAAGGAAACTTTGAGGAGTGGACTTGAGTAGGAATTGGACAGAGATGGAGGGGGAATATGAGAGGGAAGAGGACAGACACCCCGAAGCTACGGTTATAGGAAATTAAACTCCATAACGTAGACATGGAGTGCTTCCATATCTTAAAGGGGGGAGGCTCTGTCACGTAGGGTTTATATTCATTTAATTTCCTACATCTTCTTCCTATTCGTTCACCCAAATTCTCTCTTTTATTATCTCTGTATTTCATTTTTCCTGTATATTTTTCATCCATTCGTTTTGCGAATATTATTTTCATATAATTCGCAAACTTTACCTGTTTTCCCTTCTCATAAACTGAGAATCGCGCTAGGACGATATTACGTAGATGTCAGGGCTGCAGGGCGTCAGAAGGCGTGATAAGTCGGTTCGCTGAACATAGGACGTAGCAAATCGTCTACATTCTCACCGAGCGCGCGAGCTTCTTCTCGGCATAAGTCCCGGTGAGGTGTGATACTTTACATCTGCACCGGTCAGTATCCAGACATTTGTCTGGAAAATCCCAAACTGACACGGCGCTCACTTGGGCCATGGTCAGCTGTAGTGTAAAAACTGCCCTGCAATGGAGTCAGGCTGTCTGGGATTTGAAACTGACACGCGTACATCGTGGTCAGTAGGTGACAGTTACGACACGCGTTAAGCGGACGTAAATGTTGGGAGTAGGGGAGATAATTTCGCTTGGCGAAGTAAGTTTGGGCCCTTTGTCTGATTTTAAGATATTGGCCAAGTTTGAAACTTTAATTTCATTCTCGCTCATAGACTCCACAGTAGATAGGTCGCTCGAAAACAGAATAGCTGTTAGCGAAGATCTCAGTTTGTTTCGGCAATTTGTCGAACTTCTAGACTTCCAGAAATATTTTCAGCATTTTTATTCTTAAGTTGTGCGACTACCTGTAATTCTGTGGTTGAGGTAATTAATATGATAGATATATAGATTTTGTGAGTGTTAAAGTGTTAAATCGCTTAATTCATTTTAATCTATTTCTTTAGCGCAGAAGAGAAATAAAGTGGTAGGCTATTATATTTTCTAGGGAAGCATTCAGTGGAAAGCAGAATAAAATTAAAATTTCTAGCTTATAACGGCAATTGTAGCTATTTATAAATTTAATTTAACTGCTAATACTCAGTCGAGTGTATTTTTCTAAACTAACGTATAAACTCTAGAATCCAGCCTCATGAATGGTGACGGAATACGCACGTGTTCTTAATTTATGAGGATTGCTGATTTTTAAATATAACTTACGTCACGGGAAGTTTAAATGATAAGCAAAGCTCTCTGCTTGCAAGTTTAAATGTAAGTTTTAACCAGTACAGATTCTGTTTATTATATTATATGTGTTATTTTTCCTCCACACAGTGAAAGTTTTGGGGGTGACCCTAACTTTACCAGCACCTAGTAGTAGTTTCCATACTTGTGAAGAAATAGACAGTCCTTATTTTGAACCACGTGGGTTTTCTCAAGTAACACTGATCTGACGGTGCAAGTTAGACAGAAATACTAATATCCCTATAACGGGTTTTCAAAGACTGTAATGATAAATACTGGACCTTGGAGCCAGCACTTAATTTCTTCTAGAAACTCTATATAATTTGCTGCCTGGTGGCGTGAATATTAACAATCATTTCCCGACTAGATTATATCTTGTGGACAAATCTGTGGTGTGACTAAAGTGAATCCTATACTGAGGGAAGGCACCGACCTGACATTCATCATTTTTTAGAAACCTACGCTATTGACACTGTGCTCTGCTAACTTCCCGCGCCTGGAATAATTGTTAGGTGACTTAATCAGACATTTGAACAAATTTGCATACCCAAGTAGTCGTTCCCGGAGACTCCAAGTTAAATACGTCTTTTGGAACTGGGGACTTCTTGGCAGAAGACTGCATTTTTTGAGTCTGTGTGAAAATCTAAAATCAATGTGTTCCAAGAGGCAGCAAGCAAAGTCGTGAGTACAAGTATGAGAAGCCATGGCGGAATGAATGAGTGTACGCTGGTTTGAGTGATATTTTTCACTATTTTATCTTTGACACCCTGTTGCTGTCCTAATTTTTTTTCAATCTGCATAATTTGTTGCTAAGGCTAGAGTTCTTGTGTTTTGTCTTAGGTTAAATCAGATTTTTTTCAAACTCTGTGCATATAATTACGAGATAAAACAAAGACAACTCTTAGAATCAAACTCTATGTATCTGTGACTCGGGCGCCATCATCTGTTCTCTTAACGGGGCCGGGCTAAACCTAGAGTTAACACTATAACGGGGCTATCATCCTTGCAACATTTCCTTGATTTTTTATGACTATGTGTATATGTATTTTCCTTGATGTACTTTCTTTGATGTTGTGAGCCGATTTTTCCTGATAATAAAATCGCTCTTGAACTTAATAATCGTGTTTGGTCAGCTCGTTCTAGATAATATATATATCATTGTTATAGTTTTCCCACGTCTGTGTGTTTACCTGTCGTCACGTGTATGTGCGTGCCTGTGAGTGATAGAAATATACGTAATATGTATATTGGTGTAGTCTGTCTGACGCTGTAACAACTGTTGTAGAAGATAGGTGAGAGAGAGAAGAATTCTTTTCGCTTTCAGAGACAGCCACTATATCAAATCTATCATCTCACGTGTGTGGAAATTCTATTACCTTTCACTAACTCTCACTGAGTCTATCACCCATTCAAACCTATTCAGAAGGGACCAAACCTAGTCTTAATTCTCCTATCGGAAATCTACGACAGATGGGATCCATTGGATCACAACTCTTTTGAATCGTTGACATAGCTTGTGGAGCACTACTATTAGGTCATCCAGGTTTGCGTTATTTTGACTTTTCAACGTTGCTATTACTGACAGTGCATTGGTGAAGAAAGAAACTTGTCTCTATGTGCTTTCCTCTGTCATTATAACGTTTGCTGCAGTTTTCAACGCCTATGAAGTTACTTGAGGATTGTCTTGTTGCCGCTGACAGCTTTTTGTGTGCACCAGTGCTTAAGCTCAGAAAGAATTATATTCACTCCACCTCCATTTTCTGTTGCATTTGTTGCCGATCCGTCTGTGTATGCATAGGTCCAGGTGTTGCGTGGGTAATGTTTCTCTATGTATTTTGTCACTTTGGATTTTCCCGCTGTTGCAGTCTCTTTATCTCAATTTCAGGCATATGTTCTATCATTTTAGGGAAACGGTGTTGTTTTCAAACTGATGTCCCATATTTGTCGTGAAAGCCAATCTTCTTCCATTCTGCAGACATGGCAACACCGTCGTAATTAGGACTGTTCCACTCGGGTCTGCAGGGGATGGGTTTTGAGGCCATGACGTATCGTCTCGTTGTGGACCATGTCTCTTCTTGTTACTTCAACCACCTTTCTCAAATACCTAATTTCTGTGGGTTCATTAAAAATTAATACACACATATGACATTGAATCATGAATGGGTTATAATAGGATATATCAAGTCTATAACAGTAAGAAATATATTCTGTCACGAGTTGTCTCGCCTTTGCCCTGCAGTGATGATCCAACAATGGCCAAAACCTAAAGTATCTAATGTGGGTCTTCAAAGGTATCTACCTTCGCACAAGAGTACTCTTGGCAGAGATACAGATAGAAGGATGCTGATGCTTCTACCTCGCGGGAGTATTCACAAGATATTTCAGAAGTCAAGAACAATGCTGAATGTGTCTAAGCAATGTTAACTTTTATCTGCCCGCCGCCTTTTGTGAAGAGGTATTATATAATTTAATTTAGGTCGTTCAAGCCCCCAAATGAATTAACAGTGAAATTCGTCTTATTATTTGGCTCTATAGATATAAATATAAATATATTAAAGATCCTGATTTATCCGCGTGCACTGCTCTGTGTAATAACTAAATCAACTGTGAATTTGTAAAAAAAAAAAAAAAATATAACGATTGTAATGATCAATTACCTTGAAACAAATGTAAATAAATATGAATTGGTGATTACTAAAAATAGGTTTCCTCATTGAAACTGATATCAGCTTTAGGAAGCTTAGTTGTGGAATATAGATCAATACGTTCTGTTGTATTGGCTGCTAATAATGCCACTTAGCTTCCAAACTGCTAGAGTGTTGGTGTTGCTGTTTCCGTTAATTCTTCTCTGTGGCGAGGGCACGTCTACTGGTCAAAGCAGGTATCTTCACAACCCGTTGAATGTAGGTTTCAAATGTCGATCGGAAGCTTTGAACCACAGAAGAGTAGTACGTCTGGTCCAGTATAAAACACGTATGAAGAGTAGTACATCTGGTATCGTAGAATCGTACCTCAAATGGTCTCGTAAACTCGTACCACAAACCCAATACTGGGATCATAGGCTTCTTGCTCAGTTGAATAGTCTCGGCAACTTGATGCAGATGCCTCGAAAACACGTCTGGTGTATTATTTCTATTACAGAATCCCTCTGTGACTTTGTGAGTAAGTCCTGTAGGAGTCAAGTTTCCGTATTAAATTGTAGAGTTTCCTTGTTGTGTTCAAAAGGTGCTCATGTACGTCCAGTCCTATAAGTTCAGAATCCTTACTTCTATTCTTTCCTGGCTTCAGTCCGAGCTGTCTGCTTTGGCAATTCTGGAATGCAGTGTTGTATGTCTAAAATGTTCTACGTTATATTGCAGTTTTCCTGCCCACGCTCACGTTTCCGACAAAACTTCCAATCAACGTGAATGTATATTAGCCTCTAAACTGCTAAGCCAAAAGCATTCGAAACTGCATGCTATGATACATTTTCTCATGACTTTTCTGCACGACTCATGCGTTTGTAAAATTCAAACGGTCACTCTCCGTTTGTGGAATAGGTATTTCCGTAAATTCTTGGTAATGATTACCACTACAACTTCTTACATTTATCTTGCTTATAACAAGCATGTCCGGAAGTTTATTACCGCATTTCCGACGTCTCAGGTGTGTCTGTAATATGCCACCAGACCGATAATTCACCGGTACTCCCTATGCAAACAAACACCGGGCGTCATTACTTGAAAATGACTGGGCGCCCATCTGGGTTTACCTATAACTCATCTCCGCGAGGATGAGAAGGCAAACATGACACATATGAATGGAAGAAGTGTAAACATTGAAACCAAAACACCAAATACTGTCGGAGGTAGGAAAATAGAATGTGCCAACAATCGAATGGCGCACATAATTAGTACGCACAATAAAGGTAGATCAATATGTCGCAGTGTTTGTTTATGAAGTGAGGACTGGTCACGACATCAATTAATAATATGTGACAGTGTCGGTGTGTTGATTCTTCTTTTAAAATAAACTAGGTGACTGGGGCAGGCCTAGTTGTCTACCTTCTATTTGTCAATTTGGTCCATTGACCTATCTTCCAAGTAAGAGTATATCTTAATACTGGCCCTCACCGCCAGAGTTATTAATTCCTGGATGATATCTTCTCAAACTTCCAACCTAAACTCGTTCCATCCCTTCTTATGATGTTACTTAAGTGACAGCTTCGTATAGCAGTTATCCCCTTATGCCTATTATCTTGTTTACTCAAGCACTCAACAACCTTTTAGAGAGCTAACCCAACTTGAGAAGTGTTCCATCAAAACAAGTGATTTATTTACATCAAAAATTCCATCATAACAGGAGGCATGTGGTACAAATTCCAGTTACAAATATTTCCTAACTGCCTCTTGTATGTCCCATTCCTTCTGGGCACACTCACATACCTATATATATATATAGTTATAGCTCTCTGCCTGAGAACATATTCAGGTATGGTTTATACATATTTTCTTCCCTTAAGGCTTTTCTATTTATTCTGGCTTCTCCCAAGCCTTTCATCAACTCTTTCCTGAGTTGGTTTCTTTTGTCTACTAATCCTGTCAATTTTTACTCAATTTAATCAAATACCATCATCTAAAAATTCATATATGCAAATCAATTCATTGGGTACACCTGTTGCGATATCCTCATACTTATACCTGCTAGAGAGCGCATGTTTCATCCTGTAAATACAATCAGCCTTCAATTGCTTACTCATCTTACTTGTAGCAGTCGATGTTGCAAAGTTCATTATACAATAGCCCAACACGGCTATTAAGTCCCTGTTCTTCTGTAAAATCTCCTCAGCTGCCTACTTAGTCTCAGTTTATTCACCTCATAGTCAATTTTGTAGCTTCAGCTTCGTTTCTCATTATTCTGCGCTCACCTAGTTGTAAGCGTCGTTAACCTTGTAATACTTTGCTTCAACTTCTGAAATCATTCTATTCAATGTCTATCAAAAGTTATGAGTCAAAGGACCTACTTACTCTGGTTGCACAGAATCCTCACAACACTCATATTTCTTACTATCACCTCTTATCTCTAAACCTATATTTTAAACACCGTTCTGTCTTTCATATGTGAATAGATTCTACTACTCTAACTAGGTCTATAGGATTCTTCAGAAGTATTCATTCTGTTTCTCACAGAAATTAAACTTGAGCCTGGCAGAATAGACATTCCTGCCACTCTACGTCCTTAACTAGGACTGCTCCTGCGAAAATGCGACCGCTCGACAGCGCGTCTAAATGGGGTCTCCTCTATAAAATCATTATCAGCTGATCTGTCCTTGTTTACTGTAAATTCATTGGTTCCTCCTATTCTTCGCTCAGCTGAAATATGTTCACGCTTATCCGCTGTGTAAACAACTCAGTGAAGTGTCATCCGTTGTCCTGGTAAACTTTTCACGTGCATATTTTTTTTCCTCTCAACTCACTTAATCATATAAGGGAGGTAATTACCCATTGTCTCCCTTTGCATATTTGACTTAACCTTATATTGTCTTCTCTAAAGCTTGCTATACAATTCTTATATGTACATTTTCTAAACCATAATTACCAACTCACCAAATCTACTTATGTGTAATTAAGCACTTTCCTCCCCTGACTTTAATAATTAGAGTCTTCTCCCTTTGATCAAAGCATGATTTCACTCATCTTATTTCCCTTTTAGCAAGACAAATAGTCTTTATTCAAATCTATTCTTATTTCTTACACCATTTTTTCATACCTTCCCTCTTAACCAAAACCAAATCACCGCTTATAATTCCTGCTTGAGCATTTTTATAATGCTCCTAGCAAAGTGAACGGTGACATACAACCCGGGGCCATACAAATGTATCCCATAGGGAGACATTTGTGTTCCATCATCTAGCAATCCCATTCTATTCTTTAACATACCATTATCACCGCGCCTGTATACATATTCAAAGTCTACATGTTAAAAAATTTCCCCCAAAAAATATTTTGAAGCAAAATGTAACGCTACCTCATTGCTGAACCTTAGCTTGAGGCATACCATCAATACTCAACAAAAAAAATAAATCATGGCTCTGCACTTATTATCTATATTATATATATATATATATATATGTTACATGTTCCTATTTTTCGACATGGTCACTGCCTCTGGACACAGAGGTTTGTCAGTACCTTTATATGTCTTGAAATATCTGCTGTTAATGTAATTTATCCATTATACTAGACAGATAACTAAAGTGGTGCATCAGTAAATATCCTAATAACTAAAGATGTCACTATGTCAGAGTTGTGTGCCCGACTGATCAGTCTTGGAAATATCCTTAATGTATATATACATGCACTAATGTATTGGGGCGATAGTGAAAGATACATGTCACTATGTCAGAGTTGATGTGCCCGACTGATTCTAGTCTTGGATGCATCAGTCAAATCCTTCACTCTGTCTAAACCTATATATACATGCACTAGTATCTTCATATGTATTGGGGCGATAGTGAAAGATACATGTCACTATGTCAGAGTTGATGTGCCCGACTGATTCTAGTCTTGGATGCATCAGTCAAATCCTTAACTCTGTCTAAACCTATATATACATGCAGTAGTACGTCAGGGTTAACAAAATATCTAACCTTAGGATGTAAAAGTAATATAGTCATGACCCTATAACTGTCATTATCATCATCTCTTAAGTAAGCAGTACCCATAATACCAATACTGCAACCAAGTTGTTTTTTTTTCTTCTGTTATCTCTGTACAACCAGTGCAGTAAAAAGTGGGGACGTTCATCCTCAGTGCAATATTTGCCTATGTCCATGAGTAAGACTCCACTTGACTGAGTCTGGATCACTTCCCTTCTTCTTTTCTTTTCTCTTTTCTCTTTTTTTTTTTCTCTGGTCCTGAATACTTTTATGCCTGAAATAGGTACATTATAATAATTAACATGCATTTAATGTACTATACATATTTTAACCAATGTCAGTGTTGATCATCTGGTATGCTGCATCTTGTACCTTGGGAAGAACACTGTTAAGTTTCCTAAAACTATATGTAGTTATTCTAGTTTGTCACATTCATAAGATTATATGTGTGTACTCTACTGTGTCACAATGATGAACTTCTATGTATTCACTCTACTTTGTCACATTCTTAAGACTATGTTTTTAATTCACTTTGTCACATTCTTAAGGCTATATGTTTGATCTACTTTGTCACACTCTTAAGACTATGTGTAATCTAGTTTGTCAACTCGACTCTCTTTAAAGAAGTTAGTGAGTACTGTAAGTGTCTAAGCGTGCTCCAGTATATGAATATCAACTTAAGCTAAACACAGTGTGACTCAATTAACTATCTTAACTTTAGGTACTATGTTGGTTAGAGTACCGAATTAAACACTATAGCTGGGTTAGTGCTTTATGACGACTACACTAAGTTGGAGATTTGTTTTGCGAGTTCCAACAGTGTAATCTCTCTGCTGGAGAGGCGACTGTCATACTGTGACGAAGCTGATATGCATTGCGATGTCGTGTTTATAGTCGCTCTGCAGGAGGTTGGGGGGGGCGAACGAATATTTATATTTTGTTGGAAACCTAGTGAAGGTTTATGTACTTGGCGATGATTTCTTTTGAATCTTGTTCGTAGATGTTCTTGCGGTAATCGTAGCAATTTCGCTCTTGGTGGTGAATCTCTAGTGACGAAGGTTGGTAAGGGCGTTTGGTAGCTATGCGTATTTCGGTGGTGGTTGTATCATCCATACACTCTATGTCGCTGTCTTCTTGTTCTGTTACATCAAGTTCAGATTCCACCTGTGCTGAAGGCGTATTAATGACATTCTTGTTGCTATTTATGTGCTTCGCTGTAGGACTCTGGGTATGGTGAGTAATGTTACTTTTCGTCACTTGTAAAGACTGTTCGTCATCGCTATCCGAGCTAGAGTATGTAGGCTGGTGTCGACTGGAGGTTGACGGTTGTAGTCCCTGACTACCATGTTCTTCTGTAAAGTTGCTACCGTGGGGGGCTATGTTTCTCGTTGCTGATTTCAAAGGTCTGTCATCTTCGCTATCCCAAGTAGAATGTGTAGACTGGTGTTGACTGGGAGTTGACGGTTGTAGTCCCTGACTACCATGTTCTTCTGTAAAGTTGCTACCGTGGGGGGCTATGTTTCTCGTTGCTGATTTCAAAGGTCTGTCATCTTCACTATCCCAAGTAGAATGTGTAGACTGGTGTTGACTGGAAGTTGACGGTTGTAGTCCCTGACTACCATAGTATGTTTGACTTGTTATGGACGCATGAGGTTCTTCGTCCTGTGTCGACAGTGGCGTATTACTATCTCTCCCATGTAGGCGATTGTCTCTGTATATTAGTCTTTCTCTCAATTCTGCTGGTGGAATGTCATCTTCATCTTCTGAGTCTTCTCTGCAGCGAACTAAACGATGTACAGCGTCTTGGAGTTGACCTGAAGTGTTACGTTGTTGTAGGCTAATGTTCTGCTCAACATCCATGTCGTTTTCTTCACGTGAAGTACTTAATGTCTCTGTGGAATCATAATAACTCAACGTGACTTTTCGTATTGGTCTGCTACTGCATAAGGCTGGCGGAGCTGTAGGGCGATGATCGTCTTTTTTCATCTGTGATGCGTGTGCTTTGACGGTTATGTTCTTTTCCTCATGCCATAGTCTGTAATTAACGGGTGTTGTCTGTTCTACTATTTTATATCCATCAAGCCATCGTGCATCCAACTTATTATCTCTAACGTTCTTCTTGTAATATACTTTATCTCCGACTTTGAACTTCTCTAACTTCGCTCTTTTGTCATGCTGCTTCTGCCATTTCTTGAAGGCTTTCTGTGCATTACTGTTTGCTATCTGATGTGCTCTGTGTTTTTCTTGTAGTATAACTTCTATAGGATCTTCACCTTGATATTTCTTTTGGGGTTGTAAAAGATTATCTAGTGGGAACATAGGCTCACGTCCATATAGCATGTAGAACGGAGATAGTCCTGTCGTCTCATTTATGTTTACTCTTATCGCTTCAAGAGCTTGATTGATATATACATCCCAATATTGAGCATTGCCTTGTATATATTTAGCAAGGATATCATGCAATGTAGCATGCATTCTCTCATTTCGTCCGTTTGCCTGTGGTCTATAAAAAGTGCTAGTTGTATGCTGAATATTCAAAGTCCGAAGTGTCTTCTTAAAAGGGTTGCCTACAAATTGCTTTCCATTGTCCGTGATGATTCTTTTAGGACAACCATGTCTTGGTACAAATTCTTGTAGAAAAAACTCTGTCACTGTCGCTGACGTTATATTCTTAAGAGGATAAGTTTCAGGCCATACTGAATATTGATCAACAATATGTAAAAGGTATGCATTTCCAGATTGCGTAAGAGGATATGGACCAGAAATGTCCATACTTATAACTTCCATAGGAAAATGAGATGATTTCATTTCCTGTAAAGGAACTTTAGTTGGTCTCATATTTCTGATTCTGCATACCCTACAAGTACCAACATATTCCATTATATCTTTGTACATAGACTTCCAATAGTATCTTTTCTTGATTATATCAATGGTTTTATCTCTCCCTACATGTCCATTATTATCATGAAACTGCTCTAGTAGTTGGGGTATTATTGATCGTGGAATCACCTTCTGTAATCTCCCCTCTTGTTTCTCATCAATATGATATAGTAGTTGATCATTGGGCAAGATTATAAACCGTTTAAGCGACGTAGGTCTCGTTTGTACCTGTTTAATGATCTTAAGAATTTCGGGATCTTTTCTCTGCTCAGTATGTACATCAAGTGTATCTACATCTGTTGTTTGCTGCGTGCCATTATCTGTTATGGTAGTGGTGTTTCCCATCATCCACTCTGTTGGAATTTATAATGTTAATTTCCTTTGCGTTGTCGTTGATATCTGTAGACGCATTAGGTCATCTTCCAGTATAGTACTAGGTTGTGGCGTTCGCGAAAGGAGGTCTGCACACGTATTTTGAATACCGGGAATGTATTCAATTTTTGTATCATATGATTGTAGGTTCATAGACCATGTTTGTAACTTTTTTGGCTGCTCCTGCGTCTTAGTAAGCCAATTCACTAATGGTTGATGGTCTGTTCTGATAGTGAGTTTAGTGCCTCTGATATAAAAATCAAGTTTTTGTATTGCGTAATGTATAGCAAACGCCTCCTTCTCCGTTGTCGACCATCGTTTTTGAGTTTTAGAGAGAGCGTGTGACACGAATGCTATAGGCATTTCATTAGGGATTTCTGGTATAATGGGTGTCTCATTCTCTTCCCTAAGTTGGACTAAGCAAGCGCCTATTGCTGTATCTGAAGCATCTGTATACAAGATCATTGGACGAGATATATCCGGATGTGCAAGCAGTGGTATCTTTGTAAGTGCTTCCTTAAGATAATCAAAGGATTCTTGGCATTCTTTTGTCCACCTAAATCTTGAATATTTCTTGGTAAGTGCAATGAGTGGTTCAGCAGCCTTGGAGAAATTAACGACGTGACGTCTGTAGTATCCGCAACAACCAATATACGCTCGTACCTGCTTCACTGTTGTGGGAGCGGGCATGTTCCTTATTGCTTCCACTTTATCTGTATCAGGGCGAATACCTTCTTTATTCACTATAAACCCTAAGTATTTAGTTTCCGTCTTTAGGAACTCGCATTTACTTAGTTTGAGTTTAACCTGGTGATATCGTAGGCGATCAAAAACTTGTTCAACCTTGTATAGGTGGTCATCCACAGTACCTGATGTGTGAATCAATACATCATCAATATAAGCTAATGCGAAAGAATGCATTCCTTGTAGAACTTCATCCATCAACGCCATATATGTCGCGGGACTTCCTTTCAACCCAAAAGGCATAACGTTCCATTTGTAACTACCCATGTGTGTACAAAACGTTGACTTTTCTTTCGCTGCTGGTGTCATAGGAATGCACCAGAATCCTGAGCGTGCATCCAATGTAGTGAAATGTGTGGAGTGTCCAAGTGTTGCCAAAATATCATCTATCCGTGGCAATGGATACGAAATCGTTTTTGTAATTCTGTTTAACGCTCGATAATCACAACAGAATCTACTCGTTCCGTCTTTCTTGGAGACAATCACTATTGGTGACGACCATGCTGATCTCGATCTCTCTATAACTCCTGCATTCAACATGTCATTTATAGCTTTCTCTACTATTTGCCTGTTTTTTAATGGAGTGTGGTATGGTTTCAAACTAATGGGTTCTTCTGTTGTAGTTTGAATGTCCATATATACTGTATTAGTTCTACCTAACTCCATATCTGTTAATGCAAACACGTCCTGGTGTTTAGTAACAAACGTAGTGAGTTTGGACTTGTTTTGATCATCTACTTTCAACGTGGCTAAAAGCTGTGCCAACCGATCTGGTGGGTCACTCTGTCTATGAGACTCATTATCTGTCCAAGGTATTTTAACATATGTACTATGTTCTTCATCTCTGTGGAAATTTGTTCTTTCTTGTTCTGTTTTAGGATAATTAAAAGGTCTGAAACATCTGGACTTTGTTCTCTGCGACTTTGATTGACTTATATATTTTCCATTGGGTCTCTGCCATGGAGTATGCTCTTTCTCCTCATTATATACAGTGCCTCCTTTCTGTCGTTTACTACGACTATATTCAAAGGGACTTGCACATCTAAACTGGTATCTCTGATACAGTGGTTTATTCGAGTATCTCATATAGGGTTTCCGCCTTGGAGTATGCTCTTCCTCTGTATTACCAATATGATTGTTATTTTGTCGTTGACCACGAGTATTTTCAAAGGGCTTTGTTGAGGTTGGTAGTGCATGGTGAGTAACAAGATTAACATAAGTAGCTTGACCTGTGCTACCATCTGTTCCTCTGTATATACCATCCTGTGTTTTTCTTTGTATCACTTGATTCACTTTTCGTAGATAACTATAATATTCGTCTTCCTTCGCATTTGCATGTATGTGTTCAGGTTCTTCTCTGCTAGGTTTTTTATACAATGTGCCATTCCTCCTATTTCTATGTAGTGTTTGTTGATCTCTCTGTTTTTCACTCTTCCACTGGTCTCCAATTCCATATCTATCCACTCTATTTAATTGACTCTTCTCCCTTATTGTTCGTGTATCATTCCTGCCTCCATATCTGTTATTGAGCTGGTTGACCTCTGTGCTCTGCCGACAAAAGTTTCTGTTAGCGTCGGAAGGGTAACCTAAGGTATTATTTTGCGATGTGCGTGACATAAGGGTGTGCTGATTTTGATTGCAACTAACTTCAGGTGTTTTCCCATTCTTGGTGGTATTCAAAGACGATCTTTGTACTTTGGCAACTATAGTACCTCTGTGTATCGTTGTAGCCTGTCCTGACGTGTTTATAATCATTACAGGGAAATCACGTGAGGCTGAAACTTGTGCTATACCTTCAGTAACAAACATGAGGGGTTCATCATTTATATCCTCATTTTCCAAAGGTTCAATTTGTACTGACTGTCCTTTCTTGATATAATTAGAGCTCTTGACTCGTCCTCTAGCTATCACAAGTGTGTTAGGCTGTACTGTGACTGGAGTCGTCAACCGCACCAAAGATGCTATATGTATATCGTCTTGTAGTTGTATGTACTCCCCATTAATATTGATCTTGTTGAGGTCAAAATATATCCTAGCATTGTGAGCGGTAAGAAAATCTCTGCCTAGAATAAAATTTCTGGACATCCCACGTGTAATAATAAAAGGATGTGTGATCAGTTGTTGTCCTATGTGGAATATGATGTATGCTGTACCACAAGACTTCAGAGATTGTCCCGTTACTGATGCCATAAACGTTTTTGAAGGTCTGAAAGTTACCCAGTGTTTGATCTGCTTGTACAGCTGCTCTCTAATCAAACTTACTGAAGCGCCAGTGTCCACAAGTGCGCGATAATTTTTGTCATGGATCTTGATCAGGCATGAGCTAGGATCTGGAGTAATATTTATGGAATGAATTTGTTGCTGCGGTGTCTCTTGCTGAAAATGTTTTTGATGTGACACCATGTTGTTATTATTTATGTTTTTGGACCTTCGATGAAGGAAGCTGTCTTCATTTACTTTACGGTCATCACTAACGGTCCTACTTAGTGATTGACCGTTCCATTTTCCTGGTTATACTTTCGTGCTTGTCTGGCTCTGAAGTTGGATGGTGTATACGCTCCTCTAAAGTTTTGGTTATGTCCTCGCGTACTATCATAACTACTCTGTTGTGGACCATTATAATACTGCTGGTGCCAGCGAGGATGTTGTTGTCGGCACTCAGGGGCTATGTGTCCTCTACAACCGCAACTAAAACAAGTGGGAATATGCACCTGCTGTATACTCTGCTGCCTATGAAAATGTCGGGGATAGCTTGTTTTCATCTGTTTCTGGTTTTCCGTCCGGCTTGGGCGACGCCAACGAGAACGGGAATGTCCAATCTCCATCGGCTCATGTTCTGTCTGTATCTCGACTGTTGGTTCTTGTTCGATACATTGATTAAACCTTGTTTGGACATTTTCTTCTGTAATCGCTATCTGGATCGCCTCATTTATTGCATTGGGATCCTTACGAATCATATGGAGTTTTGTACTACTGCCCAACAGTCCGTCAATAAAAATTCCTACCAGATGTTTCTCAAGGTCCAGTGATGCTGTCAATCCATTCAGGAATGCCTCCTCCGCCAAATTTAATAATTTCTCTGCATAGGATTGTATAGGCTCGTTGCGTTGTTGTTTGATGCGACGAAGTAATGACCATGCATGTTCCGTATTTGTAATATCACTATAGCGTTTCGTTAGCTCTTTCTTCAATGACTCATATGTCTCACTTGGATATGTATTATCACGTCTCCTTAAGAAATCCGTAACAAGAGCGTCAGACGAAAAATATAGTATCTTCTTCCGTTCCATATCTGTGCTTGCATTTATCATAGTGGCAAACCTGTCTGCATCCTTCATCCATTTTCTAAATTCTTTCGAGTCTCCTTTAAATGGGGTTATCACTGATCTAATCTGATTATATTTTGCATATAAGTCAACATTATATAACGTTTCAGTAATGCTCTTTAGAGCGGCCATTGTTGGTTCTTGCTCCACAGGTGGTGGGACCAATATGGAATGTTGTTGTTGTTGCTGTTGTTGATATTCCATCTCTCCTTGTGATGTAGCCATGTCACTTTAAGAAGGGTTGGTCACGGCGCCAATTAATAATATGTCGCAGTGTTGGTTTATGAAGTGAGGACTGGTCACGACATCAATTAATAATATGTGACAGTGTCGGTGTGTTGATTCTTCTTTTAAAATAAACTAGGTGACTGGGGCAGGCCTAGTTGTCTACCTTCTATTTGTCAATTTGGTCCATTGACCTATCTTCCAAGTAAGAGTATATCTTAATACTGGCCCTCACCGCCAGAGTTATTAATTCCTGGATGATATCTTCTCAAACTTCCAACCTAAACTCGTTCCATCCCTTCTTATGATGTTACTTAAGTGACAGCTTCGTATAGCAGTTATCCCCTTATGCCTATTATCTTGTTTACTCAAGCACTCAACAACCTTTTAGAGAGCTAACCCAACTTGAGAAGTGTTCCATCAAAACAAGTGATTTATTTACATCAAAAATTCCATCATAACAGGAGGCATGTGGTACAAATTCCAGGTACAAATATTTCCTAACTGCCTCTTGTATGTCCCATTCCTTCTGGGCACACTCACATACCTATATATATATATAGTTATAGCTCTCTGCCTGAGAACATATTCAGGTATGGTTTATACATATTTTCTTCCCTTAAGGCTTTTCTATTTATTCTGGCTTCTCCCAAGCCTTTCATCAACTCTTTCCTGAGTTGGTTTCTTTTGTCTACTAATCCTGTCAATTTTTACTCAATTTAATCAAATACCATCATCTAAAAATTCATATATGCAAATCAATTCATTGGGTACACCTGTTGCGATATCCTCATACTTATACCTGCTAGAGAGCGCATGTTTCATCCTGTAAATACAATCAGCCTTCAATTGCTTACTCATCTTACTTGTAGCAGTCGATGTTGCAAAGTTCATTATACAATAGCCCAACACGGCTATTAAGTCCCTGTTCTTCTGTAAAATCTCCTCAGCTGCCTACTTAGTCTCAGTTTATTCACCTCATAGTCAATTTTGTAGCTTCAGCTTCGTTTCTCATTATTCTGCGCTCACCTAGTTGTAAGCGTCGTTAACCTTGTAATACTTTGCTTCAACTTCTGAAATCATTCTATTCAATGTCTATCAAAAGTTATGAGTCAAAGGACCTACTTACTCTGGTTGCACAGAATCATCACAACACTCATATTTCTTACTATCACCTCTTATCTCTAAACCTATATTTTAATCACCGTTCTGTCTTTCATATGTGAATAGATTCTACTACTCTAACTAGGTCTATAGGATTCTTCAGAAGTATTCATTCTGTTTCTCACAGAAATTAAACTTGAGCCTGGCAGAATAGACATTCCTGCCACTCTACGTCCTTAACTAGGACTGCTCCTGCGAAAATGCGACCGCTCGACAGCGCGTCTAAATGGGTTCTCCTCTATAAAATCATTATCAGCTGATCTGTCCTTGTTTACTGTAAATTCATTGGTTCCTCCTATTCTTCGCTCAGCTGAAATATGTTCACGCTTATCCGCTGTGTAAACAACTCAGTGAAGTGTCATCCGTTGTCCTGGTACACTTTTCACGTGCATATTTTTTTTCCTCTCAACTCACTTAATCATATAAGGGAGGTAATTACCCATTGTCTCCCTTTGCATATTTGACTTAACCTTATATTGTCTTCTCTAAAGCTTGCTATACAATTCTTATATGTACATTTTCTAAACCATAATTACCAACTCACCAAATCTACTTATGTGTAATTAAGCACTTTCCTCCCCTGACTTTAATAATTAGAGTCTTCTCCCTTTGATCAAAGCATGATTTCACTCATCTTATTTCCCTTTTAGCAAGACAAATAGTCTTTATTCAAATCTATTCTTATTTCTTAAACCATTTTTTCATACCTTCCCTCTTAACCAAAACCAAATCACCGCTTATAATTCCTGCTTGAGCATTTTATAATGCTCCTAGCAAAGTGAACGGTGACAAATACTGTCAGAGAGGAAAAGAGAGCGAACAATATTATGTAACATATTCAGCTTGCTACCATTTATTTAATGACAACATCCTTCCTAATTATTGAAAAAATTAATTTTAATAATCATTTTAATAAAACACTAATTACCGTAACAAAATACCATCAGTAAGAATCAATATAGCATTGTTCAAAAAGCACGCACAATAAGGAAATAGGTAACACTGAATGAGGACTTTCTGATATAAACAAGAATTTCATGCATAAGGATAATGGTAAACCTCAGAAACGAGGTATCTGAGGAAGGTGGTTGAAGTAACAAGAAGAGACATGGTCCGCAACCAGACGATACGTCAAGGCCTAAAATCCCACCCCCCTGCAGACCCAAGTAGAACAGTCCCAACTAAGATAGTTTGGCCATGTCTGCAGAATGGGAGAAGATCGGCTACCACGACAAGCATGGGAAACAAAGAGCCAGGGATCCAGACCCCCAGGACAACCCAGAGTCCGCTGGGAGGACAACATTAGACAATCTTTGAAGGACCGAGGACTAGAATGGAACCAGGCCAGGAGGAAGACAGCCGATAGGATAATCTGGCACTCTCTCTTCCAAACCTCCACACCTCACGGTAGAAGGGGAACGACTAATTTAGTAAGGATAATGGTTGAAGGAGGCCCTACGCGGAAACGTAGCACACACACACACACACACACACAAATTTAAAATAAAAATATATATTCAAAAATCATTTGTGTCACCAGAGTATTGGTTTGATAGAAGAATGTTAACAATCTGTTGGAAGGCTGATATGACACGACAGAGAAGAGCTCACGAGAAATAAAATCATAACAAATATAAGAAGACAGATTAATACTGATTTGATATGTCAGGAGAAGAGGTGCACTCGAAAACATCGCGATCACAGGAAACATAGAGAGAAAGAGAAGGCGAGGAAGACAAAGAGAAAATACGATGGACAGCGCGACAAAATTTCGTAGAAAGATTTCAACAACAAAACTGACGGACAACATCAAAAATAAAGATCATTGAGTGGGCCTATTCACTCACACACACACACACACACACCCACACACACACACACACGCGCGCGCACCCATACACGCATATATATATATATATATATAGATATATATATATATATATATATATATATATATATATATATATATATATATATATATATATATATAAAACAATTTACAAAGAACAGGATGGAACAAGGATATATAACAGGGCACAGAGAATTAGTGGGAGTCGACGAAAAAATATCTCGTAATAACGTATCATTTAATGAAGGGAAGGTGATTTTTTTTTTTTTTTTTTTAAGAAAAAAGGCGAAAAATGAAAAAAAAAAGTGTACTGCTCAGGTATTAAGAACTGAATACAACAACAAATACCAAATAAGGATAGAGATATAGAATACTGTGAAATAGAGATATAGAATACTGTGAAATAGAGATATAGAATACTGTGAAATAGAGATATAGAATACTGTGAAATAGAGATATAGAATACTGTGAAATAGAGATATAGAATACTGTGAAATAGAGATATAGAATACTGTGAAATAGAGATATAGAATACTGTGAAATAGAGATATAGAATACTGTGAAATGAAGAGGCTCAATGAAAACAGAAGAATAATGAATGGCCAGGTATTTTATAAAGAAGAGATTTCTTCTTCTTCTTCCTCGTTCGCCCTGAAAAGGACGGTGGTTGCGTTGTGTCTGTTTGCGCCTAAGCTGTGATATCTGCACCTTTCGGTCGACACATCCGACTTCTGCACGGCATTTTTTATGGACCGGGTTTGCCTTCCCATTTCGATCCGCACTCGCTCAGCCAGACTGCACTGCTGCAGACTGTTTCCAGGACCACCACGTGGAGGTGGAGTGCGGTCTTGACCAGCTCTGATTCGCTGGTCCTGACGCAGGCAGTCAAGCTATGAGTCGCTGACTGCATTCACTATTGCTGCTGAATTTAAGATATTTCAAGATTTTAGATGATGAAGACAGACTATTAGAAGCAAAGAATGGTATCCGATGTAAAGTATTGAACAGAGACATTAGAGAATTATGCTCCCTGTGCACTGAACAAAGTGCTAGCTGTAACGTAACAATGGATGAACTCACAAGCTTACTGTTTTTTTCCCAGTAATGTATTCCTAAAGCTCCGGGAATGTCGTCTATACTGTTTAAAGTCTTGTCTCACTTATTTACGACCGCTTTGAGTCTTCAGTAATTGTGTTCACGCACAGTATAGACGATACTTGTGCTGATGAGACTGCAAACACAGTCGGTCATGATATTCTGTGCCAGATGCTCGAACAGACATCCAGACCGTCAAGCTTACAGAAAGCGGATGTAATTAATAGAAGTGATGCATTGTTTTACCCCCCCCCCCCCCCCCCCCCTTCCCTTTTTTTTTCTCCACCACCTTTTACCCCTTTTATTGCGACGTGTATGTTCTTACAAGAAACTATTTGTAGATACTAAGGTTCTTTTATGTTTGGACATGCGCCCTAATATAACCGATTAGGTTGAACGGGACGCGCCTCGCGAAAACGAGGCAAAACTTTATTAAAAAAAAAAAAAACGTATTAGAAATTATCTCTGCCTTTTAGCTCGAAGATGCTGGAGATGGATAGGGCACACTGAAAAAATATTGATAGCATTACAAGGCAGTTCTTTTTCTGAACTACCCATTGAAAGAGAGGCAGAGGAAGATCGAAGATCGCATAAAGAAGGGAACTGGAGACAGACATAAAGTGGTATAAGAAAATACGGAAAGATTTTAAGTTGATGACACAGGCCATAAAACGTGGCATAATTTTGTTGAAGGATTATGCTCCTTGGAATGTTGAAAGGTGAAAGAAGAATAACAAGACGAATAAATGTTGTGCTGTTTGTGGCAAAGTTCTCCAGGCTGCACTATTGCGTTATCTTCCGTGGAAGCTCATAATTTTCCGTGCAGGAATTCTTTGGTATTCTTCACTGCTTCTGGTGCGACGCACGATTCGGACTAATCACTGACGCAGGAAATTTTTTTTTTTTTTTTTTTTTACGCAGATTGCATCTGGGATTTACCAAGATGGGAAAGTTGTTAATGAATGGAAACAACAATGCTGAGCTGAGAGATCACCAAACAATTGCAGTGGGTAAACAAACGGCTGTTAATTTTTGTTTACCAGAAATTGTATCAGCATTTGAAGGGTGCTCTGGTGTCGCCAGTGATGACGTCAACTTTACTGGTAAATGATGGGGACTTAACTCTGAATAGTCCCAGGTGAGCGGGACGAATTATCATCTTCGCTACTTAATGAGCTCAAGTTTCTCTTCTCCTCCCCCCCCCCCTTTTTTTTTGGTCTCCTTTGTTTCCCTCTGGTTGAGTGATCTTCAATTTAAGATACTCAATTTCGTGAAAGCTTCATATTTCCGTATTAAGTGACATTAGGAACAATGTGTCGATTTTTAAAAATATTTTAATTTGCGCGCAGTTTTATTATCTTATCTGTGACCTGGTTTCAGTTTTCACATAATGGAATACCATGATCCCTGCGTCATTAATAAAGGGAGGTGAGGATTTCTAATGGATAAAATTGTCATTAATGTGTTTGTGTATGCATGTTTGAATGCGTGTTATTGTAAGAAAGTACTGTATTCTGCACTTTTTAAGGCGTGAACTTAAAAACAGAGATTTCTCTCTCTCTCTCTCTCTCTCTCTCTCTCTCTCTCTCTCTCTCTCTCTCTCTCTCTCTCTCTCTCTCTCTCTCTCTCTCTTCTTTTTTCCTCTATTTTTCCTCTTCCTCCTCTTCTTCTTCCTCTTTTTTCTCTTCTTCCTCTATTTTCCCCTCTATTTCTTCTCCTTTTTCATCTTCTTCCTCTATTATTCCTCTACATCTTCTTCTTTCTCGTCTTCTTCTAGTTTGTCCTCTTCTTCATCTTCTTTTTCTTCTTCTTCTCCATCTCCTTCAACTACTCTTTCTTTTTTTTTCCTTCGAATACCCCGAGACATCAACTTGAATGCACTCGAAGAAGACAGTGGTCAGTGTGAGGTTGTTGACATCTTCATAACGTTTGTCCTAGACTGGTACGGGTGACGGACATTTGCTCTTCATCTGTACCTCATATGTCAGGCACTGCTGCTGTTGATTTCCGTCTATTCTGTAGTCTCCTGAATTTTCACTGTAGCATTTTTATTATGTTGTTTGCTACATAGTTTTAGTTTTCATTTAATTGAAAACCTCCAATCATGGTATCATCCGTAGACGGTTAAGAGGATTCTTAATGGATAAGCAGCACTGGCGACATGAAGTTGTAGAGAAACATGATCACCTACGCCAGATGGCATGGTACCTGAAGACAACCAAGACAAAGACGTTATGCCACGAAAACAAAAAGTATTATTATCCCAGCTATTCTGTCATTGTCGTATATGATTTATTATTGACATGATTGCAACGTTTCGCAGACATCTCATTTCCAATGACCGGTTCTTCAACTTGGTTATGTCAAGTTTTGGCAGTGATTACATTTGAATGTGTATGTATTGTGCCTGTGAGTTGTCTCCTCGCTTCTATAGTTCTTGTAGAAATGTGGTTTTTTTTTTCTAAATTATTCGTTGCTGGGTTTTATTTTAATTTTTGAGTGTCCAGCTATATGGAAATATATGCTTAGATTTTAATGTGTGTAATGTTGATAAAGCTATGATTAGTCGCAAAATCATAAGCAGTAAATATGAATATATATTGAGCGATCATACATATTTCTGGCAATACCTCAACTGAGACATCACACGATTCACCAAGAGACACTGCGCCCTGAATTGTCTCATTTTCTTCAGTGTTTTATTTTTATTGTCAAGTGGCAGAGTAGTTAGAGATTTTGCTTCTCGATGCACAATCACCGGGTTCGAAACCAGGTGGCTTCAGTCTTAGGTATACCAAGCTTTAAATGGGTACCTGTTTCTCCTGTTGTTAGGGAAGGCAAAGGCATTGAGGAAGGGAGTCTGTCTCGAACCTTATAAAGCTGAGACCTGGTATAGTAAAGTTTCTTAAACTTTACCACCCAACAGCGCTATCTGCTATGGGATAACCTTTACACAATAATGTGTGAACCTTTACAAAGTAATATGTGATTCTTATCAAATTAATGTATGCGTCTTTACAAGGTAATGTATGAACCTTTACCAGGTAATATATGAATGTTAACAAACTAATGTGTGAACTTTTAAAAGGTAATGTGTGAATCTTTACAATGTAATGTGCGAACCTTTACAAAGTATTTTATGAGGAACCCAGATTGTACTAAAATATTAATTTGCCGTTTTGGCGTTTACGTTCAACATTTCTGCACCTTTCTAGTATTTACGTAGCTTAAGTAGATAGTAGTCCCCTTCAGTCATATTTGACTATGGGAATGCGCCCCTGAGTTGATAGGCCTGAGCTGTTTTTTTTTTCCTTGGCGTGCTTTTTGGCGAGTTTTTTTCTCTTCTACTTGTTGTGAGGGCTTCTTGTCGCCAAATCTAAGGTGGCTCCGTAGGGAACATCGCAACTTGGTGCGATTGGCAGCTTTATCCTCACAGGTAGTTGGATGTAAGTTCAGTAGCTTATGTACTGCAGAGTAAAACGTTACATAATGTACTCACATATAATGTCGCGAGGTGTTTTGAGGAGATAGGTCAGCTTGGATGGAATGGAAGAATAAAGATAATAATGTCTTATTGATAGCTTCCGAGTTTATAATAGAACTGCCTCTCCTCGGGAAATAGTGTACTAGAAATTACTTAAAAGAGAATTCTGGTACCTAAACAGGATATTTTCTGGACGATAAATTCTTCCTCAGGAATCCTACAAAAGGACTGTGTAAAGCACATAAGGTTGAGAAAGAGATTTGGTGTCCAGCCACAATTAAAATATCCCGACCCAATAGAAGTTAAGTGAATTATGGCTGAGCCCCCAGGGTGTAGATTTATATTTAAAACAAAATACAACCCAAATAAAGTTAACAAGAAAAATAACAACAGACTCTGTTATGTAAAGTTGGATAAAAAGGGTATGGAATCTTACATTTTGTTATATACATATAAATATGAAAAAAAGTTTAGCTCTACTGTTTATAAAAAAAAATCAACTAGTGTGGTCATCACTTGGACCAGAGATCTTTTCTATGGTAGTGTTGCTGGTAGGTGTTAATACTCATCTCCTCAAGGACTGTAGTAGCTGCGGAGATGATTTTGGTTCGAACTCTCTTGGTTTGGTATGCTCCAGCACTTTGGTCTCATAAACAGTTCTATGGGTTCAGAGGGGGTCAGAGTTTGCTTCCCTGGACTCAGTGCACATCACAGATAAGGATGGGGTAAGTCACCTCTGCTGAATATCTCTTCTGCTTATGGGATGTGTGGTATGGTTACTGGGTGATAGGATATGGTTGGGTATGGTAACCTATTTGATAGGGTATGGTGGGTAAGGATAATCTTGGGTACCATGGACTTGTACCCTGGTTTGTACCCTGGACCTGGTTTAGGTATCTGGTAACCGCAACCTGAGTTTTTGCTTTGTAACCGCAACCTGGGTTAGTACCTCGTAACCGCAACCTGGGTGGACTGGAAACAATTGAAATCCCATTAGTGGTTTCAAGAGCAGTCATCTCCTAAGTCTGATGGCCAGTAAGCGTCCATCAGAAATTAAATTAACACAAGGTTAACTACTATTTAGTAACTGTGTTATCTATTAGATATGAACTACCACTTCTTAACTGACATTATGGTGTATCTTGAGTTCTCAGTCTCTATCTGGCTGTCTGCTTATTTACAGCAGTGGTTTTCCCCATGTGGCAATGAGTTTCACAAACTGTGAGGTAGGGGCTGGGGTCATCAAATGGTTGAGAACCACTGGTTCACCTAGTGCCCATAGAGCAGTATTTTAATTCCGGGGTCACTGTCAACAATGGTTTGAGAACCACTGGGTAATAGTTTCCTATGCTGCTTTAACTTGGTGGGGTGTCATTGCGGCCAAGGTCTGAGAACTGCTGACTTACATTTTGTCAGTCAAGTGGTAGATTCATTAAATAGCTAAATAATTGCAAGCATTCTTAAAGTCCTGGTCCCTGTTGAAAATGACAATCATATAACTGATAATAAAATAGTTCTTCAATCATACAACATGGTATATGCATAGGATTGCATTAAATACATGTAAAGAACCTTCCCTAATGAAAAACACATTAATGTCCCTTATGTGACAAAGTGAGAAGAAGATTGAGAACACTGTTATCAAGTTTGTAGTCTTGACAGAGAACACAGAAGCCTTATAAGAAATAGAAAATAGAAGAACCACTAATACACTTCTATTATGCTTGGATCAATATGCAAATCTCAAAGTAACAACAATAATGTACATCAATTGTTTTAACCCTGTCTTATTTCTGCCAGGCTGTGAGATAAAGATCAGGAGTTAATTAGGTTTAGGAACTTTGCAAACTCATACATTAGTTTGAGTGATCTGTAAAGATGCAAATAACAGTTATTGTCACTGAAAATGAAATGCATTTAAACTTTAACAAAAAGTTACTGCAATAGCAAGCTGTTGATAAACATACGATTATTCATGTTATAAAATCAGCAGTATTAGATCTACTTACTTCGCTCAACGAATTCACTACCGATATTTTGCAACAAGTACAAAGTAGCCTCGACCGAGGCCCATACAATCACATCTGCTTCCAACAATGGTTACAAGAAGAATGACTTCTTAAAATTCCCTCCCAAAATTCCAGCTGGTTCCCGGGCAGGGGTGGGCTGTGATTTTGGGTGGCATTGTTGCAAATACATCTTCTGGTCCCAGGGGTATCAAGTTACCTTCATTTCAACTCGCCCTAGCGTCGTCCACCGTTGCCGGCTGTTTTTTTCATGAGTTCCCTTCGTGAACCCAACACAGGTCACTTCCGGTCGTTCGTAGGACTGATTTTCACCTTCGACTTTTGCTGGCGAAGTGAATAATTTATTACTTTGGACAGTGAGAATCCTGAGCTAGTAAAATACTGTTAAAGAGAGAGAGAGACTCTTTCATTATAAGAATGAAAAAGTCAACTGAAGGGAATAAAGTTTTTCAATCTCACGATAGAGATTTTAGTAGAGATATAAAATAATAGACAGAAGAAAAGAATCGGTGAGAAGTCGTTCCACGACATAAGCCCCCTTTTGAAAGTTCGGCCAACGGCCAACTAAGTTCGAGCCGACTCTTCTCTTATGTCGGACACTACATTCATGTATCGTGTCCTCCATTCCTTCAATCCAAATATTTCCTCTTTTTCCTCTGTCGAACGGTATGCCTGTAATCCACACATGGCTATCCGTTTCCTCTTCAATAAGTAGTTGAGGTGGGTTGAGCAAGCCTGCTCGCAAAAATATCCCCCTCTTCTTTTCCTCCTTATAGATCCTCCATTGAAGCTTGCCTCCTGGCAAAGAGCTTGCCCTAAAGCCTACACTCTGCTTACAATTGGATCTATAGCAAATAGTTTTGCGTGATGAGGTTGCCAACCTCATACACAACCTTATTTTAGTCATATTGCTTGACCTGTCTAAGGACACATACCTATCTCCCCGGGTATGAGAGCGTGTATGTTCTTCTATCACTGTTTCTCCAGTGACAGAGAAAGATAAGTCTATCATTTGTTCCTGCCCACCAGGTACCAAGGAAATTTGGACCCGCTTCACTTTCTGATCCCAGAGAGTGGGTGAGGTTATTGGAACTGACTGAAGACTAAGTGCTTGAGGCTCATGTTCCTCTTTAGCCCTTTCTCCAGTGTTAAAGGAAGATATTCCTGAAACATGTTCCATCCCACCAGGTACCAAGGAAATTTGGACCGGCTTCACTTTCTGATCCCAGAGAGTGGGTGAGGTTATCGGAACTGAGTGAAGTCTTAGTGCTTGAGGGTCCTGTTCCTCTACAGCCGCTTCTCCCATGTTAAAGGAAGGTATTTCTGAAACATGTTTCATCCCACCAGGTACCAAGGAAATTTGGACCGGCTTCACTTTCTGCACGCAGATAGTGGGTGAGACTATCAAAACTTGTTCAGAATTAAGTGCACTGGGGTGGTCAATCCCTTTGCACTCTTCCAACTTTTCAGTGAAAATGTTGGAAGATGAGTTAGGCATTGGAGTCTCCATAGCCTGTTCAGTCACGCCATCTCTGGATCGTGCTGAGTCTCCTAAGATGATATATTTCCCTCGTTGAGGTATCGGGTAAATTCGTTCATCTAATATTGCGGCCTTTACTTTGCCGTTTACAAAGTTCGACCTAACTTCTACATAAGCTAAAGGCAAAATCATCCTTCTGTTGATTATCATGGGTGCTGTTACCTCAACATCCTCTTCGGTGACTTGATCAAGGTCGATAACAGAGGCTGAGACAAGGGCATCACACCCAAGACCTTGATAATACAAACAGGTGATTTCTTCTCCATTTACTGTGGCAGTCTCCACATTTTGAGAATCCCTGTATCCACTCCGGGCCTTCGTCAAGTTCCCATCCATGGTAGGGACCTTAGCTTTGTATGAAGTCTGTGGGTTTGGGTCTCGACGCATACAGTCTAACTGATGTAAGTTGGCCGACAGGTGATGTTCAAGAACATCCCTTCTCTTCCCATAGGGTTGCGTAATCCTTTTCCGTTGAGTGATCCTATTTGGTTGAGCGACCCTATTTACCAGGTTGTTGGTGCGGTTGTTTTCGATATGCCTGTTGTGAGTTTTTGCTAAGGATGAGGAAGGTCTCTTCAGATTATTAGCACCGCTGTGCTCAATCTTGTTTTCAGGATGGTCTAGAAGTCTCTGTTTAGACATCCGTACCTCTGCTCTGTCTGAGCCTGAATTCTGAGACATAGACTTGGCTTCATGTGGTGCAGTTATATTTACCACTGAAGATGGTGATGCAACTGGCAAAGGAGTGGCATGATGAGTATTCCTAGATTCAAGTTTATCCCTGGATTCCATATTTGTAGGTTGAAACTTAGTTTCCAGTTCTTCCTTACACTGGAGGGATTTTTCTTGTCTTTGTCTCTCATGTTCCACATTCTCTTCCGTGTATTTTGCTCTCCATTTCTTCCTTTCTGCTTCTCTCATCCTGCATTTTTCCATCTTTTGTGAAACAAAAGTATCCAGTTCTTCTCCGGAGAGTTCACACTCAATGGCTAACTCTGTCCAGAATGTTCTCCACTCATTCAACTCTACAGATTCCTCCATTATATCCGTAGTGGTTCGTTGAGCGAGTATGAGATCTCTAACTCACAAACAATAATTAAGGCAAAAATACTTTCTATAGTCTTAACTATACTAAAGTATTACAAAACCATATATTAAATCAAACCAGCATTTATAACCATCAAATTAAAAATTAGTTAACAATAGGTAACTAATTTCCAGCAGTACCACCAAGAAGAGTTCTCATAACACAACTTAAAATCTGTTTTTCTTGCAAAAATTTATATGTATTTTAGTCTAGGGTAATTTATATGTCCCCTCTTTAATCTAATCCTAGACTTGGACACCAATAAGTGACAAGTACCTACAGCAGTAGTGGTCTAGGAAAGATAAAGAGTTTTCATATCTCAGACAAGTGTCTAAATATGAAATAAGAGTTAATCCCGGACACGAGCGTCCCAGTTGTCGCGAGGTGTTTTGAGGAGATAGGTCAGCTTGGATGGAATGGAAGAATAAAGATAATAATGTCTTATTGATAGCTTCCGAGTTTATAATAGAACTGCCTCTCCTCGGGAAATAGTGTACTAGAAATTACTTAAAAGAGAATTCTGGTACCTAAACAGGATATTTTCTGGACGATAAATTCTTCCTCAGGAATCCTACAAAAGGACTGTGTAAAGCACATAAGGTTGAGAAAGAGATTTGGTGTCCAGCCACAATTAAAATATCCCGACCCAATAGAAGTTAAGTGAATTATGGCTGAGCCCCCAGGGTGTAGATTTATATTTAAAACAAAATACAACCCAAATAAAGTTAACAAGAAAAATAACAACAGACTCTGTTATGTAAAGTTGGATAAAAAGGGTATGGAATCTTACATTTTGTTATATACATATAAATATGAAAAAAAGTTTAGCTCTACTGTTTATAAAAAAAAATCAACTAGTGTGGTCATCACTTGGACCAGAGATCTTTTCTATGGTAGTGTTGCTGGTAGGTGTTAATACTCAACTCCTCAAGGACTGTAGTAGCTGCGGAGATGATTTTGGTTCGAACTCTCTTGGTTTGGTATGCCCCAGCACTTTGGTCTCATAAACAGTTCTATGGGTTCAGAGGGGGTCAGAGTTTGCTTCCCTGGACTCAGTGCACATCACAGATAAGGATGGGGTAAGTCACCTCTGCTGAATATCTCTTCTGCTTATGGGATGTGTGGTATGGTTACTGGGTGATAGGATATGGTTGGGTATGGTAACCTATTTGATAGGGTATGGTGGGTAAGGATAATCTTGGGTACCATGGACTTGTACCCTGGTTTGTACCCTGGACCTGGTTTAGGTATCTGGTAACCGCAACCTGAGTTTTTGCTTTGTAACCGCAACCTGGGTTAGTACCTCGTAACCGCAACCTGGGTGGACTGGAAACAATTGAAATCCCATTAGTGGTTTCAAGAGCAGTCATCTCCTAAGTCTGATGGCCAGTAAGCGTCCATCAGAAATTAAATTAACACAAGGTTAACTACTATTTAGTAACTGTGTTATCTATTAGATATGAACTACCACTTCTTAACTGACATTATGGTGTATCTTGAGTTCTCAGTCTCTATCTGGCTGTCTGCTTATTTACAGCAGTGGTTTTCCCCATGTGGCAATGAGTTTCACAAACTGTGAGGTAGGGGCTGGGGTCATCAAATGGTTGAGAACCACTGGTTCACCTAGTGCCCATAGAGCAGTATTTTAATTCCGGGGTCACTGTCAACAATGGTTTGAGAACCACTGGGTAATAGTTTCCTATGCTGCTTTAACTTGGTGGGGTGTCATTGCGGCCAAGGTCTGAGAACTGCTGACTTACATTTTGTCAGTCAAGTGGTAGATTCATTAAATAGCTAAATAATTGCAAGCATTCTTAAAGTCCTGGTCCCTGTTGAAAATGACAATCATATAACTGATAATAAAATAGTTCTTCAATCATACAACATGGTATATGCATAGGATTGCATTAAATACATGTAAAGAACCTTCCCTAATGAAAAACACATTAATGTCCCTTATGTGACAAAGTGAGAAGAAGATTGAGAACACTGTTATCAAGTTTGTAGTCTTGACAGAGAACACAGAAGCCTTATAAGAAATAGAAAATAGAAGAACCACTAATACACTTCTATTATGCTTGGATCAATATGCAAATCTCAAAGTAACAACAATAATGTACATCAATTGTTTTAACCCTGTCTTATTTCTGCCAGGCTGTGAGATAAAGATCAGGAGTTAATTAGGTTTAGGAACTTTGCAAACTCATACATTAGTTTGAGTGATCTGTAAAGATGCAAATAACAGTTATTGTCACTGAAAATGAAATGCATTTAAACTTTAACAAAAAGTTACTGCAATAGCAAGCTGTTGATAAAAACATACGATTATTCATGTTATAAAATCAGCAGTATTAGATCTACTTACTTCGCTCAACGAATTCACTACCGATATTTTGCAACAAGTACAAAGTAGCCTCGACCGAGGCCCATACAATCACATCTGCTTCCAACAATGGTTACAAGAAGAATGACTTCTTAAAATTCCCTCCCAAAATTCCAGCTGGTTCCCGGGCAGGGGTGGGCTGTGATTTTGGGTGGCATTGTTGCAAATACATCTTCTGGTCCCAGGGGTATCAAGTTACCTTCATTTCAACTCGCCCTAGCGTCGTCCACCGTTGCCGGCTGTTTTTTTCATGAGTTCCCTTCGTGAACCCAACACAGGTCACTTCCGGTCGTTCGTAGGACTGATTTTCACCTTCGACTTTTGCTGGCGAAGTGAATAATTTATTACTTTGGACAGTGAGAATCCTGAGCTAGTAAAATACTGTTAAAGAGAGAGAGAGACTCTTTCATTATAAGAATGAAAAAGTCAACTGAAGGGAATAAAGTTTTTCAATCTCACGATAGAGATTTTAGTAGAGATATAAAATAATAGACAGAAGAAAAGAATCGGTGAGAAGTCGTTCCACGACATATAAACTACGCATAAAACTATTACTTGTTATAAATTACGTTGATAGCAGAGCACACAAATGTTCCATTATTGGGGCCCACAACCAAAACGTAACCACTACTCACTCATTTATGTCACTTTTTGCTCCATGTCGTGTGAAATTCTAATCCACATATATAAATTAAAAAGTAAATGTAAAGCCTAACAAATAACTTCAATAAAAGGAAAGAAGAATGGTAAAGAACAGTGCTGTCACAATGACTGTACTCGAAATCCCCCTTGTTTTCTACTTCGTCTGCAAATTGTAACGTTTCACGTTGATAGTAAAAGCCTACTGCATCACTACACGCTTTCTTCAATAAAACGTGTACGGCATTTCTAAGAAAACCTTGAGCTAGGCACCCTGCGTAATGACCTAAATTAATACTTCCATTAATTTCATTTTATACACGGCGTGATGAAAAGACAGATGAACTTAGGATAGAGAGAAGGGAGGGGTGAAAGCAGGAACGCATGCAACACTTAACACGCGTCTCGCGATATACAATTAATGCCACCCTCCCCAAGCGAAAGGCCAGAAGCAATACTTTTTTTCAGATCGACAGTGATAAAAAACACTACCCATACGAGAGTTAGGTTTTAAAAACCTGAAAAACGCTTATTAGGAAACATGACATTATACTGGTTTACGTTTGAAAGCATGACAGTACCCAGACACCACATCGATCGAAGTGAACGGGAGGTAGAAGAAAATACATATTTTGAACGCAGCCACTTAGCTCCCTTAAATTTGTATATTTGGGTTCCTTAGGACTTGCTGACAAATAATATGTTAAGTGTTACGCAAGTAGTCTAGGAATTACCAAATTATAGCCAAAAGAAATAGTGAGGGTGTCAGACAACACCAAAATCAGAATCGCTCAGTGGCAGATTTTGACACCACCATTGTACGGGAAATAGGTCCCCATGTTAAATCCTATTTGATTGGAGCGCAGTAAATGTAAGGCTAAACACGATTAGTCGGGCTACAAATACTATCTTTTGTTGTTAGGGGAGACGGAAGGAAGGGTACTTTTTTTCAAACGCTTGTGTAAACATGGCTCGATTGGTTAGACCCGCCAATATAGGCAATTAGGAGCGTCAGTTCAGTACCACATTTTTCAAATAAACTTACTAAAGAACCAGTGCGTTGAGCGCCAGTGCATATTTTTCTAAATAAAAGCCTGGGACATCGGCAGATCGAAATTGTGCTATATTCATTGCCAGTCAACGTAACTGTGTATTATTTCCATGAATTGTGGGACTGTGGTCCTAAAGTTATTGAGCAGCACCTGGTCTGAGCTTTGCTGAATCTGGAGGCTGACAGCATACTCCTGGGTCCAGATAGCGACTAGTGAGGTGTCTCCAGAACACAGGGGAGCAATCGAGCAGAGGAGTCTTTTCCTGCCGCCATCACGAAAGTTAAGCCTCTGTGGCCAGAGGAGCTCAACATTATGTGTCCCCTCAAAACTTGACATTATAGTAAAACTGAGGGTCAATACATTGTTTAAAGTGATAGGAACGGTGAAGATTCCCCATACTATTTCCAAGATAAACAAACACTTGAAGTCATGATGACAAATAACAACATAGCTTGAAAAACAAAACCAGTATTACCTCATAGTACTACTACACAACTGACACACATAGGATAATACTAATAAAATATGTCACTACAAGGTTCATATTTATAAATTATGTACATATAAATTGTGATTACATTTGATTGTGATTCCTGGTTCACTGTGTAGTTGAATCAGGATATATATTAGTGAAAGTAATTAATACATATATATTTGAAACTTTACCAGTGACTCATTTAAGATAGTCTTATAGAGTGTTAAATGTGTGTGAGTGTCACAGTGTTGTCAAGTGTGGTGGAATAAATTAAATTGTTTTTCTGTCTGTTGTTGTTGTGACTTACACTTCATCATTTACATAACCCTAGACATTTAACGTAGTCATCACAATATTCCAGAATAATTCTGACTGAGGTATAAATGTGGTAGCAAGTAAGGTCATCTGTAAAACACTACAACTATTAGTTACAATTGTCGTATAGTAGGTCTATCTTTATCACTCTTTATCTTTTCCAACATCTTTCACATCTTTCTTATTTCATTTTCATCCACATTTTGCTCTTTCATCGTTGTTCAAGTAATCTTTTAATCACCTTATCTTTCGGAACCCCACATTTCCTCGTTAGAAATCTTGTGGAACACCAGCTTGGTCATAGAAAACGTTTTTGATATCTAAGTCCCCGTGTAAATATCGTCAGACATGCCACCTTGGAATATTGATTAACTTGAAAGACGCCCGGCTGACACAACAAGGTAGTCTTTTCATGGCTAAGCTGCGGTTTACACAAACGCCGGTCACCGCCTCGCAAAACAATAGCCGACGCGACAATGGACTCAGGAAACAATGGACTCAGGCGACAATAAACTCGGGACGCACACCTGAATGATTGTTGCCAGATGGGAAAACAGAGCAAGGCCGAGAGATTAAAAGTTCGCAGCGTGCAACATAATGAAAATAGGAAAAACACGGAAAGCGACAATGGACAGCAGGATCTGTGACAGGACAAGGCGGATGATTTTTTTTTAATTAACCGGCCAATCCGAAAACACCGGGTTGTCACGTAAACGAACGGAATTGAAGTTGATGGCGAAAACCCCACCCCTTTTGGCCAGGGACAGTCGCTGACAGAGCGAGAAAAATGTACATGCAAAAGAACACAACATAGAGACCTAGCGATTGGTTTAGAGGCGGAGTTACACGTTACAGGCAAGATTTGGGAACATATGGGCGATTCAGGAATATAAAGTACCGATAAACTCATCTGTGGTGAGTACGAAATTTCACAACAGTGTGGCGTAGAAGACTTTCCCTAAAAGCATAGCCTGCTATTAATTCAGTGTGGATAAGTATTTTATATCTGTGGCGTATTGTGTTCTTAAAGGAGTTTGCGAAATGGAAAAGGAGTATGTCCAACAGAATTCTGAGTCTACACCTTATGTGTTTGGCGTGTACCAAAAAGAAACTAGCAAAATGTACGTTTGGATAGCAGAATTCGCAATTTAGGACATCCTTCACTTCCTCAGTCAAGAAGGTTGATTTCTCGACCACGTTTTACACTGGGATTGCTCAGCATTGTATTCACTTTTTTTCAAGTGCTCAGAAGTTGATTTTCATATTTACAAGTCGAGTCGCATATACAGCTAGCAAGTTCAACTCACTCCAAAGCATGTTTTATTAATCAAGGTTTCATGTTTACAAGTTGAGTGGCATATTTAGCTAGCAAGTTCAACTCGCTCCAAAGCATATTTTATGAATCAAGAGTACATACTCAAGTAGATGAATCTACATACGAAGATAATTTCGTGAAGATCTCTAGTCTAGCCAGTACCTTTCAGAGATTAGACAGCAGACATTTTCCTAAGGCAACTGTCAACGGTTTGTCAACGCTACAGAGATATTGCCAAACATTGAAGGACTGTACATCGCCAACGTTCTCATTACACCATCAATTTTCATCAGTTCGTGCTCGTCTTAGAGATAACCCACACAGCATACCATCCACTTAATTCGGACAGTCTATACATACTTGTGTATCATCATACAGTGGAGGAGCATTAAAAGACACATAGACAGTGCAGATTGGACATTAGTGTGGTAACACTCAATATATCACATCATTACTTCACTCTTCACATCATTTCATTCTCATAGTTAACTAACTACATTATTTATATCTCATCTCTGTGTGCGTGTGTGAATTGTCTTTCACCATCATTACTTTTTATTTTCTCTACTAACGCTATATGTGTAAATATTTAATTAATAAACCTAATAACAGTTTGATCATTATCTAGTTCGTTAATGTATCACTCGTGCTGTCGGTGTTAAATGTTTACAAATAGGTAAAATTCTACATTTAGATGAGATTGGGGGCTCTTTCTTTCTTTACGGGATCTGAGGACAGAAGCTAAGGTTGTGGAGAAATAGAACACTCTCCATAATTTACTAGAAATCACTATCATCTAGTGCAGAACATTCGCATTCTCGTCTTCGTGTTCTGATCTCGAATAGGTCTCTTTCTTTATTAACGAGCCAATTTCTGGAGACCTTCTTGGTAACATTTCATAGGCTATCCCCAGCGACAACTACTGTTGTAGCTAGACCAATATCAAATTACGACCACAATATACCTGGGAGAACTACTAGTAGGCCTAGACGTTCTTTGTCTGTCAAGAAACCCCAGAATGTAAGCATCAGGCCGGAAATATGTTATGTTTGTTAAAGTACATTTTATAATATATTTTGTATCTTTACCACACATATGCTATTACCAGTTAATACACGCGGTAATATGTCTCTCTGTGGTTAATCATTTTGTTTGCACGGGTTTTCACTTATATTGAACGCGAGATATTTAATACGTCATCGGTAGTTTGTGACGTAATGCGTTCTGCACTAATTTTATTCTAACGGTTTAGATTCCTGGCCTTTCGTGATTTGTAGTCTTCAGGGAAGGACGTATTTATGTAAGCTCCTGAGATACTGTGGAAGTTGAGCGATTCGTGGCATATTTTATTATTCGAAGGCCGCCACAATTATTAAGATATTGTATAAGATGATCCATAACTTAGTGAGAGGTTTGTGACTACCTATGAAGTATTCATTATATAATTAACCGTCTGCATTTGTCTGACCCACATTACTTGGGTGATCATCGTTCGTATGCACCTATAGTACAGTGGCCAGACATGTTTGATGAGACATGACTATTGAAGGACAGGATGAAGTATTGATATATACGCCATGCTATTTTCCCATGATGTCGTTATCTGCTGTTATTAATAAACGTCAACCATATTATGTGGACCCATCCACCTCACGGCTTGGATTCATCTGAACTGATGTCATATATGTTCTTGCCAGTATCCATTCGTGTTTTGCCAGTACGATGCCTATTTTGTCACTGAACCTTGCAATACTTTCAACTACACACTACAAGACTAATATCATCCGTAGCAACAAGATTGCTGTTTGTTGAATAGCATTGAGAAAGGAAATACATGTGAGAATATTAAAACTGAACAACAACAAAATTGACAGAAACATTTAATATTTTCAACGCCATGGTGGGTGGCCTGGCGCCTAGAGCTTGTTGTGTTTGCTGTGGAGTATGATTTCTTGTTCTTAGTGGGTTTTTTTTCCCTTTTCTTCTATTAACGGCATAATTCTGAATTCTATAAACTCAGAAGTAATTTATGCAACAATTCTTTGTCGATGGAAGCACGACAGAGGTTATGTATAACCAGTCCTGAAATACGGGAGTGAGTCATGGTGAATTAATAAACAAGTAGGAAAATCACTGAATGCCAGAGAGATGTAGTTTTATAGAATGTTGAAAATACCATGGGGAGCTAAAAATAAAAAATGGGAATGTCCTGAAAGAACCAATGCACATAGGAAGCTTATTTATCGTTAGAAAGAAGTCATCCACTTTCTTCGGGCATGGCATGAGAAGAAGGAAGCTGGATTATATCGTGACAACATGAAAGACTGAAGTGATAAGAGATAGTGGACGACAAAGAGAGAAGATACTTGGCAGTTTGACATCGTGGCATGGCAATAAATCAAGAACTGAATCGATCACTAGTACTGGAGACAGGAAGTTGTAGTGATACATGATCGCCTATGCCACCAGGCATGATACTTGAAGAAGAAACTATAGAATAAAGAAAACAAATAAAGAAGAATCATAAAAGGAAGGAATGAAACGAGCATTAATGAAGGAGATCAAAGTTACACAACTAAATTAATTTGGTCACATATAATCGACGACTTTGCCCAAAACTGCAATGGAAGAAAGAGTTGAAGGCAATCACGCGAGAGGAAGACAACGCTATAAGTGGGAAGACAGCACTATAAGTGGGAAGACAGCGCTATAAGTGGGAAGATAACATCAAGAGATGGACAAGAGCTTATCAGAGTGCACCATCAAGGCAAGAGACAGAAGACGTTCGAGAATCAGTGCAGCCAACCTTCGATGGGAAGATGACAGCTGATGATAATGATGACGATGATGTTGATGATGATGACGATGATACAATAAATGATTGCTAATGGTCGGAGACTATAATGATCAAGGCAACCAAGAACATGCTTGTTTTTCTTGCTCATTGTATTTATTAAAGTCCTTTGTGGCTAGTCCTTCACTGAGGAAGTTGATTTTTTTTGGTTGTGGTTCAGTGACTTGTGCCCACATTAACTATGCATGCAATAATCCATGCTCAAGTTCTAGTGTTGGTGAATAATCTAAACAAAACAAACAGAGCAACACATACAATGCAAGCAAGCAAACAGAAAAAAGAAGTGAAGCGGAAGTCCCATAGCAGTAATTGTCGTAGAGAACGGAAGTGTTTTTTTTCACCAAAATTAGGTCACGGTTTTTGAAGTAGGGTGAACAGTTCCCTTCCTCTACTTCCCTTAACTCAAGATAGACAGAAGTCTAAAGAACAAACAAAAGCAAACTAGACCAAATTAACATCCCCACCTTTCAAAACCTATTTCACCCCTCACCTCGACTACTCCAGTCATGTAAATTAAACAAAAAATATAACAAACATGAAGACAAAGTTAGTGTTGTGGCAGAGATTTATGATTAATAAATTTCTATATCTTTTCTTTATTCTACACTTGTCTTTTACCTTTTTTTCGCATGCGCTCGATTGGTATTACCTTTCTTTCGCATACGTTCGATTGGTACTTTTTCGTCCCAGATTCTAACCTTTCTCATTTTTCATTTTAGCAAGCAGTTTATGGCTGTTAGCATTTAATTGCTTTCTCTTTGATGCAGGGGTTTCGAGCAGACCTGGTCCCGCTCACCTGTAATTATCTGGGCAGCGATCATAAAAATCGCCGTAATGAGATCAGTCGGTGATGGAAAGGGGAGACAATTTGTCTATAACCTTTGCCTGGATTCGTTCGTTGTAAGTTAATTTACAAGATGCGAACCGCCATATTAAAGACTCTCGCTATAATTCATTTACGACCACTTCTGCAGATGGCGAGAGTGAGGCGATAATATACTCGTATGTAGATTCTTTTTCATCTAGATCTTAATATAGACCTGGCTACGGCATGGGTGCGATAAAAGTTGTTTGATTCGCAGAATGAGATAGAATTTATGTAGATTTGCCAAAGGTGCAAACATCTGGCAAGAGTCTGCTAGTTACAACTTTCCCTTTGAGTCTTTGTCAGTTTCAGATATTTATACCCCAGCAGTTTAGACTTCATTCATTCAATACTGCCACAGCTCTTGAGATATAGCTAGCGCGAGTTCTAGAAAACACTGTAATAGTAGAGTCTTAGTTTCTCGTGGAGAAAATCTTAGAAGTTTGTGTGAAGGTAATATAAATATGACTAGTATTGTCGAGTGATAGAATTGTTAGTTCGAATAATATCTTCACTAGATTGTGTGCAGAGTGATTTACTAGTTTAATCGTCATTATAAATTCTCTAAGTTACTGTGTTACAGTGGATAGCAGAATAAATTATAATTTCTAGCTAAAATTCATTCAGCTATAAATAAATTTAATTAAATTGCTAGTAACCAGTCAGAGAACATTTTAACTAACTAAGTAAATGCACTGATTCATCATGAGTGTTTACGAGATATGTATTTATTTCTAATTCATGATGACTGATTTTTTTTAATGACTAGAACTTATTTCACGGAAGTTCTAAACGATAAGACAAGCTCTAAGTTTCCGGTTTATAATTTAAGTTAAATGACCGAAGTGACCATATTCTATGTACGCGTAGGATCGAGTATAATATTAGGGTTGAGCATTTATGTTTTCTCTTCCTTTTATACAGTATCTGGGTCAAGCCCAAAACCTACCAGCGGTTTCTGTTTATGTATAGCAGAGAATAACTAGACGAAAAAAAACTATTTTTCTGAACTTTATCTTGTAACTAGCATTGAGTTCCAGAGTTCTTTTCCAATAATCACAGTTTTACAGTCGGCCCGTGGTGGCGGCTAAATCAAACATTTAACAGAATCAAACCTGTGACATTACTTGTATAACAACCACTGTGTTGAGAAGGAGATAAATCCCAAACAGAGTTATTTACCTGCAACTCAAGGTAACGATCGATTATTTCAAGCTACTGTACCCTTGTGAACATTAGACACTCTTATTTATTTACTTCCTGGACAAAAATTGAAGTGACATTTATCAGCATCCTACGTACCATAGTGAAGCGAGCGCTTCCCAAGATTTGAATTTATTAGCATTGGTGAAGCTGGGGCTTGTTTCTCCTAAACACACCATTGGATGGGCTGTATGTTCCTTAAACAATTGTTCCAGATGTGGTGAGAGTGCCTATTAGGTAAGAGAGCATGTCTTGTGATCACAAGTGTGTCAGAGCGAGAAAATGCAGGGATGATATAATTCTTTGATTCTATAATCCATATATCCATTGACTGTTTTGTTTTCTTCTTAGAGATTACCTAGGCTATCTATTTCAGAGTAGATTACAGGAAAAACCTCTGTTATTTACTGTAGAGAGAAATCCTAGACCATAGTGTATAAATCTGTGACTCTTTGGGGCGAATAACTTCTCTTATAACGGGATCTTGGTTCAACAGAGGGGGAAATGATTACACCTATAGGTCAATGTCGTAGATTTTTGATAGGGGAATTAAGACTTGGGTTGGTCCCTTCTGAATAGATTAGAATGAATGATAGCCACAGTGAGAGATGATAGTAGAAATAGATTTCCACGAGTGAGATGGTAGAAATCAATAGAGGCTGTCTCTGAAATCGAGAATCTTTTCTCTCTTTTAGCCTATCTTCTACAACAGATCTAGAGGAGTCAGACAGTCTATTGACTACATATATTAATATATATATATTACCACTCACGGGCACACACACAATTTGACGACATGTAGACGCACACACGTGGGAAAACTATAACAAATGATTATATAGATAATTTTGGAACGAGCTGACCCGACACACTGATTAAGTTCAAGGGAATTTTTAATTATCAGAAAATTCTATCACAACACATAAAATTACATCAAAGCATATACAAATAGTCATAAAGTCAAGAAAGATGCTTCAAGAATGATAGACCCACAGTATGATCTTATCCCTCAAGGTATGCCCACAGTCCTGTTAGAAGAAAGTGATAGCCCCAAGGAATCAAGGATACATTAGCGGTAATCTAATGATTTTCCCCTTTTAAAGGTATGAACAGACTTAGATATTAGTATGATCTATCCTAAGGAAAAGTATCTTGTTGCATCAAAAAAACTTGCATAAGGAAATTACAAAGTGGGTGAAATTTGGTATACCATAAAAAAAGTCACTCGTTCCTGCTTTCTCTCGGTTCATTCATCAGGGCCCTGTCTCACACAACCTTACCTACAATCGTGCTGCTGTTCGCCGTCTGGCGCACGTTATGACACAATCTGTTTTATCGTTTGATGAAGCGGATACCCAGCTCTGCAGATCTTGGTTTCATCCAATTTGTCCGGGGAGCGTCCTCTTCAGGCGATAATTTTGTTCAGATTTTAAGTTAGTGTCACTTTATCAGTTCAGGTAAGAATTAGTTTTCAAGCGGGCTCACAGGATCAGAATCACGAGGTTTCCACTACTTAGGAACAATGTCAGGTTTGTAACTTCGATCAAAAGGTTAAAAAATTCTTCTCACACCACAAGTTGACATAATTTGCGGAACGTTACTGTTTGTAATAGTTTACTTGCCACAAGGGCTGAACTGTACTTAAGTTTTTCTCAGGAAGAATAAAATCTGGCGCAATAGGCCCGTTATGTCATTTCACCTTTAAAGTTCTTGTAAAGATTTTACACCAAGTCTTTTAAGGAAAATGTTTTAGTTCTTCTCAGATATTACTCATCAGTACTTAACGCTGGCAAAGTTTGGGTTAACCCCAGTTTTCTTCACTAAATAGAGGAAAAAACACGTATAAAATAATTATACATACTATGTACTCGTTATAACTTACATTTTAAACTGCAAGCGTACAGTTTGACTTATCATTTAAAACTTCCCGTGAAATAAGTTATATTCAAAAAATCAATCATCATGAATTAGGAATACATACGTATCCCGTCAATACTCACTGATGTAGCATTTCAGTTATAAGTTAATTTTAAAATATATTCTCGTCTGATTATTTAGCAGTAAAATCAAATTCATTTACAGCTGCATGATTTTAAGCTAGAAATATAATTTTATTCTGCTTTCCACTGAAACACGTCACTAGAAAATAATACAGACTATATTTTAATTCTCTCTGCACAAAAGCGTCTGTGGCCTAATGGATATGAACGCAGTTTCATAATCCAGATATACCAGGTTCGAAATCTGCTGCTGGCGGTTTGGTAGCAGATCGCTTTGTGTGGATTTTTAACAATGGTATAAGCGCCGTACCGTTCAGAAAGCAATGGCAAACTACTGAACGTAAAAATTGCCTAGAAAAATCACAAAACAGCCAATAAAAGCTGGGGTTGATTGCCACGTCCTGTAAAGGATAAGCAACTAACTTTTTTAACTGCACAAAAGAACTAGTGAAAAATAGGCGATTCAACACTTAATCACTCACAAAATATTAGATACTTAATATAATAATTACCTCAACACAGAACTACGGTATCACATCGAAACTAAGAGTTTCACTTATAAGTTTAAGTATCTAGAACGAAGTGACCACGTCTACTGCAAATGGAGAATGAGTGAAATCAAGTTTAAAACTCTGGTTAATATCTTAAACCAGACAAAGATCCCACTATTTCCAAAAACCCGATCTCTCCCCTTTCATAACTTCTACGTACCTGAGACGCTGGACATAACATGCCAAACGCGTCTTAGACACCTCACGCTACGAAACTGTCTGAGAGTGCCGCGACAGAGGAAAATACCAGACAAATGGCTCATTCTGCGCCGTGCAGGTGTCGGTTTTCACACTTCACGCCGAGGAAACGCTCGTGTCAGGTGAAAATGCTAGACCAAAAGTCTGCTCCTATGTCTGAGTATGAAACATAATCACACATCTCGTCTGACTGCAGCGATTGACACGTTATATAATAACATGCGTGTGCGTTTCTAAATGAGAAAAGAAACAGGCGAAAGTTTGAATGGGAAAATAGTAATGTTTATAGTCGCAAACGTACGAATGCGAAAAACACAGGAAAAGGATAAAAGAACGATAATAAAGTGGAGGACACGGGTAGAAAAAGAAAGGAAATATAGAAAATTTATTGATCATAATCTCTATGCGACAGTCAACTCTGTTACTGATTCCTTAACCTATGTTTATTTTTGTATTGATTTGATAGTCTAAATTCATTTACTGTGTTGTGAAATTCTTATGATAAATAAAATTTACATAAACTTATTCAAGTGTGTCGGTCAGCTCGTCCAAAAATATCTATATTACATTGTTATAGTTTTCACGTCTGTGCGTCTAACTGTCGTCACTTATGTGTGTGTGTCGGTGAGTGGTTGATATATGGTACATCTATATAACTGAGAAATCTGTCTGACAAATACGTTCTGTTGTAGAGATAGGCTGAGCGAGAGAAGTTTGTTTCTCGAGTTTCAGAAACAGAATTTACGTATTTTCCACCACCTCACTCGTGAAAAGCTATTTCTTATATTATCTCTCACTGAGTCACCTCAGGTTCTAGTCTATTCAGAAGGGACCAATCTGCGTCTTAATTCCCCTATCATAAATCTACGACAAGTGTCAAGTTAAGAAATTAAAAATAAATTGGAAAAAATAATCAAACGCCCACTACACCTATTACTGTTAATGCCTTTAAAATATCCGTTGTTACAAAAATCAGTGATCAGCAAAAACAATTAAAAAAACACACACAAACATACTGAGCTTCATGAGCATTATCGGTACTCAAGCTATAAAAATAGACACACAATAAGCAATAAAAATAGACAATCTGGAAACTCAATTAATCCACCAGCATTAAACTTCATTTACCCTAGTTTTTATAGATTGATTTCGAATAGGGTGTGACGGTGTGGGGGATGTGCTGTAACATTTAGTCCTACAGGAGAAGAAATTTTAGATTTGTATTTACACATGGCTATCGATGTATGCACGTTCTTTCATTAGTTACGGCTAATACAGTCCGTAGAAACAGGAGAAGGCTCTGACGCAGATGTGAGTACTTTTGACAAGGAGATGTAATTTTAACAGCTGTACTTTGGTACATTCCGACATTTCTCAAGTAGATGTACTTTTAACTGCTGTACTTTGGTACGTTCCGATATTTCTCAAGTAGATGTACTTTTAACAGCTGTACTTTGGTACGTTCTATGCTCCCTGGGGAGCTGAAAGGTGATGATGATGCTGACTTTGGAACGTTCCGACATTTCTCAAGTAGATGTACTTTTAACTGCTGTACTTTGGTACGTTCCGACATTTCTGAAGCAGGTGTAAATTTTACAGCTGTACTTTGGTACATTCCGACAATGTTTTCTAACAGATGTACATTTTAACTGCTGTACTTTGGTACGTTTTGACAATGTTTTCTAGCAGATGCACTTTTAACTGCTGTACTTTGGTACGTTTTGACAATGTTTTCTAGCAGATGTACTTTTAACTGCTGTACTTTGGTACATGTCATAACACGGACAAGGCACTCTGGAATTGCCATGTAAACTAGTGTTTTTATGATAAATTATGAATTGCACAACATAGATTCTGCTAAAACTTTATGGATAAGTGTGACACATGAAAATTGAAGCTACACTTTAATCTCAGCGGTACCCCTCATTTTGTTGAAATCAAAATCGCCAACGTGGGTTCCACGTGTTTCCCTAATTAGCATGTGCAAGTGAGCGCGCTGTAAGCCATGTCATTCGCCCTCTGTCTTAATTTTAATTTAGCCACGCTTACGGTCTTCTCTCACGAGCCATTATAATTAGCGATCTCTGGATCTCTTACTGTCATTCCTTCAAAGAGGCGGGCCAGAGGCGGCACCGGCGGTCAGTTATCGACGTCTTTTGTAGTCACTAAGAGAGAGCGAGTTCTGTAACACCTCTGATTAACACCAGAACGAGTACCGTCTACGTGGGGAAGAAATCTCTGCAGGAACGGCGGAACCTGGCGGCGAAGTTGTGAAAAATAGCTTTGATTCACGGTTCGACAGCAAAAGTTCCCGAGAATGAGGCAGAGATGAAAAATCTCGCATGTAGCTAACGATTTCTATTCATTTAATATATATATAGGCATCTCTTAAAAATTTAGTTATCAATAGCGCCAGAGATTTGAAGAAGTACCTAGCTCATATATTAGAGCCAAACAAGAATTTTTGATTTCTTTTATACGTGGAGATTAATTCATTCTTTGTGATGCGGTAATAATATATTAGAGTTTTGAGTGATTTAATCGTTAAAGTTTCTTCATTATATTTCACTTGGATTTTGTGTTACGCCGAATAACGTATTAAATAAACTTTTAGCTAAATTTTCTCCAGCCGTAAACTTAATTTAATTTCTTGCTATTCCCAAATCAGAGGCACATCTCCAATCCAACCTGCAAGTCTGGAAGGAAGAGCTGGAGAAGAGAGGGATGGTCATAAGCAGCTCTAAAACAAAATCCATGGTGATATCACGAGAAGAAAGAAAACATCAGATTAAGTTGGGAGAACAGGTCATGGAGCAGGTCGACCACTTTAAATATCTCGGAGCTATTATAGACCGAAAGGGAGGCATCAAAGAAGAGTTGGCCACTCGAAAAGCAGCGGCTGGGAGACTTTTTCAGGCCATAAATCGTGGATTCCTCAGCAAGAAAGAGGTTGGTAAGAAAACGAAGATGGCTGTATACCGCTCCAACTATGTCCCAGTCTTGACATATGGATGCGAGTCGTGGGCAATGACTACAACCCACAAAAGCCAGATCCAAACCTCAGAAATGAGGTATCTGAGGAAAGTGGTTGAAGTAACAAGAAGAGACATGGTCCGCAACCAGACGATCCGCCAAGGCCTAAAATCCCATCTGCTGCAGACCCAAATAGAACAGTCCCAACTAAGATGGTTTGGCCATGTCTGCAGAATGGGAGAAGATCGGCTACCACGACAAGCATGGGAAACAAAGAGCCAGGGATCCAGACCTCCAGGACGACCCAGAGTCCGCTGGGAGGACAACATTAGACAATCTTTGAAGGACCGAGGACTAGAATGGAACCAGCCCAGGAAGAAGACAGCTGATAGAATGGTCTGGCGCTCTCTCTTCCAAACCTCTACACCTCACGGTAGAAGGGGAACGACTAAGTAAGTAAGTAAGCTATTCCCAAGTAGGAGAGGCTCAAAATATTATAAGACGCTAGATGATCGATAATTTGCTTAATACCATTTATTTCTATTTTCACCATGCGTAAATTTTAAGTGACTAGTGTTCATAACTCGTGGGTTTTTTTATATATAGATAATTAAATACCGGAGTGATTTACAGGTCTTACCTAAAACGCGGGTGTTAGAATATAATTATAGTATGATTACCTGTTATCTACTCTCTTTTATATAGGTAGATCATACCTTTGCGATCCAGCGGTTCTTATAGAGATATATGGCCACATGTCTTATGGCATTCCAATTATATGTTACTAAACATACAAACATTGTCGGTGAAAATCTGATGTTGGAGACCCTTCGCGGTCCACCTTCTCCATCCATGAGAGTGGTTAAATAACCAGAACACTTCAATGTAAAATTTTTTAAATGTTAAACTGGAACGGGACTATGCCAGAAGATTTTTCCATCTTATCCATATAAATATTACTGGCCTGATGTGGCAGAACTTACAGCACTAATTTTCTTTAAAAACCATATGACAGTAAAGTTTTCCTACCACCAAATTCTACAGAGAGAATTCACGGGTCATACTCGGCTATTTCCTTCCGAGAACAGCCTGGGAGTAACATTCTGTTGTTTTTTTACACATTCACTACGACAGAGAGAGTCACAGCCACTGGAGGCTAGACCACTCCGGGAAAAACTATATTAACGTATAAATTTCCAGGACAGTGCCACCACCTAGAAAAACTTATCCGAAACCAATACCTGCAGTACGAACAGGAATACCCAAAAAAAAAAATAATCAACGCACCAATTCAGTGACTCTCCGAAAAAATAGCAGTTGCCTAATCGGAGAGTCTGGGGCTGAACTGGACAAATAATAGGACTCATAATAGTCTTAAATTCAATGTATTTGATAAATTCCATGGAATGCATGCAGCGTCGGCAGAGGGGTAAGCATAACTGAAGTGAGCTCACTGTATGTGTGTAGAAAGTGAAACAGAACGAAAGAAATTATTTCTTAAGTTACTTCTAATATAACATCTTCTGTTTATTTATCTCTCACTAATCTGAATGCCTACGGGATAGTTAAATCAAGGACTTATTCTTTACCCGTCCTGACTGCCCCTACTCGCATTGTTAATTATTTGATCTTTTTGGGTATATTATCTTGGGTGGGATCTTTCTAAATTTTCCTATACATGAGGGAAAGCCTATTAGATTTATATGTTCATTTCTCTGATGTAACTAAAATGTATTTCTTGATGTTGTGATATTTAGCGAAAATAAATTTAATAAACCTTACTCTATAGTGTCGGTCAAACCCCTGATATTATACATATATATATATATATATATATATATATATATATATATATATATATATATATATATATATATATATATATATATATATGTGTGTGTGTGTGTGTGTTATTCATAGTGTGTTTTCACGTCTGTACGTAGTAGTTATATGTCACAGACGTTTGTGTACTTAAGTGTTGTGTACCTTGTATGTTGTACAAGGAGAGTAAGGGCGTCTGAAAGTAAATAGAGTCGTAAGATAGGCTGGATTAGAGTAATTACTCAATCCAAGACTGCCTTTTTCTCTCTACACTATCACCTTTTCCCTACACGTTTACCCCATCCTCGTGAAACAATACTATTTCTACCACCTTCCTTTCACATAGCTGTCACTATCACCTCTGCTTCAGCGGGACCATACATATCTCAGGCCTATCTTCTCACAATTTACGACAGTAAGGCCCCGAACAGGATAATTCTTTTTGAATTTGAACAGCTAAAACATGTAATTGTGGCAGTGGGAAATCATTATCTTTGGTACTTGATGAGGAAATCATGATTTTGTCGGTAAATTCGCACAACATTATTGAAATCTCACGGAAAATACAAGAGGAAAAGTGAACTCAGACGTGGACCTCTGAGAAAGCAAGGGAGATTATTTATATAAGCACGGTTTCAGACACATTTCCTTACTTCCCGAAATCACTTCAAGATCTGTCAGAGCTGAGAAGATATCCAGAGGGCTGACTCTAATAGCTAGAAGTCTTAACCCACAACAGAATAAGAAAACTGAGAAGAAGCCACAACTGACCGCTATTATGAGCGATTTATAGATCGAAGCCGCAGACAGCGAAGTACCACTGTGTCTTGAGGGTATATCTATAAGCTTACAAAATATCTCAGGTAATTAATGTATACTGAAGCACATTAAAAACGCACCATCTGTATAATCCAGGAACAGAGTGTGAAATGTAAATATAAGTGTTTACAAGTTTACATATTTGGAATCTTTATTCATTTTCCTATGAATCCATGCTGGTCATTAATTTGTACATTTGATTGTTATGAAATTCATTGCATTCTGTGCTGGCAAGGGAGAAAACCAAAAATGCAACCAATAAAAAAATTCATTCACACTATCCTCAGTATCTGGTATGTCCACCGTGTGCTTGCAAACAAGCTTGGCAGCGGCTCCGCATGGAACGCACAAGTCTCTGAAGGAAATTCCGGGGAATCAAGTCCCATTCACGTGTAAGAGCAGCTTCGAGCTGTTGCAGATTAGCTGGAGAACCTTGCCTGTAGACTCTGCGTCCAAGCTCGTCCCACATATGTTCTATAGGGGACATGTCTGGTTATGGGGAAGGCCAATCAATCGTCACAATGTTCTGCTGCTGTAGATATTGCTGCGTAATGCATGCGGTGTGCGCACGTGCGTTATCCTGCTGGAGAAGCTGCAAGTCTAGATAATTTGTGAACGCAGGAGCAACCAATGCATCCAGAACCTCATCTCGAGATGTCACGGCATTGACATTTCCACGGAAGACGTGAAGAGGCAAGCGATGGTGAAAACTGAATCCTCCCCAAATGTGAATACTGCCACCTCCAAATCGGTTGTGCTGACGAACACAGCAATCTGCAAAGCGCTCTCCACACCGTCGCCAAATCCGCATACGTCCATCAGCAAAGGATATGTTTAATCTGCTCTCGTCTGTGAATAGGACAGCATTCCACTGCAGTCTAGTCCATTTGACATGTTGCTCTGCCCATTGCAGGCGCTGCTGACGATGTCTGTGAGTCAAGTTTGGCCCAACACAAGGTCGTCTTGCAGTAAGGCCTGTATCTCTGAGTCGTCGTATGACTGTCATTCGAGAGACTTGCCCACGTCTACCCACTATTGCTCTTGCTGTTTGAATTGCCGGGAGAGAACGATTCCTTAGGTGACTCAGCACAATATGACGATCTTGCGCAGGGGTAGCAACTCGTGGTTGGCCACTCCGAAGTCTATCCCGGGCACTGCCAATGGTTCCGTAACGTTCATTGAGACGTACAATAGTGCTATGGTGGCAATTCATCCTTCTGGCAATGGCCCGCGAGCTCATTCCGGTCTCCAACTTACCAATGGCTCGTTGGCGGTCGTTTTCAGATAGTCGTGGCATTTCAAGCACATGTACTGGGTGTTTTGTCTCAACGGCCTTTTTATACCGAGTATACTGCCACAACTCGTACACATTTTCAGGCTCATCGCTGTTGGGAATCGTGTTGCACGTGTAACTTTCATTGTTTTCATGTAGTCTGTACACAAACCCGTGGATTGAATCATGCACTTTCCATTCCAGCAGCCATTCGCTCTCTACCTAATGACAAACACGGAGAAAATCCATTCCCACCCTTTATTTCCCAGCTTCTCGGCATCAGTATATATAATAGTGGTGCGTTTTTAATGTGCTTCAGTATACATTTAAAATTGATGAATATTTAATATTAATGTTATACTTTAACACAAATCCTCATATCTATACCTTGCCTTGTGCCCGAAGCAGAGCGTCTTCCATGTCCAGACGTTTTAACAACCAAAGGGAAGTCAGCTACAAGAACTTGTCAAGCAAGTTCAGCAAAACTTAACGTGAAACCCCCCCCCTGCTCCTCCTCTTCTCTCCCCCCCCCCCCCCCCTCCCAAGACTACCAATAAAGTACATTGATATGTTTATAATTGTAATTATTTAACTTTCCAGTTATAATTTTGTTGTGAGATCTAAGAAATATTAATACTGTAATTTAAAATTAGTAGGGAAATTAACGAGCTGCACTCACATATATATTTAACACCCCTGGAACATAGAATAGCTCTAGCGAGAAAGTGACTTATCTATCAGTTCTCTTCTACAGTTGTCATCGAGAACTATGCAGTTAACTACCTGACTTATCTTGTGCCATTCCTACTCTGGTTCTCCATTTCTCCTCTCCAGTTCTGGAAACCATACTTTCTAATTTTCTATCCAACATCCCATCTCGCCACAGTACACTCCATTTTTCTTACGCAGATGTACTTTTAACCGCTGTGCTTTGTTACGTTCGACATTTCTCAACCTTATGTATTTTTACACCTGTTCATTGGTACATACCGACATTTCTCAAGGAGAAGTAGTTCTAACGGCTGTACTTTGGTATGTTCCGACATTTCTCATGCGGATGTACTTTTAACGGCTGTACTTTGGTATGTTTCGACATTTCTCAAGCAGATGTACTTTAACGCTGTACTTTGGTATGTGTTGGGTACTCGGGTTCTTGTGTTCATTCTTGAATAAACTTGAATTATTTCAACGATCTCATTGTTGTTACAGAATTCATTCTTTGCCGTTTTAAAGTTCCTGTATTGTATAATGTTACGAGTAAAATTTATTTAAAAGGACATAGTGGTTGTCCTGGCCAAGTTAGTGTCGTAGGGGTAACAGTAACAGCAAAGGAACGTTGTGAACGATAATTATTGAACCACACTCGATGACGAGGACATCATAAATTTATTGAATTACTTGACAAATGGCTCCGTTATACCATTGTCACGAGACGGTAGATGTTATTGAAATTAATAAGTATCCTGGACACAAAGTTGTATCAGGTGATACCAGGATAGTGCCAGATAAGAGACTGGTCTTACAAGTAATACCCCCTTCTCTGAAAAGAGTAAGGGTGTATAGACATCAAAGGTAGGATCAAGCTGTATAAGTTCCTAGAGAAGATGGTAATATATTACTCTAGGTTCCTACTTGCCCCTCTCCAGACCCTCCTCTGTTAATTTTATTATTATTATTATTAACTCTGCTAGGGGTATTAACTAATCTATCTACCCACAAGAACTGTAACTTAACTTAAAGAATTTAAGTAAGTCTGCTGGTAAATATTTACAATTTATTTTTACAGATTTTCTTTTCTGTTTGAAACGTTTTCAAGAAAATCAAATTTTAAATACATCATTTAAATAGTTCTAATTTAGCAAAAAGTCACTCAAGTTGTAGCAAGTCCTTCGCTCTTGGTTGAACTAGCTGTTTTTAGAATAGCTATGTCTTTATAACACTGTTATTTCACTGTCATTTGATTTAGGCTATCACTGACTATACTTATGCCCACCAAAAGTCATCATAAAATGTGTCTTTATTAGAATCTTGATTTTAATATAGTGGTGTCATCAGGATACTCTGAACAGTAGCCTTTTTTGGCCACTTATCTGGTGAGTTGAAGTCTGTCACACTCCAGACATGGAAGGAAAGGTCACATGAAGTTCCTCCAGGCCGTGGATACTAGGTAACTGTCCCTATAGACAACAAGGGCGCTCGCACCACAAGTTTCAGCAGTAGTGGCTGACTCTTTAAAGTGTGTGTGGTTGACAGAATATTACCTGAAACATATTGGATTAACCACTATATTCTCTATCACTATCCCTTTATTATAGATGTAGGGGATGCGAGACAGTTTTCAGACAAAGTGCTAGCAGACGCATAGGGCACAATAGCAGTAACAATCAAATCCTGTTCACTGTGAATATAATTTTCCTCTAAGTCCTTAGTTAGAGCCATTGGTCCATGATCCGCCTCCATACAATGATTAGGTCTTGTATAAAATACTAAGTACTAGCTTAAACAATACAGTAATACAATTCCTTTCATCCTTTCCTTTGTTCCTGGTGTGTGTCCCATTCCATCAAGAAATAATTCTTTAAATGCTTTTCTAAAACCATGGACTCTCTTTCTGCTTCCATTCGTAATTTATTTAAATATACACAGGCTGGTAAGGCCTCCAGAAATTACACAATGGTTTGAAACACTTCTACACACTTCCTAACGCACACTGTAATTAATCAATAGAAATATATATATATATATATATATATATATATATATATATATATATATATATATATATATATATATATATATATATATATATATATATATATATATATGTTTACACATTCTTTCTTACCCTCAAGTACATACAGTAGAGCTGTTAATGGTCACGCAGTCGGCTCTCAGATGCAAAAGGCAAAGAAGTCTCTCTCTGACAGAACTCGCGCTCTCGCTGTATTTGAAATTTTAGTATGGCCTATTTCCATTTAGGGCACGTCCTATATATAGGCCAAGGCCGGACGACAGAGGGGGTTTTCTGCTAATGTGTCTTTTGTGTTCCGAAATTGGTCCAGCTGTACAAATCTGAAAAACTAGTAATCTACATATCCTCCTTATTCCTGGACCGATTTCCTTCATCTTAGGCTTAAATTACACTCTGAATTATTCTTTATCTATATAGATAATAGTCATTTACTATCATACTACCGTCTTTTCCCAGGCGTAGCCTAAACAACAAAATTTTTGACTTGCCTTATGTCTCGATGCAGTCCATTCGAGATTTCTTCCTTCCCACATTACTTCCCATGGAAATCTTTGCACACACTATTACATGAACACTCCTATTATAGAATTCTTGATCTCTGCCATGCTGTACTTCGCTCCTAAGTCTGTAGCTATTTATTAGCCAGTCCGTCCATGTCTCAGACGCTGTCCATACATTCTCATTTATTTCTTCAAAAATACGACACACGACACTTCGAACCAATACTCCCTGTCAAGCAAACGCACTATGCACACCTCACGGAAGCTTATTGGTGTCAAATGAGTAGAATAAAATCAGGGATACACAATGAAATATCAGGAGCATCACACATACGTCCTCTCACCATCAACACTTCGGTAAAAGACCCTTAGCAGACGATATATCCACTTCTGCTACCTAAACTGACTTCTACTTATTGTACCGTATCGGTATGACGTCACATCCTCTTACGGTGTAATTCCGTAAAAAGAGACAATAAATAGAACCAAATCTAGCTCCATATAAGACTCACAATAAAGGTATCTATCAAATTTAATTGTAACATATAATTTATATTCATTTTTATTATTATTATTATTTCAGTCTGTTTATGATCTTGTGCCAAAAGCCAATGTGAATATAGGGGTTATAATGATGGATGTAATGTCAACGGCAAAGTCAATAACACAACAGTCGAAATTCATCAAGAAGATAACTCGCTTAAGGACGATTGTTCACATTTGATTACGTACATACATTTCACAGTAGAACATTGTCATTTTCACTCCATTACTTTATCAGTAGACTTTGAATAAATTCTTAGATTTTCATCGACCATTATGCGTTAGCTAAACAATGCGTAGTTTTCTTACAGTCTATAATTAATTCTGCCATCACGCCGAGAAAATATTCTTTTATTCTATTACTGAATCCATTTCTATATCTGTACAACAATCTCGGCGCTGTTATATTCAATATACTTACGTTTGGCTTACCACGCCCTATATCACTGTCATATCACTTGTTAGGACCCAAGATGCAGCAATAGTGAATGCAGTCAGCGACCCATAGCTTGACTGCTTGCATCAGGATCAGCGAACCAGAGCTGATTAAGACCGTACTCCACCTCTACGTGGTGGTCCTGGAAACAGTCTGCAGCAGTGCAGTCTGGCTGAGCGAGTACGGATCGAAATGGGAAGGCAAACCCGGTCCCTAAAAAATGCCGCGCAGAAGTCGGATGTGTCGACCGAAAGGTGCAGATATCACAGCTTAGGTGCAAACAGACACAACGCAACCACCGTCCTTTTCAAGGCGAACGAGGAAGAAGAAGAAATCACTTGTTGATTCTTCTGGCACGATTGCCGTTATAAAATGTTATTTGACGTTTAGCACTTTATTTAATCTGTCGGACTCTCACCTCCTGATAAACATCTCCTTTATTTCAATACAAATATTATCATGGGCTCAAAAGGCATAACATAAGCTAGCGCTACATCTAAAATAGTGGCCAAGCCACATATTCAAGAAAACACATGTTGTAGGCACAAATGCCACATATTAACTATCTTGTCACTAAGGATATCACGTCATCCTACGCTACATAACGCGTCAGAGTGTATCTAAGTGGGGGGGTGCCACATGGTGCATACATCCTTGTCGTACAGACAGGTTGTGAGTTATTTTTGTCTCGTCTGAGTAGAGTGGATGGTGATAGATACGTAAGAAAAAGGTGTGAGAAATAGATTTCACGGGTGATAGTTTAAGGAACAAACTGTGGAATGAGTAAGTTTCTCTATTCCAGCCTATCTATACGACTATAATTTAGTACAAGACAACCTTGCCCTCCTCATACAAATAAATATAAGTTTAACTACACACACACACACAATTATGTGACAACAAGACACACACACGTGAAAAACTACGGTTAATTGGGTATGGGTCTGACCAACACACAAAGTTAAGTTTTCTTTGTTGTTTATTATCATTAAACTTGACAACACCAAATATCTAAAGAAAAATCAAATAAAATCAGATTTACATACTTATGAAATAGCAGAATAAAGGTGCTATCCCCTATGGAGAAAAAAGAACCCAAAAAGTTAATAACCCAAAGGTCAAAGGTTAGCACTATGTTACAGAGTAGACAGTAAAGAAAACAAGTTCCTACTATATAGTTCCTACTATATATAACAGTAAAGTTAACAAGTTTAAGAAAATCCAGTTTTGGTAAAGTCTCTGTAACAAAGAAAAATATTCACTCTCTCTTTCATACAGTGGCCACTCAATCACTCTTACCTACTCTTGGTGATATCCCTTGGAATTAAAATTTTTCTTGACTATTATAAAATGTCAGGTTTATTTCCTAAATTGGTCCCAGTCCATCCTCTGTCAAATAAAGACTAGTGAGGTGAACGCCGAATCTGGTGTGGGTTGGTCCAGGATGAAAAATATGTCACCGCCAATAGTCGATGTAGAAAAACGTGATCTTGGGGTTCACAGTTAAAAGAGGAAAATACTTCCAGTACTGGGAAACACCTGGTTCCTAAAAATGTTACAATTGATAAATGATGATAATCCTATCGGCTGGCTCTATGGTAGAGTGCCAATTCTGAAACAGCGTAAATTCTGGATGCTACGCTTGAATACGACTGTCAGAAGTCGGGAATGAATGTTGATAAAAAATTGAACAAATATTGCTCGGTTTTGTAAGTCCAGTTAAATTTTACACGTTAAAATGTTTCTCATGTATCGTTGGCACATAATAATAATAAATAAATTCTTTAAGCACCAAACACGGCGCATAAGGCAGAAACCACTGCTCTCCAGGTTGTTCGTTGTGACGCCACTCCTCTTAGCTCTTGCACATTATTTAGGCCCAACGTTCTTCCTTCTCTTATTATTGTTCTTCTGAGTGTTTCTTTTGGTCTTCCTTTTTTCCTCTTACCCTCAGGAACCCAAGTGAGCGCCTGTAGTGGTATTCTGTTGTTTTGCATTCGTAGGACATGACCGATATATGACCATCGTCTTTTCCTTATATAGTTGGAGACATATTTCTGCCTAGAGTCTTCTCTTATTTGTCGATTAGTCTTGAATTCTTTCCAACTGATGTTCATGAGTTTTCTAAGACATTTGTTCTCTAATATATTCAGCATGTTCTCCAATGATTTTGTTATTTTCCAACTCTCACAGCCGTATGTTAACACTGAGATAACATTTGAATTAAACAGACGAAGCTTGGTATGTATGTATATTCAATGATCGTAATTTCCAAATGTTAGATAATCTATTGAAGGCGCTAGCTGCCAAAGCAATTCTAGTATGGATTTCTCTTGTTGTGTCACCATCCTGAGTCATTTTACTGCCTAAATAATTGAAACTTTCAACTTTCTGTAGTTTTTCCCCGTTCAAGATGATATCAAAGGTCTCGTTAGAAAAGTCATAGCTTTAGTTTTAGAGGCATTTATTTGGAGACCTATTTTAACCGAGAGATGACACAAATTATTTACTGCTTCTTGGGATTATCTGGGTGTTGAACTTAAGAATGCTACATCATCTGCGAAATCCAGGTCCCCCAGGAATTTTCCATTTGTCCATTTTATACCTAATTGTTCATTGTGGGTATAGTTTCTCATAACCCAATCAATAGCTATTCCAAAAAGTAGTGGTGACATAATACAGCCTTGTTTCACCCCTGTTTCTACTGTAAACCATTCTGTATTCCCTTTATTTGTTCTAACACAACATCTTGCATTATCATATAGCGCTTTGATTATATTCACATATTTTGTTGGAAAACCATAGATTGTAAGTAACTTCCACAATGATGGGCGGTGTAGACTATCAAAGGCTTTTTTAAAATCGACGAAGGTGATAATAAGTGGCGATTGCCTTTCCACTGATTCTTCTATAATTGTTCTTAGTGTGAATATTTGATCAATACATGATCGTTTCGGCCTGAAACCCGCTTGTTCTTCTCTGATCTTTTCGTCAGCACATACTTGCTCATTAATGAAGTTGGTGACGCACACGTCAAGAAAAGACAACATTAACCAATCAGTAAAAAAGGAAAAAGACCACTGGACGCCCTTGATCAGGTCTGCTAGGAATATATAAGAAACATTTATGGAACAATGCTACTATTCTATATAGCTACATATATGCACACAGACGAGGACAAGACGATCTTTTATCCACTCCGTCAGTCCTGATTAAATTTAAAAGGCACACGGTGTCTTTAGCCTGCCATATCGCCCGTCACTTAGCGAGTGTAGGTTGGATGAGTTATGCGACCCCCCCCCCCCCCTGCTCGCGGTTAACGATCAGCGTACAATGTCAATTATTATTTAATGATCTATATGCGCATTTACACAAAGTATCGCCTGTCTTTAATAGCTATTAAATTGTCGGCGTCTGATAGTTTAGTCGAATGATATTAAATGATAGGCACTTATAATAAATACGCACAATGAAATAAAACGTGAATTCTGTTCTGTCACTATCAGTCGCGCTTAGCATTTAAACCAGTCAATTAAAACCGTAGTTTCTTCTTGTGCGAGAATGCGTGTGGTGAAAATTAACATGATAACTGAACATCTGGCATGAAATAGCTACGCGTTATTTTATTTCACTAGTTTTAACGCTAGAAAATCAAAGTGAATTATAATTGTCACAGTATAATATCTACACTTTCATGACATTGTCCTCTAAGCTCGTATCAAACTGCGAGAGGTCACACAATCAACATACTTATAAACGCCATTCACAAAGCGTACACGAAGGCGTGCTGACAATCTCCCTTTTTAATAACAACAATGAAACACGTAGGAATTCAATAATAATAGCAATACATTGTCAGCATTAACCATATGACTGGATCAACAAGTCCCACTACCACTAGACTATACAACAATGCTGTACAACAGCCAGCAACCATAAAGAGAGCACGATTAATATGCGATGCGGCTTCTAAAGCCGGCCAACTGACATCTTTCTCTGTCAGGCTTCCTGTTCACTCCATTCCATTGCACCCCTTTGCACCATTTTCTTTTAAAGCTGATGTGCGCACCAAAATATATGTTTATTCCACCAAAGTCCATGTGTGCAACAAAAGATATTATGTGACATCTACCCCCTTCCCCAGAAAAGAAAACGGAGTTTTCTTCTCTCTGAGAGTAGTAGATTGCACACCAAACAACAAAATATTAGACAAGTTCAACCCAAAAAAACAATTTTACACTGGTGTACGTAGACGTCGTGCCTACGAACACATATATCTCATGTCCCAAAAATTACAATCTAGACAGAGCATCTGCCACGACATTAAGTCTACCCTCTAATGGGATAATTGTGAACTGGAACTGTTGTAGCAACAAGGCCCAACGAGTCAACCGTGAGCTTGTCGACTTCGAAGATTTCAAAAACAGTAGAGGTCGATGATCTGTCTGAAGTATAAACTGGGACCCTATCAAGTAACGGGACAGTTTTGACACTGCCCATACTATAGCCAGACATTCTCTTTCGATTGTTGAGTACCTGGTCTCTGCAGGTAACAGTTTCCGACTAACATACATCACAGGATGTAGTGTACCCTCGTGGTCTTGCATAAGACATGCGCCAATTCCCACAGATGACGCGTCAGTCCGCAGTATAAAGGGTTTGCTCAAATCAGGCAAAAGAAGGATTGGTCGTCTGGAAAATAACTCCTTCATTTTTGATAATGCTTTCTCGCATTCTGCCGACCATACAACCCTGTTAGGCATCCCTTTAATAGTAAGAGAGGTTAAAGCATCAGAAATTGTAGAAAATTGAGGGATGAATTTGCGATAAAAATTGACAAGTCCCATCAGGCTTCTGACCTGCTTCTTAGTCCTAGGTGCCTGTAGTTCTAAAATTTTTGTAACCGTGCCAGTCTCGGATTTTAATAGATTATTACCTACGATATACCCCAAAAAACTCAACTCACTAAAACCGATACAAATCTTACTAGGGCGTGCTGTTAAACCATGCTTACGTAAACAACGCAACATGGAAGACAACCCCGACATATGTTGTTCCCATGTTTCATGGAACAGGCAGATGTCATCGATGTACGTAATCACATCCGTACGATGACCTAGTAACTTTCTCATCATTCTGACGAAAGTTGCGGGTGCATTAACTAGCCCGAAACACATAAAATTAAACTGAAATAAACCCTTTGGGGTGGAAAATGCCGTCAAAGGTTTAGCCGACTCGACAAGAGGAACCTGCCAGTATCTCCGACATAAATCCAGTTTACTAAAAAACCTGGCATGGGAAAGTTGCGTAAGGAGGTCCTCTTGGTTCGGTATTGGCTCAGCGTCAATCACAGTGACACTATTTAATTTACGGAAGTCGATGCAGACACGCAAGGATCCATTTTTCTTTCGTACCACGACCATAGGGAAGGAGTAAGTAGACTCCGATGGAGAAATGATCCCCAACCGTAACATGTCATCTAGTTCTTTTTCAATCGCCGACTTGAAATGTAATGGCTGCGGATACGGCTTTACCCTGATCGGTTGGTCGTCCGTCAGGATGATATTGTGGCAGATCAAATCGGTACGTCCCGGCAAATCAGTGAGAACATCCTTAAACTCTCTAATGACCGATCGTGCCTCCGATTTCTATGTTATCGTTAGGTCGTTACATATCTGCACATTCTCCCAAGACTCAGAAGGAGCAAGGGGAACGAGAGACAGCTGGAGATTAATATCATCTCCCATGTCACTCAATTCATTAATGACCACAGAACATGCCATCTTCGGGGTCTCCCCAGACAACCTAGTGTCCACCCCTTTTAGAGCCTCTGGCCGTTCCATATAAGGTTTTAACATATTAATGTGGAATACTTTCTATTTGTTCCGAACCTGGATTAAATAATCAACATCCGTTACCTTCTTAAGCACCTTAAACGGCCCCTGCCATGTAATGCTCAAACGGTCTTCCTTTGATGGCAGAAGAAGCCATACCTCTTCACCGGGAACCAAGAACAGTAGTTTTGATCCGCGGTTAGCGTATTGTCGGTACCGCGCCCCCGCCACGGATAAATTATCACGTGCCACGGCACACGCTTTGACAATACGGTCACGCAGGTTTATGACGTATTCGTAACTGGAGACGGAGGACCCATCAGAACGCCCACCAACCAGTATATCTTTCAGAATGTGCATTGGGCCCCTCGGATTCGCCCCGTACAATAGTTCAAATGGGGAGAACCCGGTGCTCTCCTGAGGTGCCTCTCTATAGGCAAATAATACTGCTGGAAGGAATTTATCCCATTCCTGAGGAAATTCAGCAGTGACCTTGGCCAACATATCCTTCAATGCACCATTAAAACGTTCACATACCCCGTTTGACTGGGGATGATAAGGGCTGGTGAACGATTGGGAAATGCCCAACAATTTAGTGATCTCGGCCATTTCCTTAGAAATGAATTGACGTCCCCTATCTGACAGTATCACCTCGGGAAACCCAAACCTACTGAACAACATCTGCAACGCATCCGCCACAGCCTGAGAGGTGATAGTCCTCATTAGCACAGCCTCGGGCCATCTTGTGCACAGATCCACCATTGTCAGAATAAAACGAAAGCCTCTCTCTGATGCAACAGAAAGAGGACCAACGATATCGATTGCAACTTTCTGGAAGGGGCGAATCGACAAATCAACAACCTGCAACGGAGCCTTCGTGTGGCCTTGTACATAGTTGTTCCTTTGGAAACAGACTATATTCTTACAAGACAGAGGAAGCACAGACCACCCCATAATTTTATATTTTATGAGAAACAGAAAATAATAAATAGTGTCACATATTTAGGGTAGAGTCGCTTCTACACGCCATTTCTAATAATTGGGTGATTTCCCCTGACCAATCGGATAGCTCAGATTTACCCCGGGGAAAGTGGAACAACGACGCCATTTGGGCAGTAGAATGAAAGAGCGCAACTCAAGAGGTCGTATCTGGTCCAGCTCTACATATTTCTTAGTTTGAGAGAATCAAACTTCAACATTTCTTATAAAATGTGTATTTCAGGACATTGAGTGGTTATAATTTTCTTACTGGCGTAAGTAGTGACAATCGTTAAATATGTATTTTGAATAGAGCTCCCAACCCTAGTCGCAGCAGAACTAGGTTCGAGGATTTGAGTCAATTTGCAAAAACATAGTCTTACACCTCAAACCATGTAGAGTAGAAAATATTCTTGTGTTGGAAAGCATTTAACTCAAGGAATGCTTATGATTATAAAGAAATCAAAGACAAATCTGAGGAGATGGGTAAATGTCGTCCAACCTAAAATAAGACTGTAACTTAAAAGAAGAACACGGTGGAATGAGAAGGTGCGCCATATTTGACAATTGAGTAGGCCTACGAGACAAGGATGCAAAAAGGGATTTTTGCAATCGATGAAAGCATCTGATGAGATGATAGAATTTTATTATACTTATTATTGTAAAAATGTTCTGAATTCCAGACTTTGTTGAAATTTTAAGTTTCATGCTGAAAGATATTAAAAGTTTTGCATGAAATCGAACGCTGTTGAAAAGGTGAATTACTACAGTTTTGAGATCTAGATAAGAAATCTATCCATTTCAATTAAATTCGCTACATCAGCACCTAAGAGAAGAAAATCGAACCTGGTAACACAAATTTAAGAGAGAAATCTAAATCTCTGGTGATTAGGCCAGTTAAACATCTGCTCTCTGTAAAGTAAACTGAAAATACTGCATATACCGGCACTGCCACATGAAGGTAATATGGTGCCGTTCCAGTCCTAAGGAACACCTGCCCCGGCTACATTCGGTAATTTGCCTTTATGTGTCACTGGCTGACATACCCTGCAAGACCTGCAGTATACCTTAATGTCTTTGTTGTATGCCGGCCAATAGAATTGTGACAGAACCCTATGGCAAGTTCTTGCAACCCCCATATGTCCAGCAAACGGTGAATCGTGTGCAACCTGCAACTAAAGGCGACAGGCACAACCACCTGGCGCTTGAATTCGAATTGGCTGGAAAAGCATCTGGTAAGAACATCATTTTTCAACTCAAACCAGTAACGTGCCGACTTCGTGCACTTTACATCACCATTTTGGGCCAAAATGTAACATTTCTGTAATGTTCCATCAGCTCGCTGCTGCTGGACAAAGTCCGATGCTGGTACATCGGGACTCGTGGAGGCAATACATGGGACCGCGTTAGATGTCGGGTAGTTCCCGCTTGTATCGCCAATGAATTGTCGTCTGATCTGGTCCTGCGCCCTTGTGACCACCACATTTGCCACAACTGACCGTGTCGACCTGCCATTTTGTGATGTCGGCCTGAGTACAGCACGAACACCATGCACGTTCCCTATAAATCAAATCGACCACTGGAGCCTCAAGAACACACGCCTGCACCCGACCAGAAATAAAGGGTGTATCCACCTCTATAATGCCTAGGGGGTAATATTCAACATTTCCCCCAAATGTCACGCATCCGACAGTCTTACCAATAAGGCACGATTCGTCAATACATGATCGGCGCACTCCTATCGTAGTGCACCCTGTGTCCCTCAACACAGACACCAACTGGTTCTGAACCATGCCCTGGTGTAACTCTAAGCTTCCGCTCCCATCAAGAGAAGAGAGGCAAGGCAGAGAGTATGACCACAAATTAGTAATGGTCTGCCATTCAGGTTCAAACAAAGGCCTACATCCTTCGCAATCTTCGTTATTAAAGGTTTTCAGAACGCATGCAGCATTAGCCTTTTCTGAATTTGTTTGGACAGACTCTTGCAGCATGTCCCCTTCCGTCACACGCACCACATCGAAGCTGACCACCATCATCTTTTTGTAGGACTACCCTTTGGTGAATTTGGGATGTTCTTGCTCCCGTTTGTCATCCCTATCATTCCTTTTACTCGGGCCACTTCTTCTATACCAGCGATGATCGGGATCGCTTGGTATGTCTATTCGGACCTGCCTCCTAGGAGGCCTGTCATGTCTATCTCCCGTGTATCTAAACGGAGATCGAGCCTGACGGTAGAACGCTTGTTTTTTTCGGAGATGTGTATCCCTTAAACTTTTCATAGTTCCCATGATGATCCATGCCCACTAGAGTATTGCCGATCAAACCTTCTCCTGGCAAACCTGTCCGCACTCTTGGACCGATGCTGCCGGAAAGGTTCCCAATAACCTTGCCAACCCACGTAGCGAACGGCTCCGCGACAAATGACTTGTGAATTGTCCTACCAGCGCGAGCGGTAACGTACTGCCGCCCCACCTCTGACATAGCAATAATGTCTCTGGGTTTGCGTTCTTGAAAAAATGCAACCATGTCAGAACAACATGAGGACAACACCTTGTCCCGCAACATGAGATCAAAGAGTCCATCAAAATCCCTAGTTATTCCCTCCAGCTCTGTCCATCTATTAAGGAGAAGTTTAATTTTGGTGACAAAAGAGCCGAAATCTTGGTCGGCACTAGGCATCGCATCTCTGAAACGAGAGCGATACCCATAGCGAAACCCTTCAGCTGTCAGCTTAAAATTCTCTCAGCAATGTTGCCTTTACGGTATCATAATTAGTTCTGTCAGCCACAGGCAAACTATATACGGTTGTTTAAAGCAGAGAGCCGGAAAAGCAATGCAGATAAAAGTGAAGGCCATTCTAGAGGACCTCCTTCCTTGCCCTCCAGGCAAGAGCCGCTGATTCAAATCTCTCCAAAAAGAAGTCCATACTATCTACTTCCTCCCGAAAATTCGGTAATCGTAGCCTATAAGGGCGAGCTGGCTCCCTAGAAGTCGAACTAGGATTGCCAGCATCAAGCTCCAACTTTTTTATAGCAATTTCCTTGTCCGCCTCAATCTTCATTTTTTCTAACTCCAACCGTCTTAGATCTGCCTCAATTTTTTTTATTTTCTGGATCTGCTTGCATCTGTCTCGGTTGTCTATCTGCTTCAATCTGTTTCAGTACTTTATCTGCTTCAATCTGTTTCAGTACTTTATCTGCTTCAAGCAAAGAATCCCCCGACTTTCCTGTCTTCTCTCCAATTTTCTATAAAATCCTTAAGGCTAGACATAGTATAGATCTATGTGCAATACAAATGCGGTGGCAAGCTAAGAAATAAGTAAAGGTATGAAGGTTCCCAATTCCTCAAATTGTACCCATACCACTACAAAATTAATAATAAATATATTGTTGCACAAGACCAATATATATTTGCAGACGATGGGTACGATGTACCTGCAGTCACGAATACACCTGATTAAAAAAACAAGCAGGTGAAAATACAGTATGACAAGACAGTTCCAAATAAGGGATCCGATGAAACGAATCCTTGCTTGTCTATACCCAATCAATGTCAAGATACAATGACATAAATCTCAAGCTCACACAGTGGTAGCTTTAGACAAGGACATCTGCATAATGGCTAAGAAAATGATGTCCGTCTCTTATTTCACCAATGCGTGATTTTAGAAATACATATCATATACAAAGGAAATCAAAAATTCATATACTATGAACAGTACATATAATGATGAGACACGAACTCACTTGAAAAACAAACACCAACAGTACGATAAGAAAGTGATGACAGATATATGAGATAGAAACACATAAGTATATACAAACCGTACTGTTAACAAACGAGAACAAGGAGATTGTTAATATAACTTATGTACAAGATAGCAAGAAGAAAACAGGAGAATACGACAGCAAAACATGACGAAAAAGAATACTTGCAAAAATATGACACTATGCATACAAACAAGACAATCACCGCTAAAACACTGAAAATGTGCACGGTCAGTTATGCTGGACAGTCAACAGGGTCAACTCTCTGTGCCTGTACGCCACTGCAACACTGACAGTGTTACTGCCTAAAGAAATCAGTTCAATATAATCCCTTTTCCATAAGGAAAAAAAAAAAATCTGTTAAACACGCCACCAATACTACACTTAAAACCAATGCATTACAATAATAAGACAACAAAGACGGCACGAAAATCAGTAGTGGACGGTGAAGCGACGAGGTCTGTAGCAAGGCAATATCAAAAGGCAGAAAGAAGTCACACAAATAATTGAAATATGTAAAACAAATGAAATTGCAAATGAAAGTATCAGAAACAATGAAAAGAACAGATAATAAAATAGTAACAGAAAAGCATCATTGCAACTACCAGCATATGGAGAAACGAGCTAAACGAAAAAAATTCAAATGGATGAGCAGAGTAGACCAGTAATTAAAAAGATGACGATAAGGGAAACACATAAAATAAAATGACGTCAAAAAAGAAAGTAGAACAGCAAGAGAAAAGAAAACAAGAAATATAACTAAATTTATGACTGTTTTTCTGTAAACTGAATCCTCAAATTTCCAATCCCAGCTCCTCAATCGAATGATGATAATGAATCACGAGACAAAAGCACGAATAGTATCAACAAATGTTAGTGCTACAATCAGTTACGCTTAGTGCACTCTGCACTGTCCGGTTGCGGCAAAATGTTCTGAACAAATTCAAAACCAAGATCCACAATCGGCGTCAGTTATTCTCGTAGCTGAAGCCTTGAAACCACCAATGGATGTAGTAATAAGAAAATACATCAATGTTCAGTATTTCCCATTCCGTTCCGCTCTCAAAAATCCACACCAATGTAACTGGCCTTCTCATGTCTGTGTCCAAGAAAGGCTATACCAGCATAATAAATGATAACTGGTAAACTCAGCGACGTCCAGAAATTATCATTCGTTATCGAACCATAGCTGCAGGAAGAAACGACATAAAGTCCATCAGGAAGACGTCACGTCTTTTATCAGCTGCGTAACATAGACCATTGCATCAGAAAAGTGTCATGGTCGTATCCACCATTCACGTACAATTAATCAGTACGACTACAATGTTCTGTCTTATCCAACGATATATATCAGCATCAGCATTCACGAATAATGCTGCTCGGCAAATCACGTATAGTTCCTCATCACGAACAGTTTCTCAGCACGACAATGATAGTCGGTAGAATTCATAAACGAGTTAAATTTCATGCGGACAAAAGGTCACTGCAGCAGCGTCGCGCAATAAGCATGCACAGGCAAGGCAACGTATTCACGGTAGAGGCGAGCTGTAAGATGTGTACTGGCAGGTACGCACGTGTAGTATCCACATAATTTGTTGTACCACAAATCTCAAAGTAGGCGACGTCTTCGTGCTCTCAGCAGGTAGGCCACCAATGGACAACCGATAATCCAAAAATCAGCAGGCAACTGCAACGACCGACAAATTTAAAACATCTTCGCCTACGCCTGGAAGGAACTAAAACCTCCTATTTTCCACCACAATTACGATAGACCCACAATTAGCTCTCCAAATCACTGACAATGGAACTAATCCAACAATAAGACGGCGTCGTCGTCGCCCCAGCCAGACAGGAACTCATTAAACATTAGCTTCATAGTCTTCACACTGCGCAATGAGTCCATGCACGAACTTGTAGCTTGTTTTCGCCGACAACAAACCCATTGCAAAATGTCCTCATCAGAAAAAGCAATCGCACATCTAATGGGATGCAACCCAATCGCCAACAAAAGCCTCGACAACTGTAAACTTGCTATGAGGGAGCCCGTAATAAGATCAATACCACAAATATCCAGATACCAGCAGTCACTAACAAAGTGGAACGCTAAAATACACCTGTATAGAGGACCACAGCCCCCAAAAATATGTCACAGTATAATATCTACACTTTCATGACATTGTCCTCTAAGCTCGTATCAAACTGCGAGAGGTCACACAATCAACATACTTATAAACGCCATTCACAAAGCGTACACGAAGGCGTGCTGACAATCTCCCTTTTTAATAACAACAATGAAACACGTAGGAATTCAATAATAATAGCAATACATTGTCAGCATTAACCATATGACTGGATCAACAAGTACCACTACCACTAGACTATACAACAATGCTGTACAACAGCCAGCAACCATAAAGAGAGCACGATTAATATGCAATGCGGCTTCTAAAGCCGGCCAACTGACATCTTTCTCTGTCAGGCTTCCTGTTCACTCCATTCCATTGCACCCCTTTGCACCATTTTCTTTTAAAGCTGATGTGCGCACCAAAATATATGTTTATTCCACCAAAGTCCATGTGCGCAACAAAAGATATTATGTGACAATAATGTTAAAAGCTTAACACTTTTAAACACGTAACCACTAATTTCTATTACCAGAAAATCAGAATGAAAATCCCCACGAATGCTATTAACACATTTTCCAAAATGGTTCTAGAACTACGTGCTTAGACTATCCAAAATTTCTGAGTGACAACTGATAGCAGGTTTAAGAAAACACAGTTTATCTCATTATATTTCTCTGATCTATAGATGATGTTACTTTTCGCATTATTGTGTGAGTAACGGAGAATCAGAACAGAGTTCCCAGATAAAAGTTTACGGTCGGCCTTCTGGCGAGGTTTCAACCGTCATCAAAAGACTTATATCCGTGTAACGGGGTTCTCGAAGATTTTGCCCGCTTCTGAAGATCAAAGAGCCCAGGGTTTTTTCTGACTCCCCTGAATACGAAAAGTAAGCTTGTGTAAGTAATACACAGGTAGAAAAAAATGCGTGGTTTTGCTAGCAAATCATAGAAAGCTACGAGGTTACAAGCCTGTCAGATTACTGTGGGCTCTCTTTTCATTATACGTAACAATCTTGACCGAAATTAAGCAGCCACGCTAATTACACACCATGGGGCAACTCCCAACAGTATGTTCCGACATTTCTCAAGTAGCTGCACTTTTAACGGCTGTGCTTTAGTATGTTCCGACATTTCTCAAGCAGATGTAGTTTTAACGGCTGTACTTTGGTATGTTCTGACATTTCTCAAGCCAAAATACCTGGAGAAACCTGCATTTTCGTCGTTCTGATATTTCTACAGATGCATCTTGAACAACCTGTACTTTGGTATGACCAGTCTTCTCTCAAGCATACACACCTTAAACAAGTGTAACTTCAACATACATCTGAAGTCTAATATTTCACACCCACTGTCCACAGGGTAACAGCAGCCTTCTCACAGGCAGCCTAAATTTATGCGGCAACCACCAACCATGGAAATATGATCACGGTACCTCCACATTGAGGTCCCTTGAGATGTCCCAGCACTGACAAATACCAATTCCTGGTGCTGTATAAGCAAACAAATTAAATGAGTCACTGAAAAAAACCCGGATGGGTCAACGCCTTCGCTAGTTTCAATTTCAGCAACAGAGGGAGTATTTGCATGGCTGACTCCGTTTGTGAGGCCTTGTTGTGCATAAGTATGTGTTTAATACGTCGCTGGCTGTTGTATTTTACCAGGGTTATTCCTTATCAAAGCTAAAAATTTACTCGTTGCCCTTACGAAATTCAGATTAGTCCCCAGCGTCAAAGTCTAGTCATAGTCATACTGAAAGCTCTTAGGTCACAAGACATATCTATGAGTAAAATGTCTAAAGTGAGATCTTTGTAAGACACTTTGGTTTTTTTTTTCTTTTTCTTGTTATTATAAACTACCCGTTGTCTTACTCCGGCAAATGATCTACCAGAATTATAGTTTCTATGTCAACTGACCTCGTCTGTGACATTGCTTAATCGTGAAATATCAAGGAAAAATAGACAGCTTTAGACAAGAACATGAAGAGTCAGACCTCTTATCAATCCGAATTTTTTTTGGAAGTTTTTTTTAAAAAGGACGAAAACAGCAGAAATTGATAATAATCAATTAATTCATTACTGTATTTTGCAGTATTTTAATTTATGTGGAAAAAGTGCTAGATAGGACACACATTGAGCAAGCCTGTTGATAGACAAGTGCCAGATAGGACACACATTGAGCAAGACTGTTGATAGACAAGTGCCAGATAGGACACACATTGAGCAAGACTGTTGATAGACAAGTGCCAGATAGGACACACATTGAGCAAGCCTGTTGATAGACAAGTGCCAGATAGGACACACATTGAGCAAGCCTGTTGATAGACAAGTGCCAGATAGGACACACATTGAGCAAGACTGTTGATAGACAAGTGCCAGATAGGACACACATTGAGCAAGACTGTTGATAGACAAGTGCCAGATAGGACACACATTGAGCAAGCCTGTTGATAGACAAGTGCCAGATAGGACACACATTGAGGGGGGGTCTTGGTTTTTATGGACGAAATGTGAGGACGGGGGGGGGGGGAGGGGGGGGGGGGAGGGGGGGGGGGGGGATTAAAAAATGGCAAAAATTGCATGACGTCATATGTGGACGACTCCATAGCGCTGTCTGCCTCTTGCACGTGTGCCTTTAACTCTTCCTTCTAATATGGTCTTCAGTAAATTATTATGTCTTTTTACGTGGCCAAAATATTTTAGCAGTCTAATTTTGATCTCCTTTATTCCTTCTCTTGTCATTCCTAGGTTCTCTAGGACCTCTTTATTTGTTTTCTTCTCTTTCCATGAGATGGGTCCCATTCTTCTATTGCTTCTTTGTTTATTTTCCCTTTTTGTGAATTGTCTTTCATATTCACGCTTACTTTCACCACTTTGTCTTTCTTCCTCAGATTATATTTTTCCAAACTCTAATCACATAGTATTTCTCTCTCTCTCTCTCTCTCTCTCTCTCTCTCTCTCTCTCTCTCTCTCTCTCTCTCTCTCTCTCTCTCTCTCTCTCTCTCTCTCTCTCTCTCTCTCTCTCTCTCTCTCTCTCTCTGTCTCTCTCTCTCTCTCTGTCTGTCTGTCTGTCTCTGTCTCTGTCTCTCTCTCTCTCTCTCTCTCTCTCTCTCTCTCTCTCTCTCTCTCTCTCTCTCTCTCTCTCTCTCTCTCTCTGTGCTTATATCTATACATACCCTAAAAAGTATTCTCTTTCAAGCGCAGACTGTTGGAATATTTCCTGAGTTCTAATTAAATGTCAAACTACCCTGATTATGTTTCAAATCATTGCCTAATGTACTGTATGGAGGGTTTGGATTTTATGTGTTTGTTTGTTGTCTTTTCATTACTTTTTATTTTTATAAACATATTTAATTTTGATTACGATTGGATACTATAAATGTGTGCTGTTATATTACCTTTATAATGTTGCATGCCTTTAAATTAATGCTTAAAGTAACATGTTGTCACGGGTTGCTTCCCCTTGCTCTGTAGTAGAGGTCCAACAGTGGCCAAAACCTAGAGTATCTCATGTGAGTCTTCAAAGGTGTCTACCTTCGCACACGATTACACTTGGCAGAGTTGTAGATAGAAGAATAATGATGCTTCTACCTCGAGGGAGTGTTCACAAGATATTTCAAACGTCAAGAACAATGCTTAATGAGTCTGAGCACGTTAACTTTTTATCTGACCCGCCGCCTTTTGTGAAGATGTATATTGTATGATTTAGCTCGTTCAAGCCCCCAGCTGATTTAATTCAATTAAATTCCTCTTATTAGCTCGATATATATATATATATATATATATATATATATATATATATATATATATATATATATATATATATATATATATATATATATATATATATATAATATGTTCTAAGTTATACGTATGCCTTTCTCTCTGTAATGATTAATTCAACTACCGTATGAATTTGTCAAAAAATCAACAACCGCAAATAGTCGAGTCGCCTCGTGCTGGTACCACAAACTTTAGGGGGAATAAAAGGAACACATTCCGCTGCTAAATATTTGTTTGCCTGATATTAATCAGGCGCCTTTTCCCGCCGTCCGTCAGCCGTTTGTTTTCTCAGATTTTTTACTCTCCCTGAGCATATATCATATCACTCAGGGCATGTGATGAAAAATCACCAGTATGTCAGTTTATTTAAGGAAAAATTTGTGACTGGGTGGCTTGTGCCTGAAGGAACATATTAAGTTTACATACATTCACAAAATGATAATGTACAACTATGCACAGGTTGATGTAATCATTACTAACTCCCTGCTCCATTAGAAGTCTTGGGTTACCTCTGCTTATGGCTCTTCCGTGAGAACTAGCATGAAGCAATCACCAGCGCTTGCTGTGGTGGTTCATGAATTTATCCTTTTCACATGCTGAGGTTGCCAACCTAGTATGAATCTTTAACAACATGTCAAATTCACAGCATACAATTTATGTTTACAACTTACCCCAAAAGGGAAGATATATTTTTTGCTCAGTAGAATAATCTTGGCAACAACACAGATGCCTCGAACACACGCCTGGGGTATTATTTCTATTTCGGAATCCCTCTGTGACTTGTGAGTGGTCATGTAGAATTCCGGGTTCCGTATTAATATTGGCGAGTTTTTTACTGATGTACAGAGATGCTCTTAATACGTTTTGTCCGGTCCTATAAATTCAGAATCCAAAACATTTCTTTTCTGTGGCAATGTCCGAGCTGTTTACGTTGAAGATTTCTGGAATGCAATGCCGTATGTCAAACTTCTTCTACGTTATGTCGTAGGTTCCCGGCCCACGCTTCCATCTGGCGTATTTTGACACACTCTCAATCGACGCAAATGTTTATTCGCGCCTCAAATGCCAGCCAATACATTCAAAAGTAAATGTTATGACAACTTTTCCTCATATAATATTTTCCATGACTCTTGCGTTTGAAAAATTCAAAGTCATCGTCCATATATGGAGTTGTGATATCCGTAAAATGTTGTCTAAGTTTACACTTCCTGCTCACTCTTCAAAATATCTTCCAAGATTGCTTTTATATATAATAACCTATCCCAAGTAATTCAGAAGTCTGATTACTTTGTTTATCAGACTCTGCCGATCTCTTGTATCACAGGACCTGTCGCAAATCCGACTGTCTGTCTATACACATCGTGGTCTATACAACTAGACCTGTATTGCCAGTCCATTCTACTGTCGAGTCGGAACTGATTACGCAGTCTTAAGCAAACACTTCATGCTCGCATCTACCTGGAATCAATGTGGTATTATCACGTTTAATAATTCAATTAATCTCTCAGGGATGGGCGATTGTCTGGCCCTGTCTTGCATCAAAGCGTAAAACGTGAACAATGACAGTAGGAAAAAAGGATAACAATTCTGAGTAGAGGATAGGTACGAAATTATGTGCGTTAAATATGCCGAAATAATAGATAATAAAGCCGATGAGAGGAAATTACGAAAAAAGCAAACGAGCCATAATGTCACACCTGTGTAAATGAAAGCACACAGTATGCAAGATGAGAAAGAGCGAGTGAGAGAGATTGAGAGGGGGGGGGGGAGAGAAGGGCTGAATGTTAGACGAGCCTGCGTGCCAAATGTATAACCCTGTGAAAATAAAGTTCGTTCGCTCGTTCTCTCTCTCTCTCTCTCTCTCTCATTGTGTGTTACATCCAACTCTCCGACCCTCTCACCCCCACACTGCTTTTATGCATACAAGTAAGGTTTTTCTCTCCCATACGTCGCAGACCAAATTGTTCTGGTCCTACATGGCAAAGATATTCTCACTTTCCCACAAAACTTCCGGTGGCGAGCATTCAAGACATAATGCAAATCGGAAGTCTCCGTTAGGGGCTATTTTTAACGCCTTGATGCGTAACAATGAGTGGATCACTAAAAACAAGGACAACAGCGGCCGTATAATGGAAGCCTAGTTGGCGTTAATTGACTCCGATGCCATCTGCTCTGTCCGCGTAGCAAGACACTAACAAAGAAAAGGCCAATAAAAACTTCCATTATTGCGTACAACCAGTCAAGGCATTCACGATTTTCTCCTGGAGTAAGTTTTTGGCCAGGGTATCTGTTCATGTTTAATTAGGTCGAGAATGCCATCAAGAACTCAAAAGTCAACGTCGTAAAAACTGTAAAAACTACAATTACATTGACAAAAACAATCTTGAAGCCAGACAGACGTGTAAAGATTTTTAAGTTGAAAGGAAGTTGTCCCGATGCAAAGAAAGCGAAAAGAAAACCTGGGTCATCATCATTATCATCATTATCATCATAATCATAATCCTCACCTGTCAGCTCCCCATGGAGCATAGGTCTTCAACAAATTAATTCCAAGTCTTCCTGTCCGGTGCCATCAGCTCAAGGTCCTTTCATGTCTTCTTCGATCTCTTCATGTCTTCTTCTTTCTTCTTCTTCGTACAATCTCAGACGTCCACTTGAATGTTCTCAAAGAAAGCAGTAGTCAGTTTGAAGTTATTTGAATCTCCGTAAAGTTTTTCCACGAAAGTAACTGGCGTCGGCCACATGCGCTTTCTCTAGACCGTATATAAGGGGCAACTTTGAAGCAGATGTTCAGCAGTCATTTTATATCAGTGCCCTTCATGTCTGTCTCCAGTTCTCTTTCCCGTGTGTTCCTCGGTCTCCATCTGTCTCTCTCACCCTGTGTTATTATGCTTTACCGAAACTGTTGAGCACTGTCTGACATTTGTAACATTGAAAATTGACAACCCAGGCGCAGCTGGTGGATGTAGATACAAAGTTGCAAAGTGGAGGTGAACTAGGTAAACACTAAGAAGGTCCCTTATATGCGACTGGCAGCCTCATCGTGTAAAACAACTAGTTATAGAAACCACTGATGCAAGAACTTATGGCTGCTTTTATGCAGGCTTCCTGTAAGGGGCTTGCTACAGTGTCGGATCCATGCTCCTAATGAAGAGAAAATGGAAATAACGGTGAAGAAGATCCGTTCAAAACCAGATAAAACGGTCTGTAACACGGAACCCCAGATGAAACGGTCTGTAACATGGAACCTCAGATAAAACGGTCTGTAACATGGAACCCCAGATAAAACGGTCGGTAACACGGAACCCCAGATAAGACGGTTTGTAACACGGAACCCCAGATAAAACGGCCTGTAACTCGGAACCCCAGATGAAATGAAAAAAAATAATTATGTGAAGGGTAGCGTAAGGGAAATGTATACAACATGGTCAGAAAACAATAATATTAAAAAGGTCAACGAAAGGACATTCTGTGCTCGATATTGAAGCCACAGAGTGGAAAGGAGAGTTTGTGAACCGTCTCATGGACTAGTTTCTTAATTCATTACTTCATTTTTTGCGTCCAAATCGCTCATCATCATCATTATCATTATCATTGTCGTCATGGTCATCATCATCTTGGTCATCATTTTCATTATCATAATCATTATCATCATGGTCATCATCATCATCATCACCATCATGGTCAACATAATCATTATCATCATGGTCATCATCATCAGAATCATTATAATCATCATTAACATCATGGTCATAATCATCATTATCATCATCATATGGCCATCATCATCATATCATTATGGTCATTGTCACGGATTGCCTCGCTTGCTTTGCAGTAGTGGTACAACAATGGCCAAAACTCAAGAGTATCTAAATGGTCGATAAAGGTGTTTACCTTCGCACAAGATTACTCTTGGCAGAGATGTAGATAGAAGTGTAATAGCGCTTCTATCCGAAGGTAGCATTCACAAGATAATTCAGAAGTCAAGAACCATGCGGCACAGCGCTGAGCAATGGTTACCTTATATCTGTCCGTCGCCTTTTGTGAATGATTTCAGCAATGGTTTTTAGCCCGATCAAGCCCCAGCTGAGTTAATTCAGCGAATTCCTCGTACCTCGTATAATGGTATAGCTCTATTTAGAGGTAAATGTGAGTCTAGGTATATATATATATATAAGATATTCTGGCTCATACGTTTGCTTTCATACATATAAAAAAGCTGGAGCGACTATGATTGTTTAGTTTTAAAACAACATGTAACAGATTTAATAATGAATTTGTCTTTAACAGTTAAAATAAATATCGAAAATTTTGTGAAATTTTATATTGAAATCAAATTGTCAGGCCATTCACCTGTTTGTCTTAAAAACCAGATTCATCATCATCATCTCAACCCGTAACCCATCATGGGTCGTAGGGGTGCCATGGTGGAAGCATCAGCAGACAGGGTCCTCCACTGCTCTCTATCCTCAGCAATGCGTACAAGTGTGGAAAAACCGTACCCTGCCCATTCTTTGATGTTATCAGCCCAGGATGTTCTTTGCCTTCCTCTTCTCCGTTTACCTTCGACTGTTCCCTGGAGGATCGTTTTCGAAAGGGAGTCATGACGAGTTACATGCCCAAACCAGGCAAGCTTTCAACGTTTCACTATTGACAAAAGTGGTTCTTGGTGGCCTTGCTACGTGTTTATTTTCTCTCTAACATAGACATTTGTTTTGTGCTCTTTATAGCAAATGCGCAAAATTCTTCTATAGCATTATTTATAGCAAATGCTCAAAATTCTTCTATTAACAAAATAAATAAAAAAATCAGATTACGCGAATCATAAGAGAGAAAACCGGACTGATTCTAAAGGCGACGAAAGGGAACGAACTACGACTTACGGAACTTGGAACCAAGAAGTATAAATGGGAAGGAAGAGGAGCTGGTGGAAGAGATGAGGAAAGCCAAATTAGAAATCCTGGCTATAACGGAAACAAAGAAAAAAGGACAAGGAGTTATGGATCTCGATGGCAACACGCTGCTCTACAGTGGTGTACCCATATCTGAAAGAGCTAAAGAGGGCGTGGGTTGTATTGTGGCCAAAAACCAAAGGGATAGTATCAAGGGATGGAACTTTGACTCGGAACGCATTATGGTCCCAAAACTAAAAGAAGGAGAAACCATAGTCAACCTTGTCATTGTGTATAGGCCAAATGAAGACGAGCGAGCAGAAGTAATGGAGGAATTCTTCGAGCTGCTTCAAAGCACAGTGGACGACTGCTTAAATGAAATTATCATGCTCGGAGATTTCAATGCCAGAGTTGGAAATTACCATGCTCGATGGGGTGGAGTTATCGGAAGATATAGAGCGAATATTCTTAATGACAATGGAAAGCGACTTCTTAGATTCTGCACTCAGCAGAATCTGATCATTACAAACACAAAGTTCCCCCAAAAGCGCATACATGTATACACTAGGTGTAAACCAACAAAGAATGAGGTCAGTGATCAACTATGCCATAGTTAGGAAGAACTCATTCAAGTTTGTCCGGGATGCTAGAGTGTGGAGGGGCCAGAGATTGGAAGTGACCAAAATTTGTTAACAATTAACAGAACAACTGAAAGAGTTACTCGGCCTAGGAACTGCCTAACATCACACAAGAAGGTAAGTAAACGAACCAGTGAAACGAGCATTAAGACCTACAAGCTGATAGAGCCAGAAGTGAAGACCAGATACCAGGGGCTTATTGCTACAGCAGTGAGAAACACAGAACAACAACCTGATGACCTGGAAACACTGTGGCTGAAATTCAAGGACATCATAAAGACAGCTGCAGCAGAAGTTAGTGGTGAAGTTCGACCTGGGAACCAAAAAAAAAAGGACACCTTGGTGGACAGATAAGGTTAAAGAGAAAAGAGAGAAGAAAAAGGCATGGAAACAATACTTAGGAGCTAAAAACACAGCAGGAAAAACAGAGAAATACAGAGAATATATGATAAAACAGAAGCAAAGAACAAGGTGCTAGCAGCAAAACAGAAGTCGTGGGAAGAATTTGGAGAAAAGCTAGAAAGCGATGCGCAAGAAAACCAGAAATTGTTATATAAGACTGTCGTAGATTTGTGATAGGGGAATTAAGACACAGATTGGTCCCTTCTGAATAGAAACAGAACGGGTGATAGCTCAGTGGGAGATAATAATAGAAATAGCTTTACACGCGTGAGATGGTGGAAACTAGATAAGTCTGTCTCTGAGACTCGTCGAGGAGATCCTCTCGCTCAGCCTATCTCTACAACAGAAAATATTTGTCAGACAGATTACTCAGTTATATAGACGTACTATATGTCAACCACTCACATGCACACACACACACACATAAGTGACGACAGTTAGACGCACAGACATGAAAACTATAACAATGGAATATAGATATTTTGGGACGAGCTGACCGACACACTTGAATAAGTTTATGTAAATTTTTTTTATCATAAGAATTTCACCACAATCAAAATTTTTAATATCAATCACATATAAATACACATAGGTTAAAGAATTACTAAAAGAATAGACCCGTAGGTGTAATCCTTTCCCCCTCTGTTGAGCCCACGATCCCGTTAGAAGAAAAATTATAGCCCCAAAGAGTCACAGATTTAAACGCTATGGTCTAGGATTTTCCTCTACAGTTAAGAACAGAGTTGATATGTTAGTCTATTCTAAGAGGAAAACATCATTAGCAACAAAATTGCATAAAGAACACACAAAGTGGGTGCATAAATTATACCATAAGGGAATCACTCAGTCCTGCTTTCTCTCTGTTCATTCACCAGTGACCACTGACTTGCTTTCACACCTATACACTTGATGTCTGGCCCCTTCAAGCACAAACTTTAGGACACACACATACACACACCTTGAATCCGTGTTCGTTTTGATAAAGAGAACCCCAGCTCTGCAGATACAGGTTTCATCCAATGTTTCGGGGAGCGTTCACTTTAGAACTATATTTTAGGATTACTGTTTATGTCACTTGAATCAGTTCAGGTAAGACATTTTTAAATTGGGCTCACAATGTCAGAATCTCGAGGTTTCCAGTACTTAGGAAATGACAGGTTGGTAACTTCTCTCAATATAAAATTATTGATCACACTACAATTGTTCAAACGTCGGAAATGTTACTGTTTGTAATTTTTCTCGCCACAGGGGCTGAATATACATGAGATTTAGGGAAGAAATATAATCTGGCTCGATAGGCACAGTTACTGCATTTAGTCTTAAAGTTCGTGAGATGGGTACTCTGTCTCCTTCTGGATGCAAACACAATGCCAGACAGGTTTTGACTTGTGAACTCACGTATTAAGTACAAAATGTTTCTTCTAGGTTATTCTCATATATACTGAAAAACCGCTGGTAGATTTTGGACTTGACCCATATACTGTATAAAAGGAAGAGAAAAATATAAATACTGAACCCTAATAGTATACACAATCCTACGCGAAAAATAGAATATGTTCACTTCGGTCATTTACCTTAAATTATAAACCGCAAACTTAGAGCTTGTCTTATCGTTTAAAACTCCCGCGAAATAAATTCTATTCATTAAAAGAAATCAATCATCATGAATTAGAAATAAATACATATTTCGTCAACACTCATGATGTATCAGTGCATTACTTAGATGGTTAAATTATTCTCTGACTGGTTACTAGCAGTGAATAAATTTTATATTATAGTTTAGCAAGAAATTATTATTTATTCTGCTATCCACTGTAACACAGTAAAACTTAGAGAATTAGAATGACTGGCCTAACTGGCAAAACACTTATGCACAAAAATCTAGTGAAGATATAATTCGAACTAGCAATAAACACTCGACAATACTAGTCAATATAATTACCTCACACAGGACTACTTAAGACTATACTCCAACGCAAACTGAGATTATACTTAATAAAGTAATCTAGAAGCGAAGCTAGCTATGTCTAGAGAAACTGCTTAGTCTGAATGAATGAAGTCAGATTTCTGTGGTATATATATTAAAAGATGAAAGAAGATAGTTAATTAACTCTCCAAAACCAGACCTCTCACCTACGGGAATTTCTACGTTCAGTTTTCGGATTATGCGTAATTCAAAGCCGAAAACCCAGGATCTACGTTCACGCTTAGACCAGACATCGGCAATGCGCTAATACGTGTGAGTTACCTTCGTCTTTCTGCTCGTATTCAACGGGCAGTGTCTTAGATCTCCCGATTCGTCGTGTTAATTACTTATCACGAACTGATTCAGGGAAAAGGTAATAAAGATTTCTCACTACGGTTTCACGCTATCTACTCAAATTTATTCAAATCTGGTCTCGGTCTGATCTCTGCAACGATTGATCTCTGGCGCTGGTGTTAGAATTACAGCTCACGTTACTAATGGGTCTCTGGTAGACTCTCATCAAAGAAATATAGCGACCAGCATTAAATGCGTACTAAAATGAGAAGAGGTGGACAGATTTCTGCGTAATAGAGATTAGGTTAGCCCAACAGGCGCAGGCGAAGTCGGGCAAAAAGAAAGATGAAGTTAAAAAAATTAGATATATGAAATCAATTATCATAATCTGCCACAGACGTCCCCGCTTAAGATATGGAACAATTCCATGTCCACTTTATATAAAGAGATTTCCTATATCAGTGGCGTCTGGGTGACTGTTATCTTCACTCTCATCTCCCCCCTCCGTCTCTATCCAATTCTTACTCATGAAATCTGCTACGTTTTCTTTCTCTGGAATGTCTTCCGTGTGCGCTTGAAAGAGTGTCGCCGCTTTTGACATCGTTGAAAGATTTCGTGTGTGTGCAGTGGAAATTCCCTGCCACTATCGTCATCTTCGTCAGTTTTGGCGATCGCCAGGAGATGTTCGGAGGTTGGCACTGAACTTTCCAAGTATTTCTTTAACAGATTTACATGGTAGACCTTCTCCTTTCCTTTAATAGAGATCTGGTAGTTAGCATTTGAAATATTTTTAAGGACGGTAAACGGCCCTTGCCATCCGATATGTAGTTTGTTGTTCCCGGTGGGGAGTAGCAACAAAACTTTCTCTCCTGCTTGTAATTCTCTTTCTTTCGCAACTTTCCTGTATCGGTTTGCGTGCTTTGCACGTGCTCGCTTAAGGTTGGTCGTTGCTAGGTTCCATCCTAGTTTTAACCTTTCCTTTAAATCCGACACAAATTTACAGGCTGAGACAACTGTCTCATCAGCCTCTGGTCTGTCAGCGACTGAAGTAAGGCTTCAAGCGGCCCCTTAATAGGTCTGCCGAATAAAAGAGTCGCTGGGGGAAATCCTGTGGAAGTATGTGGGGATTCCCTGTACCCAAATAAAGCTGCAGGAATACAAAGATCCCAATCTTCAGGTTTCACTTGTCCCAGTTTACTTAAAATCATGTTGAGGTTTCCGTTGACACGTTCTACTAACCCACTTCCGGCCGGGTTATAAAGCTTTATGTAGATGTGCTGGTTCCTCAAGATCGTAACGATCTCATCCATTAACAGGTTTCGGTATGGAGATCCGTGTCGTGTGAAATTCTAATCCACATATATAAATTAAAACGTAAATGTAAAGCCTAACAAATAACTTCAATAAAAGGAAAGAAGAATGGTAAAGAACAGTGCTGTCACAATGACTGTACTCGAAATCCCCCTTGTTTTCTAATTCGTCTGCAAATTATAACGTTTCACGTTGATAGTAAAAGCCTACTGCTTCAATACCCGCTTTCTACGATAAAACGTGTACTGCCTTTCTAAGAAAAACCTTGAGATACGCAAGCTGACCTATAATTAATATTCCATTCATGTCATTTTATACACTAAGTTACCATAAACGAAAGACAGATGGACTAAGGATAGAAAGAAAGGGAGGGGCTGAAAGCCGGAACGCAGGCAATACTACCACAGTCTCGCGATACACAATTAATGCCACCCCTAACACGCGTGTAAGGCCACAAGCACTAGCTTTTTTTCAAATCGACAGTGATAAAAAACACTACCCATACGAGTTAGGTTTTAAAAACCTGAAAAACGCTTATTAGGAAACATGACATTATACTGGTTTACGTTTGAAAACATTACAGTACCCAGACACCACATCGTATTCGAAGTGAACAGGAGGTAGAAGAAAATGCATATTTTGAACGCAGCCCCTTAGCCCCATTAAATTTATATATTTGGGTTCCTTAGGACTTGCTGACAAAGAATATGTTAAACGTTACGCAAATAGTCTAGGAATTAACAAATTATAGCCAAAAGAAATAGTGAGGGATGTCAGACAACACCAAAATCAGAATCGCTCAGTGGCAGATTTTCACACCACCATTGTACGGGAAATAGGCTGACATGTTACCTCCTATTTGATTGGCGGAAAGTAAATGTAAGGCTAAACACGATTAGTCGGACTATAAATATTGATTCTTTGTTGTTAGGGAAACGGGAGTAGGAGTACTTTTTTTCAAACGCTTGTGTAAACATGGCACGATTGGTTAGACCCGCCAATATAGTCAATCAGAGGCGTCAGGTCAGCACGACATTTTCAACTAAACTTACTAAAGAACCAGTGCGTTGAGCGCCAGTGCATATTTTTCTAAATAAAAGCCTGGGACATCGGCAGATCGAAATTGTGCTATATTCATTGCCAGTCAACGTAACTGTGTATTATTCCATGAATTGTGGGACCGTGGTCCTAAAGTTATTGAGCAGCACCTGGTCTGAGCTTTGCTGAACCTAGAGGCTGACAGCATACTCCTGGGGTCCAGATAGTGACCAGTGAGGTGTCTCCAGAACACAGGGAGGCTATCGAGCAGAGGAGTCTTTTCCTGCCGCCATCACGAAAGATAAGCGTCTGTGGCCAGAGGAGCTCAACATTATGCCCCCCCCCCCCCCCTCAAAATCTGACTTTATAATAAAACAGAGGGAAAATACAGTGTTTAAATTGATAGGAACTGTGAACTTTTTCCCCATATATTTCCAAGATAAACAAACACTTGAAGTCATGATGACAAATAACAACATAGCTTGAAAAAACAAAAACCAGTATTACCTCATATTACTACTACACAACTGACACACATAGGATAATATTAATAAAATATGTCACTACAAGGTTCATATTGATAAATTCTGTACATATAAATTGTAATTACAATTGATTGTGATTCCTGGTTCACTTTGTATTTGAATCAGGACACATAAATATTAGGGAAAGTAATTAATACATATTTATATTTGAAAATTTACCAGTGCCTCATTTAAGATAGTCTTATAGAGTGTTAAATGTGTGTGAGTGTCACAGTGTTGTCAAGTGTGGTGGAATAAATTAAATTGTTTATCTGTCTGTTGTTGTTGTGACTTACACTTCATCATATACATACCCTAGACATTTAACGTAGTCATCACAATATTCCAGAATAATTCTGACTGAGGGATAATGTGGTAGCAAGTAAGGTTATCTGTAAAACACTACACCTATTAGATACAGATACCTTCACAGCTGATCTCAGTCAGTACACTAAGTCCCCCTATAAATATTTATAACATCCCACTTTACCACATATATTGGGGTCTCGCTCCAGGGATATTGAACTTTCTCCTATTATATATATTGGGAATAATAAAGAATTAAAAGGTATCCTTGGGTGGAAATAAATAAGGTTGAGCTCTCAGTGCCTGTAGTGTCCTTAGATAATTATTGAAAGATTGAATTGTTTACAATTGCATGTTAGACAATGGCCGACCTGGCAAAATTTCGATCTGCTGCTGTACAGACTGCGAAAGAGTTAGGAATGGACGGGCAAATTATGATTGCTTATGTCACTGCTGAATGTGACAAATATATTGAACGGGAAGAAAGAAGATTAGAAAAAGAGGCCGAAAGAAAATTAGAATCTGAAAGGTTGGCCGAAGATAAGAGGTTAGAGGCTGAAAAAAGAAATTAAGAGGTTGCAGATTGAGGCTGAGGCTAAGAGGTTGCAGATTGAGGCTGACAAAGAGGCTAAAGCATTGGAAGCCGAGGAAAGAAGACAGGCTGCAGAAAAGAGAAGAAAAGAAGATTAGCTGCAGAAAGAAGGGAAGCAGCAGAAAAGTTGGAGAAGAGATTACAAAGGGAACATGAGTTACGACTAAGGGAGTTTGAGTTTCAAGGCCATGCTCCTGAAAATGGTGCCAGTCCCTTTGCCTCTGATGCCACTGCTAGTCAGGGAGCCTCAACCTCAGCTATGAACTTTCATTTAGATCATTTTGTTGAGAAAGACGATGATATTGAGAGCTATCTAAATAGATATGAACTATTAGCTACCACATATGGGTTAGAGAGAGAAAGGTGGAGCTTAAAGTTATCTCAATGTCTTCGTGGGGCAGCTTATGAAGTTTTTGCCAAAATGAGCAGAGGTGATCAGGAAAATTATGACATGCTAAAGCAGGCTCTTTTGTTAAGATATGAAAATAACGCAGAATTTTATAGGAAAAAATTTAGGAATGCTAAACTACTGTCAGGTGAAACCTATCACCAGTTCTCTGCACGGTTAGAGACATACTTGGAGAAATGGACTTCTCTGGGGAAAACCCAAGATCTTAAGGAAATGGTCCTTATAGAACAATTAAGAGAGTCCATGGCTCCAGACCTGAGAAAGTTTCTCATGGAACAAGGTGCAGAGAGGCTGGGTGAGTTGCTAAATGTTGCCGAAAGGTATCAAGCAGCTCAGGCAGAGGTATCAGGTAATAAAAAGAAACAGGTAGAAAATTTTAGGGCACCACAGAACTTTAATAAATTTGATCCTAGAGATCAAAACAAAGGTAAGCACCAGTTTGATAGGCCACGGTATGACAATAAAAATAAAACCCACAATTCGATGAAAGGAAATATGATGAAAGAAAATCTTTCAACCAAGGGAAAAGGTGGTGTAAAAATTGTAAGATGAACAATCATGACACTGACCATTGTAGAAGGAAACCTCCTCATTGTGCTGCTATGACATCGGGGAAAAAGGAAAAAAAAGGTCAAACCTGCAGAACTACAGGAACCATACCACCCCCCAGTGTGTGAAGATGTCATCTGTAATGGTGTCACTATAAGGTGTTTATATGATACCGGTTTAGATTACGATTCCGTTGTGAGTTCTCACCCGGTGCAGGCAGATCAATGCACCACAGAAACAGTGGAGATTCAAACTGCAACCAAGGATGTAGCTACCATGACACTTCCCGTCGCCCGGATAAAGGTGAAAACGCGATATGTGGAAGGAATCATAAAAGCAGCAGTGATAAATGAGCCAATCTACCCTCTGATATTGGGGTGTAGATATGTCTTCTTGGGGAATCCCAAGAGACCTGTGATATTGGCAACAGTGCAGACCAGATCACAGTCTAAAAAGGAGGAGGATAATCCAATAAATACTCATCCAGATGAGATGAGGAAGGCACAGGCTGAGGACAAAACACTCAAGCCGTGTTTCAAGAAGTTGCCCAAATCTCATACACCTCCAGGCAAGGGAGAATTTTATATGAAGAACAAGCTGATATATAGGAAAGCTGGATCTGAATCCAATGGTCACGGACAGCTGGTCCTTCCCACTTCATATAGGACTAAAGTGTTGGAACTAGGGCATGCGATTCCCTTCAGTGGTCATATGGGGATCAGCGCAACAGGACAGCGTATAGCTTGTCACTATTTCTGGCCAGGGATAACTGAAGATATCAAACGATATGTAAAATCCTGTCCAGAGTGCCAACGAGTAGCACCTAAACATTGGACTGCACCAGCAACTCTGGGGGAAATGCCCATAGTGGAACACCCTTTGAGAGAGTTGCCGTGGATCTTGTGGGACCTCTCACCCGAACCAAGAGAAGGAACAGCTACATTCTGACTCTGGTGGACACTTGTTCTATGTGGGGAGAGGCGGTAGCCCTGTCATCGATTGATTCTAAACATGTGGCAGAGGCATTGCTCACAATTTTCACAAGGTTAGGCTTTCCCAATCAAATCTTGACTGATAATGGCTCTCAGTTCAAGGGGAAACTAACTGAAGAAGTTTTCAGGATCTTCCAGGCCAAACACTTCCATTGTAGTGTGTACCACCCCCAAGGGAACGGCCAAGTGGAAAGATTTAATGGCACGTTGATGTCAATCCTGAGAAAGTTGGCACACGAAAAACCAGATACGTGGGACCAGTACCTTCACGCCGCCCTCTTTGCTTATCGGGAGGTACCCCATAGTTAAACCGGTATGGCCCCGGCAACATTATTGTTTGGAAGGCCAATAAAAGGTCCACTCGAAGCTCTGTTAAGAACGTGGACTGACGAAAAGGCAGAGGAAAATATTACATCCTCATACCAATATGTGAATGAGCTGACCACTCGTTAAAAAACTGGCTGGAAACTTGCCAATGAAAATTTGAAACAAGCCAGGAAGAAACATGCTGCCTATTATAACAGGAAAGCTAAAGACAGAGATTTGGCTGTGGGAGAGAAGGTACTGCTTCTTCTACCCGGTAGCCAGAATAAGTTACAAATTGGATGGCAAGGTCCATATACAGTTCTAGAGAAGGTGTCTAGAACAAATTATAAGATAGATAAGAAGGGGAAAGAAAAAATCTATCATGTGAATCTCCTGAAGAAATATTTGGAAAGAGAACATCAGCAAGAGACACACTTGTTGACCTTGTCCATCGCCATGGAGATGAAAAAGGAACCACTTTCATTATTTGAATATCCATTACACCCCTGTGAGACAGCGGCACAGGTGAAAATCAGTACACATTTAACGAAAACTCAGAAAGAGAGAGTGCAACAGGTTCTAGATAATCATGCAGAGGTGTTAACAGACCGACCAGGGCATACAAACTTATTGGAATATGATATGAAACTGATAGACCCCACACCTGTCTGTATGAAACCCTATTCGATTCCTTTTGCTAAGGAGAAAGCCTTGAAGGAAGAGATAGACTATTTGTTGAAGGAAGGAATTATTTCACACAGTGAATCTTCGTATAGTTCCGGTGTTGTACTCTTAAGGAAGCCCTCTGGAGAACATAGACTCTGTATAGATTACAGGAGACTGAATGCTATTACAGAAGGACAGGTGGATCCATTGCCGGATACAAATCAGTTGTTTGCCAGACTAAATAAAGCTAAATATTTCTCAAACGTGGATCTAAGTAAAGGATACTATCAGATTCCAGTAAAGCCTGAGGTTAGAACATACCCAGCTTTTAGTACCTCAGAAGGACACTATGAGTTTAACAGATTGCCATTTGGATTAAAGAATGCGCCTAGTGTCTTCTCTAGAATGATGAGAAAATTATTGGACCCTCTGAATAATCCATGTATCACAAATTTCATGGATGATATCCTTATAGCAACAGAAACATTTGAGGAACATATTGACTCTCTGAACATGCTGTTTAATCGACTTAGGGAAGCGAATTTAACAGCCCGACCAACCAAATGTTGCGTTGGATGTAAAGAATTGGAATTCTTGGGACACACAGTTTATCAGGGAAACATGACCCCTGACCCAAAGAATTTAGAGAAACTAAAGAAAGCCCCAAGACCACAAACCAAGAAAGACGTGAGATCCTTTGTCTCATTATGTGGTTTCTACCAAAAGTATATCAAAAACTTTAATTCCATATGTGCACCGTTAACTGATTTGACACGTAAGGGAAATCCAGATCGAATTACATGGACACCACAATGTGAAATGGCTTACCAAGAATTGAAGGAAAAGCTCACAAGTAAACCTATTTTGAAATTACCTGACTTAAGTCAAGAACTCATTGTAAGGACAGATGCCAGTAATATTGGGTTAGGTGCAACTTTGCTACAGAAATCAGATGCATTGGATGGGGAATTAAGCCCAGTGGCATATGCTAGCAGAAAGTTGAATAAAGCTGAAACCAATTACTCAACTAGCGAAAAGGAATGTCTTGCAGTAATATGGGCGATAAAGAAATTCAATATTTATCTGTATGGGAAGGCATTTAAGTTGCAAACGGATCACAAACCTTTGTCGTTTCTAGCACAGGCTAGACATGAGAATTCTAGATTTCTCCGTTGGTCATTATTGATGCAGCCATTTGAGTTTAGCATAGAGTATATAAGTGGAAAAACAAATCTGGGAGCGGATTTTTTAAGCCGCCATCCGTGTGATGAGAATCACCCTAAACTCCAGGAAAAATAATAAATTTCTCTATGTGTATATAGAATTATAGACTGACATATAACGTCTGTTTTAAGTGGGGATAATTTGTCGTGTGAAATTCTAATCCACATATATAAATTAAAACGTAAATGTAAAGCCTAACAAATAACTTCAATAAAAGGAAAGAAGAATGGTAAAGAACAGTGCTGTCACAATGACTGTACTCGAAATCCCCCTTGTTTTCTAATTCGTCTGCAAATTATAACGTTTCACGTTGATAGTAAAAGCCTACTGCTTCAATACCCGCTTTCTACGATAAAACGTGTACTGCCTTTCTAAGAAAAACCTTGAGATACGCAAGCTGACCTATAATTAATATTCCATTCATGTCATTTTATACACTAAGTTACCATAAACGAAAGACAGATGGACTAAGGATAGAAAGAAAGGGAGGGGCTGAAAGCCGGAACGCAGGCAATACTACCACAGTCTCGCGATACACAATTAATGCCACCCCTAACACGCGTGTAAGGCCACAAGCACTAGCTTTTTTTCAAATCGACAGTGATAAAAAACACTACCCATACGAGTTAGGTTTTAAAAACCTGAAAACCGCTTATTAGGAAACATGACATTATACTGGTTTACGTTTGAAAACATTACAGTACCCAGACACCACATCGTATTCGAAGTGAACAGGAGGTAGAAGAAAATGCATATTTTGAACGCAGCCCCTTAGCCCCATAAATTTATATATTTGGGTTCCTTAGGACTTGCTGACAAAGAATATGTTAAACGTTACGCAAATAGTCTAGGAATTAACAAATTATAGCCAAAAGAAATAGTGAGGGATGTCAGACAACACCAAAATCAGAATCGCTCAGTGGCAGATTTTCACACCACCATTGTACGGGAAATAGGCTGACATGTTACCTCCTATTTGATTGGCGGAAAGTAAATGTAAGGCTAAACACGATTAGTCGGACTATAAATATTGATTCTTTGTTGTTAGGGAAACGGGAGTAGGAGTACTTTTTTTCAAACGCTTGTGTAAACATGGCACGATTGGTTAGACCCGCTAATATAGTCAATCAGAGGCGTCAGGTCAGCACGACATTTTCAACTAAACTTACTAAAGAACCAGTGCGTTGAGCGCCAGTGCATATTTTTCTAAATAAAAGCCTGGGACATCGGCAGATCGAAATTGTGCTATATTCATTGCCAGTCAACGTAACTGTGTATTATTCCATGAATTGTGGGACCGTGGTCCTAAAGTTATTGAACAGCACCTGGTCTGAGCTTTGCTGAACCTAGAGTCTGACAGCATACTCCTGGGTCCAGATAGTGACCAGTGAGGTGTCTCCAGAACACAGGGAGGCTATCGAGCAGAGGAGTCTTTCCTGCCGCCATCACGAAAGATAAGCGTCTGTGGCCAGAGGAGCTCAACATTATCCCCCCCCCCCCCCTCTCAAAATCTGACTTTATAATAAAACAGAGGGAAAATACAGTGTTTAAATTGATAGGAACTGTGAACTTTTCCCCATACTATTTCCAAGATAAACAAACACTTGAAGTCATGATGACAAATAACAACATAGCTTGAAAAAACAAAACCAGTATTACCTCATATTACTACTACACAACTGACACACATAGGATAATATTAATAAAATATGTCACTACAAGGTTCATATTGATAAATTCTGTACGTATAAATTGTAATTACAATTGATTGTGATTCCTGGTTCACTTTGTATTTGAATCAGGACACAAATATTAGGGAAAGTAATTAATACATATTTATATTTGAAAATTTACCAGTGCCTCATTTAAGATAGTCTTATAGAGTGTTAAATGTGTGTGAGTGTCACAGTGTTGTCAAGTGTGGTGGAATAAATTAAATTGTTTATCTGTCTGTTGTTGTTGTGACTTACACTTCATCATATACATACCCTAGACATTTAACGTAGTCATCACAATATTCCAGAATAATTCTGACTGAGTTATAATGTGGTAGCAAGTAAGGTTATCTGTAAAACACTACACCTATTAGATACAGATACCTTCACAGCTGATCTCAGTCAGTACACTAAGTCCCCTATAAATATTTATAACATCCCACTTTACCACAATCCATTATCCGTCAACACTTGCTGAGGGAATCCCAACCGAGTAAAAATCTGCACGAGGGCTTCTGCGACATGCGGGGAGTGATAAAAGTCTGTGTTGCTGATGCCTTTTTACAAGAACTTAACTCTAGGTGAGTCCTGTCGCCATGGTTTCCGTCCCTTCTTTTTGGTGACGAGTGCATTTCTCAACATAACTCGTCCTATGTAGGCGGTCAGCGTTGATGATCTTCTCGCACACTAGCGGCGTAGTAACGTTAGTACTTCAAACCGTCTGATAGATTGTAACCACGAACGTTTTCGACAAAATAGAAAGAACAAATGCCTCTGCTAAGTACACTGAGTTGGAAGCTTAACAGGCGCATCATCTTGCTGTCCACCCACCGATGTTAATCTCTCAGAAGAATTAAATTCTTGAGTACACAGCGTAGCTCAAGGAAGATGGTTAAAATCACCAGTACTCTTCTGGGTATTAAACTGAGAAAATGTGTCTGGACAGCGTGAATAATGATTTGTGCCTGAACTAACATTAACAAGTTACATATATCTCACAAAATGATATGATACACTTGAGGCAAATGTGATGTAATCATCACTCATCACTGCTCCAATCTGAGTCTGTGGTCACCTCTGCTGTCGGTTTTCTGCACGACTAGCAAGAAACAATCACCAGCGCTTGCTGTAGTGGGTCATGAATATACTATTGTTATATGTTGAAGTTGCCAGCCTCATATATAACCACAAAGCAAGAAAAACATGTCAAATTTACATTTGTAAAATAAACGTTACACATACCCCAAACATTTGAGAATCTACAATCTCCTCGCACAGGTTAGAATGGACACGAGCAATTTAGGTTATATGCTCACGAATCACATGGCCTGGACATTCCTCTTATGACGGGTGTTCTACGAATCACTTGGTCTGGAAATATTCTCTTATGACGGGTGATCCAATTCCTAGGTTTCCAGTCTTGATATTTAAATATGCGGGTTAACTCGTAAGTTCCAAAGTTGCCCAAATACTCGATCTGTCACTTATAATTATGGAATCTTTTGTCCGATCCTTCTCTTTCTGGCTTTTGGGAGTTGCTAGCTTGAAGCTGCGAAGCTGTCTGATCTGTGACCCCGCTTTTTGCTAAATTATATTCTCAGTTTCCAGTTCAAATCTCGGATGGTACTTCCGCCAAATTTCCCAATGAGATTTCTTCTTTATTCCGGCTTCTCAAATCAAACCAATGGTAAGCTCTTTAGCACTGGGTTGGGGTGTTTTAATTCAAAATATCCCCCACGTGTTTAAAATATTACATTTTAAAATTCCCAGGCGTGACCTCTTTCAAATAATGCGATAATATTTCCGCCAACTCACAAACAAATCTGGGAACTTATTTGATGTCCAGATGCTACCTTCAAATATTGTCGTCCCCAGACAGGTTATCGGTAATATTGATACCGAGACGGGCCCAGCGAAACGATTATCTCCTTATCTGTGTGTGAATCTCCCAGACTGATTTCTCAGACGGACAATTCGGTATTCTATTGAATCGATCGGCATGACCAGCTTGGGTAAACAGGGACCGTCGCTATCAAAAGGTGGTCAGACTGATTCAAAGAGATAAACGTATTACCGCTGATCGGTGTAATGAATGGGTATTGTTACGATAATACCACAGTTCACCTGGCGAAACGTAAATAAGTCTGAGGAGTGGTCACCAGCAAAAGAATGTAAGGGCAATAAACATACCAAATAATAGGATGATGAATGAGAGAAATGAAGAAATGAAGAGATACTGCCGTAGTGAATGCGAGTTATAAAAATTGTACGACTGATTTCGTCACAATAATCATCCCTCTTTCCAGCTGTTGGGGATGGTCAATTGATTCAATATTTTCTTCAAACGGCGAAACAGCATCTCTGCAAAGGTTGGAACATCGACTTTCATTCTTCAGTGAGCATACGTATCTGCAATCTTTCCATAAAGGATAATGGTAAAGGTAGTCCCGTAGCAGATAATGCCTTAGGAAGTAAAGTGTTAGAGACTTCCCTATTCTAGGTCCGGCTTTATAAGGTGGGGTGACCAGTTTTTTCCTCGTTGCCTTTGCTTTCCCTAGGTGAAGAGCAGAATCAGGAACCCATTTACAGCTGGGTAGCCTGGAACGGAACATTTCCAAGTTTCAATCCCGGAACCTGATAACTTTGCCGCTAGCGCAAGCTCTCAAACCGCTGAGCCGCCTGGCCGCCCCATAGTTCAACAGTTTTAGTGCTTGTATTATCACTTGTGTGTGGATGGGCTTGTGTTGTGTCTAATTGTATTTAGAATTACTTGCACTGGTACCTATGAAGGTCTGTTGTATCGGCTGATTCCTGTTCAGAATTTTACTCAAATAGTCCACCCATTTGTGTTTTAGTTTCTATTCATTGCAGATGTTTTGCGTATACGTGTCTCTCAGTTAAGGCAGCTGATATCCACCTTGTTAGCCATGGGTTTACACCACATTCCTTTACACAGTCTATTAAGGTTGCAAAGTCAACACTGTTGTAAGCATCCTCCAGGTCAATTGCCGTTTCTTCTTTACCATGGAAACCCTCTTATACATCGTACGCAAATGTTTCAGCGTTACCCCATGGTACTTTTATTGGTCTTTATGTTTTGTATTTTTTTTTTTTTTTAGCCTTCCTTTCTCTGTTTCATCTGTTAGGTTTTCAGTGAACTTTTTCAATAATGACTGTGGCACTCCTTTTCACTTTCATATTCAGTTTCTAGCTCAGCTTTAAGCGTGATTTTTTTCCCTCTCGTTCTCTATAATTGTTGATTGTTTTTTTTTTCTTTTTCTTATTTTTATGAGATGTCGTGAATTCCTTCTGCAAAGACAGTGATTCCAATATTTTTTCTCTGGGCCATTCATTCGCAATGAAAATATGCTCTCGCGTCACTGAATTTTTTATTGATAAGAAATACCTATTGAAAAAAATCAACTCCTAATAATGCTTTATTCATAATATGACTTTTCCAATCTCCTAGGTTACGAGTTTTCACTTTTCTTTTCCCTGATTCACTACAAGAACACGATTACTTTATAAAATGATCATGATAACTGTCACGGGTTGCCTCCCCTTAGCACTGCAGTAGTGGTCCGACAGTGGCCAAAACTCAACGTGGGTCTTCAAAGGTGTCTACCTTCGCATAAGGTTACTCTTGGCAGAGTTGTAGGGAGAAGGATAATGATGCTTCTACCTCAAGGCAGTTTTACAAGATATTCAGAAAGCGAGAACAATGCTGCTTGAGACTGAACAAATGTTAACTCTAGTATCTGCCGTCAACTTTTGTGAAGGATAGGGTTATCTTATAATTCGTTAGCTCATTCAAGCCCCCAGCTGAGTTAATTCAGCGAAATTCCTCTCATAATTCTATAGCTCTTTTTAAGTGTATTTAAGAAATTGTCTGAGACATACGGATGAAGTACATTCAAAATGATTAAATCCACTTTAGATTTGTCTATAGACAAGTAACAAATTTAATAATCAATTATGTTTTAAAAATTATGAAAATTGAAAAATTCCTTATAGATAAAGTAATCATCACTGAGTGATGTTATGGCGTTAAAAAGTGGATATTTCACTTGGCAGCTTATATGTTTCTACTAGCTGCCAATGAGTTAGTCTGTTCTGCTCCAGCTGATGTTTGGTTATTTGTAGAAGGATACCTCATTCACAATAGTCACTGGTCAAGTTTGAAAGTTGTAGCACGTTCCAAGAATTGACATGGAGTAACTATCAAGCTGGTCCCGCGCCACATACCCTCACTTGTTCCAGAGATAGTACCCTCAGTTGGTACCACCGACTGGTGTCACAAAAGAAGAGAACAAATACCCTCTTGAGTATTGTGTTTTCCTGACACACACTCATGTGCTCCCCTCTTTTCATTTCACCATCTCATCTACCTCAGAACTTTTACCCTCGCTGAGAATTAATATTAATCCCATTGAGCGGAAAAATATTCATTACATTTAGGTGTAACAGATTTATATTTACATTTACATTGGTTTAAAAGATTAATAAAATAAACTGAATATGTTTTCCTTTTGTAGCGAAAGATGTTTCTAGTGTGATGATGGTGATAGAGAAGAAGTAGAATTTCTCTCCAGAAACCATGAAGTCGCATTGTCAGAGAAGTACACTGGTATCACCATTGAGTTACGGCTGTGAATACTCTGAGCTGGACAATAGATTTAGGCTTGAGAAGTATAATGCGCCACTTTCGCTATAGGTTATATGTGATAATATAATTAAATTAGAAAAAGTAATTAAAAATTTAACAGTGAAAAATTTAACAAGTCAAATGAGTACAATTTCATAATTTATTATGTACATCTATCTAGCCTTGAAATGAGAAATGGGTGTTGGAAGATGGTAAAATGTATGATTATTTATATTTACAAAGTAAAATAAATAATAGTAAAAAAGTCTTGTATGTATCTTCCAATGAAATTATAAAGTCTGTCACAGTAGTTGTGGTATCTCTGGCTATCTAGTCTCTAATTTTTCTCATCATTTGACATTCGTTATTGAAACCGCTCACAGTGTTTGTAGGATTGGATACACATAAACTCAACTTGCATTGCGCCACGTCTGTTCGAGGTTTCTGAGACACACTGGTAATCAAGAAGACTTTCCTTCAGCCCGCCCTATAATTACGGGGGACTAAGGTGTTGAAGATTGTTTAACCACTAGGCTCCAGTTAGCAGGATCAAAGGTCCTCAAGTCTTTAGTTGATACTTGATCACGAACTCGATCAGACAATCGATCATGAACGATCATAAAACCTGGAACAAAATGTAATAGGTGGCTAGGGTGTTCCAACAAGCTCACCAATCACTGATGTTCATGAGGCGACCATGTCTTCAGTGTTTGTATATAAATGAATGATTCATGGTAGTATGTTACAGAGATAGCATGATAAGATAGTGTCTACTGTGCAGAAGATAACAAAATACATGAATAAATTCTCTGTTATGATACATGGGTAAGATATAACCTTTGCCTTCCACTTATGGATGCCAAGTCACTTATGTACTTGCTGGTATGTCGTAAGCTTCCAGGCAAGAACTAGCCATGATACGAGGGACGGTCAAAAAGTAATGCCTCGTAATTTTTAATTTCATTTAATAGGCAAGAAAACAGATAAAATTCACATTGAAATGTAGCCCCAAGTCTCAACTGCAAAAATTTATTTCTCAATGTAGTCTCCGTTATTTGTTACAGTTTTTGTCCATCTTCTCACAAGGGCATGCATTCCCGCACGGTAAAAAATGATGTCCTTTTTCCTAAACCACTGGCGTACGGCGCGTTTAAGGGTCTCGGTGTCCTCAAAGTGATGTCCGCGAAGATCGTCTTTCAGTGGTCCAAACAGATGGAAGTCAGAAGGTGCAAGATCGGGACTGTAAGGGGGATGTGGTAATAATGTCCAGCCAAATTCTGCAATCGCATTAATGGTGCGTTTAGCGGTGTGTGGCGTGGCATTATCGTGCAACAGTAGTGCAGTTCTCTGATCTTTTAATGGGTAAAGTCTTCTTTCTTGTCAGCGATGTTGTGTGATGCCATTCCATTGACTGCCTCTTGGATTCTGGTTTAAAAAAATGAACCCAAGTCTCATCACCTGTAACAATATTCGATAAAAACTCTTCTCCTTCAGTTTCGTAACGGTGCAGGAGGTTGGTGGCTATGGTTTTCCTTGTTTCTTTATGTCTGTCTGTCAACATTCTGGGTACCCACCGTGCACAAACCTTTGAATAACCCAGGACTTTAATGATGTTCTGGACACTGCCTTTACTAATGGACAACATGGAAGAAAGTTCATCCAGTGTTACCCGACGGTCACCACGATTGATGCCATCAACTCGATGAATGTTGTGTGGAGTCACTGCGGTAGACAGACGGCCAGTCCGCTTTGCGTCAGCCATTGAGGATTGACCTACTTCAGCTTAGTCACAACGATGTACCCAATGTCGGACAGTGCTAACATCCACTGTTGAATCTCCATAAACATTCTTCAAACGTTCGTGGATGCGAATTGGGGTCTTGCCTTCAGCATTGAAGAATTCTATGACATAACGTTGTTTTAACCGAACGTCTTTGGCAGCCATTTTTAAACTGTTACAGTGGCACCACCTGTTACTGAAATAGGTTGGTAATGCTATACAGTGCAGAAGAGTGTTTGAGGAATCCTGCTAAATTTACAAATTGCACACTGATGCATTATTTACATACATAAAAAAAGGAGGCATTACTTTTTGACCGTCTCTCGTACATTTGGCTAACCAATTAATTGATATGTTTCCTTACAATGCCGGTTGAGGTTATCTCTGGTTAGCGTCACTGGCTTCCTGTATACCCTTTTTATTATGTCTGATACACTCAAATCGTAAACAAAATCTGAAATAAAATAATATTAGTCACACATATATCTTTAATAAACTTACATACCCTCTAGGATTAATAGCGCACAGTGAGGCTGTATTTGATGAAGTACATCTGCCCTGCATGCAGCGTGAAAAAAAAACTTTTCTTGCAGATACTGTCTTCCAGTCTCTCACTCTGGCGTCTGAATTTTGTGTGTGTATGATTAAACGTGCCGCTCTGTCCTTATATGTTGGCGACTCTCCCGTACGAAAAAGCACCGTCTGAAGTCCGCTTAGATTTTCGTTTAATCTCTTGGTTTGAGGCGATCTGTGCTTTTTCTGTTCTTGTTTTCTCTTCTTGTCACTACACACTTATATCTTTCCTTCCTTCCTAGGTATTGTGGCCGTGTACATAGTTGTTCCTTTGGAAACAGACTATATTCTTACAAGACAGAGGAAGCACAGACCACCCTATAATTTTATATTTTATGAGAAACAGAAAATAATAAATAGTGTCACATATTTAGGACAAAGAGTCGCTTCCACACGCTATTTCTAATAATTGGGTGATTTCCCCTGACCAATCGGATAGCTCAGATTTACCCCGGGGAAAGTGGAACAGGACGCCATTTTGGCAGTAGAATGAAAGAGCGCAACTCAAGAGGTCGTATCCGATCTAGCTCTACATATTTCTTAGTTTTGAGGAAATCAAACTACCACATTTATTATAAAATGTGTAATTCAGGACATTGAGTGTTATATATTTTCTCACTGGCGTAAGTAGTGACGATAGTTAAACATGTATTCTGAATAGAGCTCCCAACCCTAGTCGCAGCAGAACTAGGCTCGAGGATTTGAGTCAATTTGAAAAAACAATGTCTTACACCTCAAATCAGGTAGAGTAGACTATTCTTGTGTTGGAAAGCATTTAACTCCAGGAATGCTTATGACAATAAAGAAATCAAGGACAAATCTGAGGAGATGGGTAAATGTAGTCGAACCTAAAATAAGACTGTAACTTAAAGGAAGGAACACGGAGGAATGAGAAGGTTCGCCATATTTGACAATTGAGTAGGCCTACGAGACAAAGATGCAAAAAGGGATTTTTGCATCGATGAAAGCATCTGATGAGATGATAAAACTTTTTTATGCTTATTATTGTAAAAATGTTCTAAATTCCAGACTTTGTTGAAATTTTAAGTTTCATGCTGAAAGATATTAAAAGTTTTGCATGAAATCGAACGCTGTTGAGAAGGTGAATTACTACAGTTTTGAGATCTAGATAAGAAATCTGTCTATTTCAATTAAATTCGCTACATCAACACCTAAGAGAAGAAAATCGAACCTGGTAACACAAATTTAAGAGAGAAATCTAAATCTCTGGTGATTAGGCCAGTTAAACATCTGCTCTCTGTAAAGTAAATACTGCATATACGGCACTGCCACATGAAAATACTGCATATACCGGCACTGCCACATGAAGGTAGCTATGGTGCCGTTCCAGTCCTAAGGAAACACATTTCAGCCACCGTCAACATCAAAGCAAGAACCACCGAGTTGTCCCTTTCACCATTATCGCCGTGTGTCGCGTTAGACATTTTTTCACAAACAAAGCAAGTGGTACCAAATTTTGCTACACCTTTACATCTATTATGTTTGAAAATGTTAACAATATAGATTGAATATGTTTACATTTACATCTACACTGATTGAAAACGTTAATAATATAGATTATGTACATCATTTCTTTCATCATTCACTCCCTGCTCCATATGGAACTTGGGACTACCTCTGATTTTTGTTCTATGTAAGAAACTTATAATAAAACAGTCACCAGCCCTAGCAGTAGTAGTTCATGTAATCATCTTTCTATATGCTGAGGTTGCCAGCCTCATATAACTTGGACATCCACTAGCAATTTTCACATATTAATATTCACATGTCAATATATACATATTAGTTCACATGTTAATAATGCAAAATATAGAATTTAAAATGTACAACTTACGCCAATCTTTACGCTCACGGACTGCTAGCTCAGAGAAATAGTTTAAGGCATCTTGACGATGCCTCTTACACGTGGTCTAGGGTGTTGTTATTTCAGCAATAAGTTCCCACTTTGACTTTGTTTCACAGTTTCCTCAGATTCAGGTTTTCCGTGTTAAAATGGTAGAGTTTTCCTGGGCTATAAGTCCTCAAGATGCTCAAACATTCTTAACTCTGGCAAGGTCTGGTTGTCTTCTTGGCGCAAGGTGAATTTTCACAGTGTTCTAAACTAACTAAAGTGTCAGGTTATATTACACTTCGCTCCCCCCACAGTACTTTGTTACGATTTAGATAGTGTCCAGTCAGGAATTTTGTTCTTCCTTATGTTTCGAATGCCCTCCAATTGTTTCAGAACTTGTGTGTTTTGGTGGGGTAATTCAAAATATTTCCACTAAGAAATTTTTGAGCGTCAATGCAAAGGTCATGTCTTCCAAATATGGAAGTGAGATTTCCTTACTATTTACACACACAACTCCTTATTTATATCTAAAGTAATATGTTCGTAATGAGTCGTACAGGAAGCGATTATGTCATGTCGAGTCTGCCGAATGCTTGCCAGCAGGTCGATAATTTACCGCCTGGCACTCCCAGGTAAACACAATTCGTCGAGAAAGTCACACTCGCTTTATCAACGATTAAACAAATTCGCTGGGCGATTTTTCGTGTGAAACAGGTGGTCTGGTATAAGAGAATATTAATCACAGGATTGTCGATTAATGTTGCATCATCCGCTTACTCTTAACAAGGTTATGTGGGCAAACAAACATGACGATTTATTACTGTAGGGAGTGTACGATGGTTTAAAAATACCAAATATCTGTTTGATAGCAGAGAAAGAAAATGTGCCGACCACTGAAAATTTCACATAATCAGTACTCACAACAAATGTAACTGACTACTGCCGGAGAGGAGACGAGATCGACTCAATAATTCCATCAAAAGAACATATTAACATGATTCATTAATAACAAAATATACAAATTCAATGAGAGATGTGAGCTTGTTTGTGTAGGGTAATCTCATTTATATTAAGTCTTATTTGAGACAATAAACTATCATCTCCTCATCAACACAAAGAAGCTTTTCTCTTTTCTGGTCTTTGATATTTTTCCGAGCTGAAAATCCCTGATCACAACAATAAGTCGTGGAGAACTGTATCTATTTGATATACTGATAAGATAAATTATATTACTGAATAAAATCTGAAAAATTCTGGAAAATTCTATGGGTTCCTGTATACATATTTCTTATATTGTATCACAGATAACAGAATAAATAAGAAAATTACCTTTGTATTTTCTTTTGGCATATGATTTTTTTTTTAAATCTCTCTAAATCCATAATTGTCTTCTAATCTTCCGGCCACACCTGCCATCCTCTCGCGCCACACAGTTTGGGAACCAATGTACTAAGGATTTCCTCGCGTGTGTTCACTGTGAACCATTTTTGTATCTCTTATTCATTATGTCGAGACTTTATTTATACATATTTTCTGTGAGCCATTCTTTGTGTCGCTTATTCCCTTTACTACGCTTTTTTTTCACACATGTTCACTGTGAGCCATTTTTGATGTTGTTTATTCCTTTAATCAGTTGAAACATTTCAGCCGGTTGCTTACTTAATTTACCAAGACTTTCCTCACACGCGTTCTTTTTGAGCCAATCTTTATGTTGCCTATTCCTTTTATCAACATTTTCCTCACAAATGTTCTCTGTGAACTGTTCTTTATGTTCTGTACTCATTTTAAAAAGGCTTTTCTCAAACGTGTTCTGAAATCTTTCACGGATTTTGGGCTACTGGTTGTTGATAGCCTCCTCAATGAGACCCCCCCCCCCCCCCCCCGGTGCTTAAAATATATTTCTCCAATTCAGTTTCACCACTCACAAATAGAGTACACCGGGCGGCCTTTTGTCTTTGTTATTAATTTAACGAGCGATCACATTCAGTAACAAATTTACAATAAGAGACAAACATTTCATTAACACAATTATCAGCATTATCATCGCCCATCAGTGAGTGTAAAATTTAGTCATTGCAACATGCATCACCGGCAACAGTGCCACGACAACAACACGAATCTCTGCGTGGTCTTAATTATATTGCTTCAGCTCATTATAATTCAGTTCGTCAAGGCCCATAGGTCTCGAAGAAACTTGTGTCAATGTAGCGAGATTTGTTAACACTTGCTTGGTTGTAGCGCGACACACGCCCACGCGACACCCACACACACAGTGCAAGGTCGGCTCGGCGGGTCTTTCTTTGAAGTTTAAGGACGGGAAATGTGAATTACGGTTGAAGCCAGACAATATTACTAAAGAATGAGGAAATAAGCTATATAAGAATGTATGGCGGACTTTAAAAGTTTGCATTTACTGGACATTAAATTATTCACTACAAGAGAACGCCTGGTTGGACTACAATTAAATAAAAATAACTCAACAAAGGAGATAGACTAGGAATTATATCCAAAAGGATATTATCCAAATATAAATAGTTTTAAAGATAATTAATATTTTTCACCTTCATCACATCGGCTAAAAGTTAGCTAATAATCTTTAAAAATTTATTACACTAACAAGCCTCAACGGATTTGGATAAAACTTATATGGAATGAAAGCCTCATATGGGGAAAAGGGAATGATACATAGGAAGGACGGAAGAATATAAGTGTGTAGTGAACAGAAGAGAAAAACAAGTACAGGAAAAACACAGATTGCTTCAAATCGCCTCAAATCAGGAGATGAAACTAAAATCTTTTGGGGAATTTGGGAGGTGATTTCTCGTACAGGCGAGAGACTGAAATATAAGGACAGAGCGGCGCATTGGAAATCACACACACCAAATCCAGAAGCCAGAGTGAGAAACTGGGAGACAGCATCTGCAAGAAAAGTTCTATTTTCACGCTGCATGCAGGGCAGATTAAATTAAGCCAATACAGTCTCACCGTGAGCTTATAAATCCTAAGAGGGTATGTAAGTTTATTAAAAATATATGTATTACTAATATCATTTTATTTCAGATTTTATTTCTGATTGATTGTAGCAGATATAATAAAAAAGGGAATGACGCTAACCAGAGATAACCTTCACCGGCATTGTCAGGAAGCATAACCATTAATTGGTTAACCACATATATCATGGCTAGTTCTTGCCTGGAAGCTTACGACATACCAGCAAGTACATAAGTGACTTGACATCCATAAGTGGAAGGCAAAGGTTATATCGTACCCATGTATCATAACATGTGATTTATTCATGTATATTGTTAATTCTGCACAGTATACATTATCTTATCATGCTATCTCTGTAACATACTACCATGATTCATTCATTTATATACAAACACTGAAGACATGGTCGCATCATGAACAGCAGTGGGTGGTGAGATTGTTGGAACAAAATGGCCACCTATTACCTTTTGTTCCAGGTTTTTATGATCAATGTTTATGATCATTCCTGATCGAGAAACTAAAGACTTGTAGAAGTTGATCCAGCTCACTGAAGCCTAGAGGTCAACCACTCTTCAACACCTTAGTCCCCCGTAGTTATAGGGCGGGCTGAAGGAAAGTCTTCCGTACTCCAGTGTGTCGGAGGAACCTCGAGCAGACGTGGCTAATACTATAAGTTGAGTTTATGTGTATCCATCCAACAAATCCTGTGAGCAGTTTCTAAAACGACTGTTTAATGATGACAACTAGATGGCAAGAGATAATGTGACAAACTTGTTTTATAAGTTCAGTGGAAGATAAATCCAAGACTTTTTAGCTTGTTTATTTGATTTGTAACTGTAAATAATCATACATTTTACCATCTTACAACAACCATTTCTCATTACAAGAATATATAGATGTACATAATAAATTGGATAATTGTACTCATTTGACTTGTTAAATTTTTAACTGTTAAAATTTTGAGTTACCTTTTCAAATTTAATTATATTATCACATAGGGTTACGATAGCGAAAGTAGCAACGTATACTTCTGAAGCCTAATCTATTGTCCAGCTCAGAGTATTCACAGCGGTAACTCACTTGTGATACCAGTGTACTTCCCGGGCACTGGAACTTCATCCTTTCTGGAGAGAGAGATTCTACTTCTTCTCTACCACTACTATAATACTAGGAAAACCTTTCGCTACAGTCAAGTCTTCCTGTCTCTTATCATCGGCTCAAGGTCTTACCATGTCTTTCTCACTCCGTTCAGGTCTGTCCCAAATTCGTATCTCCATGTGTTCTTCGGTCTCCCTCGCCCTCTCCTACTCCTGATATGTTCATGAAGGTATGTCTGTAGTCATCATTATATGACACCCAGCTAAGCACAATGCTATAGTATTCAAATGTGGAAGTGAACCTCTATCTGTAGGCTAATTACACCCTCACTGACTCTTGAAATCATCCACACACTTCTAGGAATTCTCGCTGTGGCGAAACTTGTTGAGAACCCAGCATTGCACACTAAGCTTGGAGGAGTCACTTGAGCCCCTGACGTAAATCTCGTTTTTACCTGCTTGCCTCTCTTCCACATGTAAGCCTTACTCCTTGCCGTGGTTGGAGAGCTTGAGCTCCACACACTTCTAGGAATTCTCGCTGTGGCGAAACTTGTTGAGAACCCAGCATTGCACACTAAGCTTGGAGGAGTCACTTGAGCCCCTGACGTAAATCTCGTTTTTACCTGCTTGCCTCTCTCCACATGTAAGCCTACCTTGCCGTGGTTGGAGAGCTTGAGCGCCTCAATGATCCCGGGAGCTATGCCGGCGGGAGTTTTACTCCTAGCAGGGTCACCCAAGCCGGACAGGTCCTGGGTGAGGGGCCAGACTAAATGGGCTGAGGAGTGGGTGGAACCCTATAGGTGTAGATGCAGAACCCACCGGCGAGTGGTACATGCTCTGGTCTGCACCAATCCACCCCCACTTCATGGGTTAAATGCTTTCTTGCCTCATTCTTCACTGTTTGTCGTCTATCACGCCCATGGCGACCGTTGCCTCAATTGGCTGTGTGTGGTGTACCCGGAAACGGGGCCTCCCAGTACTGAGGCAAAGTTAAGTCCCCGATGTCACTTATCGGTGCAGAATTGAGAGAGATGGCTGAGCATCACAATCCCTCCTGTGTTGCAGCATGATGAGAACCCAGCATTGCACACTGAGCTTGGGGGGATCACTTGGGCACCAGACTTAATACTGGCTCTTGACTGGATGGCCGCATGCAGGAGATTTCTACAATGGAGGGTTTGGCAGGTGGTGGGTATCGGGAAGTGGCTCTGTGCAGGACGTGAGGATTCCTTGGGAGAGCCCAGAACCAGAGCACAGCATTGTGCAAGCTCTGCATAGTTGGAGAGCCCCCTGGATGACGGGGAATGCACAGTGTGCTACCCCACCTATCCCCAACTGCTAACTTAGAACCAGAAGTGGGGTCCTCTGTATGCGTGCCAGGCCAGGATAAAATGCCTGGGAAAGAGACTGGAGCTCAGAACTCCCTAACTCAAAGTTGCAGGATGGCAGAAAAGCCACGGGAAAGACAGGGCTATTTGAAGATAACGCAACCATATTTTCACCATACGAGCTCGGACGCCGCCTCGGTAAACAAGGTCCGCGCAGAGCAGTGACACCCCCAGGCTGCTTGCGAATAGTCTACTACTGGGAACATAAACAGATTAGGGATGAGCCCACTCTCCCGTTGAACAGGTGCTAAAGTCGTAGATACTGGGCCAGAAGGCGCACCGGAAACCACAGTATCATGCAACTCGCTTTTTTTTTTTTTCTATGGAGAGTACACCGTCAAATAAATCTCGTTCTGGTGCTCGCCCTGTGGAGCTCCACCAGGCAGGTGCAGTGCCGGGCTCTGAGCCTCGACAGAGCCCACCCTCAGCTACTGGAGGACCCTCTAGACCGTCTTGTGGAGTCAACAGACGGCGGAGGAGAACTACTGACCAAAACAAAACAGAAAAAGAGAAACCCAGAGTGCCACTTGTCATGATGCACTGGAATGCAGAGGGAGTGAACAGCAAGCAGGCTGGATACAGCAAAAAGACAGAGCTGGAAAACATCTTGTATGAGAAGCAAGTCAGTGTTTGCTGTATCCAAGAGACTCACTTGAAAGCAGATCAAACCTTTAAAATAAGGGGATATCAATGCTTCAGATCCGACAGACAAGATAGACGAAAAGGAGGAGTACTTACTCTTGTAAGGAATAACATTCCTGCACACGAAAGGAAAACCTTCATGGATGGAGCAGAATATCAGCTGCTGCAGATAAAGGTAGACAAGATGGAAATAGAACTCCTGAACTATTACTGTCCGAACAACAAACCCCTGAGTCTCAGCTCTATACAGGTACCAGCCACCAACTTTATAGCAGTTGGAGACTTTAATAGCCACTCCCCAGAGCTGGGGCTATAACCATCTGGATCACAGAGGTGAAGAGGTTGAAACTTGGCAAGATGATCACTCCCTAATCCTAGTCAATAATGCCACAGATACTCCTACCTTCTACTCCAGAGGATGGCACACAACCTCAACACCAGATCTTGCCTTCTCCACACCAGATATAGCTGGATCTATTAGTAGAGAAGTAGGAGACCAACTAGGGGGAAGCGACCATCGCCCAATCTTTCTTACTGTCCAGAGTGCAACTCTCAGTACAGGCCGAGCCATTACAAGATGGAACTACAAAAAAGCCAACTGGGGTTTATTCAGGCATCAGGTGAACACGCTGCTGTCTACCCTCAAGGTACAGAACAGAGACATTAATGAAGTGGTAAAAGACTTCAACAGATGCATACTACAAGCTGCAAAAGAAACCATTCCCAAAGGATGCCGGCGTAACTACATACCATACTGGTCCAGCACACTCCAAGAACGTCAGGAAGCTATGGACAAGGCTAGAAAGGACGCAGAGTCTCAGCCTTCACTTGAAACTCACAACAAATGGAAAAAGGCTGTAGCAGAGTTTCAGAGAACAAAGCTAGAAGAAAAGCGGAAAAGCTGGAGAACTAAAACGGCATCGCTGAACCTTGAGAAAGACGGCAGGAAACTTTGGAGATTAGTCAAGTCTCTAAATGAAGAGCATTCCTCACCAAGGCAGACTATCACATTGGATGAAGGTGGCAAACTTTTCAGAGGAAAACAAGCTGCAGACTTGTTTGCTAGAAGATACAGTTCAGAAAGCAACTTACCCATTAACATAGACCATCAGAGAGAGATAAGAAAAGAAATACTGGCAACCATGGGACAGACAGATACTCCTGCCCCAATGAGGGAACCCATCACACTAGGAGAACTACAGAAGGCTATTTCCAAGCTTAAGTTTCAAAAGTCACCCGGCCCAGACAAAATCAGCAACGAAATGCTAGTAAATCTGAGCTCAGCAGCAAAGACAAAACTGCTTGAGATATTCAACCACAGCTGGTTGAAAGGAACGGTACCCCAAGTATGGAGAGAAGCCATCACAATACCCATACTAAAGAAAGGGAAATGTAAGACCGAGGCTGCAAGTTACCGGCCAATCAGTCTCACAAGCTGTGTTGGGAAGACTATGGAGCGAATAGTCAACCACAGATTGAAATGGTATTTAGAGTCTGAGCAGATCCTGGTGCCGGAACAAGCTGGATTTAGAGAATGCTACAGTATAGAAGACCAAGTTACTTACTTGTCTCAAGCAATAGAAGATGCCTTCCAGGAGAAGAAAAAGGTCCTAACGATCTGGGTCGACTTCAAGCAGGCCTTTGACAAGGTGTGGAAAGATGGCCTCATTGCAAAACTTAGGAGAAGTGGAATCCAAGGCAACATGATGAAATGGATCCAGTCATACTTGCATAACAGGAGAACTAGAGTCACACTTGACGGTCTGCAGAGCAGAAAAGTGTTGCTCCATCAGGGGGTACCTCAAGGAGGAGTAATTTCCCCAACACTCTTCCTTGTTTACATCAATGACCTGGTGAAAGATCTCCCTGCAGGAGTTAAAGCTGCCTTATATGCAGATGACCTAGTACTCTGGTGCGCTGATGAAAATGTCACCACAGCAAATTATAGAATGCAGCGGGCAGCAGACATGCTAGTGTCATGGGCAGAGAAATGGCTTATCACAATAAACACAGACAAAACCTCCACAACACTGTTCTCCCTCGCCCCCAAGGACAAATCAGCTAACATACACCTAGGGACAACCGTGATCAAGGAAGAAAGCTACCCCACCTATCTTGGGTGACATTTGACCAAAGGCTTACATGGAATAAGCATATTGAAAATGCAGAAGGAAAGGCCCGAAGACGACTAGGCATACTCAGAAAATTAGCAGGTACCAACTGGGGAGCAAATGAACGAAATCTAAAGAAGATTATAATGGAGTAATAAGACCACACTTAGAGTTTAGCTCAGCAGCATGGTCATCAGCTGCTAACTCACATCTGCAGTCTTTGGACAAGGTGCAAAATCAAGCTCTCAGGCTCATTACAGGAGCCATGAAAACTACACCAATAACAGAGATGCAGAAGGTTGCTGGATTACAGACATTGTCCCATAGAAGAGACACAAAAACCATGATCCAGATGGAAAAGTACAACAGTATGCCAATGCACCCAATGAAGGCAAGACTAGATGATCTGGCATTGGGACGTCTAAAGCGTAGCAGCTTTGTGCATCGGGGAAAAGACTTATAAGACAGCATCAAGAAGACCTATCCATGAAGACAACACCACTGAAGCCCACCCTATACCCTGTACCATGGGAGCAGGCCAGCAGTGCCCTCCAAATTAATACAACAGTCAGTGGTCTCACAAGTGGATGTGAGTATAATGATCTGCAAAAACGAACTGCTACATTGAGTATGATCCAAGAAAGCTATCCCGATCAATCATGGATACATGCCTATACAGATGGATCAGCAACTAATGCTGTTAGGAATGGAGGTGCCGGTATCTTTATCTCATATCCTGACAACCACTATGAGACTAGGCACATTCCCACTGGTAAATTCTGTTCCAACTATACAGCTGAGGTTCAAGCTCTAGAGCAAGCTGCAAATATGATTATAACACCAACTCTGACTGCCACCAGGTAGTCATCCTCACAGATGCACTGTCTGTCCTGCAAGCTCTCAAGGGTGGTAAACTCCCGCATCTGAGAAATGAACTAAACAAGGTAGCTGCCAAAAAGAGAACCATACCTCAGTGGGTACCATCTCATTGTGGTGTACCCGGAAATGAAAAGGCAGATAAACTTGCAAAAAAGGGAGGAGAATGTGAACAAGAAGATAATGAAGTCACATACTTTGAGAAAAAGAGAGCTATCCAGACTATCAGAAGAGAACAGAACCAACCCAAAGACGACTATCACACTCTCGACCGGCAGGGACAGACAACTATTTTTCGACTCAGGACAGGGCATAACAAACTGAATAAACACATGCACAAGCTACGATTGTCTGCTTCACCACTGTGCACATGTGGATTAAACGAACAAACTGCTGAGCATGTTCTACAGGACTGTCCTCTGTATGACCAGTTAAGAAAGATATACTGGCCCAATGACTCAACACTAAACTCAAAGCTATATGGAGTTAAAGAGGAACTTCAAACAACAGTCGAATTCATCATGAGAACTCGTCTGACGGTGTAATCATCAAAGATGCGATCGCAAGAAGAAGAAGAAGACCTGCTTGCCTGCATACAGGAGGATCTCACTATGGATCCAGTGAAAGGCAGGGGGAGCTGAGAAGTGGCTTTATGTAGGACGTGACAATTTCTTGGGAGAACCCAGAACCAGAGTACAGCATTTAGTTTAAAAGCCCCCTTGGCTGGCCGGGAATGCACAGTTTGCCACGCGTTTCATACTCCTAGCTTGGAATCTGATGTAATGATCCTTTAAATGCAAGTCAAGCTGGAGAACCTGAAGCTCATAACTTCAACTCAGCAAGTTTTGGAATGGTAGAAAAGCCACAGGAAAAGTCTAGATCTACAGTGTAGATAATACCAAGGCGTCTTCAACTTGGTAGTGGCTGAAAAAGAGCGAGAGCTCAGTAGCCCAAGTTAAACAACAACAAATCCTGATTTCTGCTGCCACTTGTGCAGTTTTCCGTTGTTCGTTAAATGTATGAACATTACAGATGCCAAATCTATAATTTTTTTTTTCAGAAGAAAAGATGAGTTCGCCACACTCATTAATCTGTTTAAACAGATTAGTACTGAAGAGAATAAATGTCGCTGAGACGTAAATCGTGTTATACAGTAGAGTTTATTTTAAAATGTACCAAAACAAAATGGACTAGACGTTCATTAATCCTGAGCGGATTAAGCCTTTTCACGTCAAACTTAACGGCAAATTTATGTGCCGGATTGAACTTTCCAGGATTCTGAATTTACCGATTAGCGATGTTACGTGGTTTTTACTGCAGAAAATCTTTTGAAGATGCGTTACTTTGTTAAAACTTCACACCAGCGTGTCAAAGTCACCGTGACAAGCAAGCAGCAACAATAAAACCTTTTTAAACTGAAGATGTAACCCAGGCAATAAATAACAATGTGATCACGTGGTTTTTAAGGGTTTTTACTGCAGAAAATCTTTTGAAGATGCGTTACTTTGTTAAAAATTCACACCAGCGTGTCAAAGTCACCGTGACAAGCAAGCAGCAACAATAAAACCTTTTTAAACTGAAGATGTAATCCAGGCAATAAATAACAATGTGATCACGTGGGTTTTTAAGGTGATTATGTTTCTTACCGTGTTTGCTACGAGAGTATCTTCTTCGATATAAAAGTTTCAGCAAAATGAACTTGTTCTTTACATAATTCATTTTGTGTGCTCGTAATGGAAAGCGTAAGTACAAAGTCTTACAGCATCATCATCATTATCATCGTCATCATCATCATCAGCTACCATCTCTGCAACGTAGGCTGCAATGGATCTTCTGTCTCTTGTCTTGATGGTGCACTCTGAGACTCTTTCTTGTCATCTCTTGATGTTATCTTCCCACATATAGCGCTGTTATCCTCTTGCACATTTGCCTTCACCTCTTTCTTCTACTATAGAGTTCGTTAAGGTATTATGTCTTTTTACACGCCAAAATATTTTAGTTGACTTATTTTGATCTCCTCCATTAATTCTCTTTTCATACCTAGATTTTCTAGGACGTCTTTATTTGTTTTCTTTTCTTTCCATGAAATGTGCCCCATTCATTTATATATCCACATCTCTAGAACCTCAGTTCTTTCTTCAAATTTTCATTGTCGATGTTTCTACACCATACATTATTGAAGAATATATATAACACTTGATGATTCTCAGTTTTAATTTATGAGTTAATTGTTTAGATGTCATTTGTCTCACGTTCTCGAATGTAGTTTTGGCCATTCCTATTCTCTTCTTGGTTTCTATTTCACATCTGCCATCTTCTGTTATTATATGACCAAGATATGAGAAACTCATGACTTGTTCCAGGATTTTTCCATTTATGCTTATCTTTAATATTGGCTAATCGCCTGTTTTGCTAATTATCATAGTTTTCGTTTTCTCAATGTTAATGTCATATCCAAATTAGTGACATTACATTAATTTATTAAAGTCTATTTTGTGGCCTTGCTATACAACAAAGGAATATTTCCACAAACTATGTACGGACGACCAATCACACTAGATTAGAAATAAAGCACTATTTCAGGAAAACTAGATACAAAAAATCAGCAGAAATCAAAACATGAAAATTACTGACAATTTTAAAAAGTACGGAAGACACAAGGAAAGGGAAACAATTCCACATAAGGGGAAATAAATCTTCAAGATTTGCGCCCGCATTTCTCAGCACATCTTAGTTCCAAGAAGCTGTAGTATCACCTCTTAATGAAGAATAACGAAGATCAATTCAATTATTAATTTTGCTGAGGAAGATGTTCTTGAAGAGTATTTTAAAATGTATTATAGCTGTCTTGTCTGTATCGTTCTAGTTCTGTAAATTGAGTAACACAAAATTAATCTCACAAACTTTTAGTTTGTACATAGACTAGAACACATATTCCAAAATTGTCAGCACATATGGGAAGAGCAAGGTGACAGCATGGCCCTCTCCAACGCAGTTGAGGCAGAAACTTTATGGTGACAACAGAAGCCTGAGACGGACCTCCAGCAACTTAAGAAAAATAGATGTGGCCATTTGAGAGTGAACGACGAAGTAGTACATAAAATGTTATGTTGTTTAGAGATTAAGAATGTATACAGTTGCCCGTGGAAGTACAAAAATACAAGATTTTGTGGTGAGTCGTAGTTTCTTGCTGCAGATGTCTTGTTTTCTCTTGTAGTTATAAATGAAGCTGCTGCGGTTGGTACTGAAATGATTTCTTAAATTAGCTCTCACTGTTTTCTGGCATCGCTGCGTGCGATTTTCCTGTTTGTTAGAACAAATAACTTGGTGACCCTTTTGTTACTTTGTTTTTCTTAGCTGATGTCATACCAATCTAAATATAAACAAAATTCAATTTTTTAAACTTCCTTCCATCTACCATTATAATTCTGCAACTTCTCTAATATTTCGTTTATTCTCCTGGTCTGTCTCGAGGAATAACATAACATAAAGGTTCTGCCATTCTATGTGCTTAATAATTTCTTCCAGCCTGTCACTGATTCGCTCACGCGCTGGCAGACGCACGCAGTGTGATGGAACGTGCTACACACGAGCGCTTGAACGGCAAGGCCGCAAAATAACAACCTGGTA